>JAFBJW010000237.1:745322-840023 GCA_016785235.1 Pseudorhombus dupliciocellatus
CCCCCCCCCCCCCCCCCCCTCTCTCTCTCTCTCTCCCTGTGTCTCAGCTGAAGGGACATCTGGAGCGCATTAAAGCACTAAGGACATTGGATCTCCCCAGAGCGCCTGACTGGATGGGTGGCCCACTGTGGCCCCCTTTCAGCAGCAGGGCCCTGCCCTGCCTGATTGATAGAGGGAGCACCACACACACACTTAACACTCACACACATTGACAAATCCTACAGACCGCTTGAAACACTGCTGCCGCTGCTAGCGTGGATTAGTGCGGACACGTGTACTTCCACCTTTCCCCGTGCGCGGCTCGGCCCATCCATCATGCACGGAGCTCGACACACTCGACGTGCGCTGCGCTTCTACCGTCACCACATGTGTTACACATTAGGCTGAATTGCATCATCACACAAGTCTGTAATCAATGAGGTGACTTTTTCTTTTTCTAATATGAACTAACTCCGAACATGTGGTGATAATATGGGAACACTAATACCACTCCGTTGACTACGTGCAATTTCCATAATGCCTGCGAGTATTCAAAGCATTCCCTGACACTTCATCCAGAGAAATAAGACACCAATCAAAGCCCGTCTTGTATCTCCAAACTCTGCGTTTTCATTCAAGTGAGGCACAGATTTGTAGACGCCTTTTTTTTCTTCTTCTTCTCCTTCCCAGCAGATGATCCCTGTGCGATGTGAAAACACAAACTTTTTTCAAATGAGGAAAGTTCAAAGAACCTCCTCGTATCCTGCAAATTGCTTTGCCGGATTTGCCATTTCAAATAAATTGCAGGGTTGGCCAAAATTTGCAATTCACAGGAAGTCGTCCTCTCCGCCACACACAAGAGGTTAATCCATATTTCACGTTTGAATATAAGATGGAAGAGGAGGAAAAAAAAAAGGCAAGGGGAAGGGAAGATAGGTAACTCTTTGCCAGGAGATGAGCGAGGGAAGGGGGGGGGGGGTTGGGGGGGGGGGGATGTGGGAGTGGAGAAAAGGCGAGAAAATGGGAAGAAACAGGCATCATTTAGAGTAAATGGCATCCAAAAACCCTCTCCAATTATCTTTGCCTACCATGCCAGTGAGACTGACTTAATTAAAATGACTTGAGAGGGAGGGTGGGGGGGCTGCCAGTGATTGAGGGGGCAGGCGGGCGACGTATCTGCACTGAAACACAAAGCTCAGGCATCACGCAGGCTGTCGACCACTCTCCCTTTTCATTCCCTGACTTCAAAAGAGAATAAAGAAATAATAATAAAGACAGAGAGGGGGGGGGGGGTGGGGGGGGCTCACCATTTGCAGCCATGTAATTGTGCTATTTAAATCCTACATTTTTAGCATTGTGAGAATATTCATCGGGGGAGGGGGGAGGAATGTACAGTATCGGCAAGTGGATAATAAAACAGCTTTTTGTGTTTTGTTTGTTCTTCTATGACTCCCCCCCCCCCCCCCCCCCTAATCTTTCTGCCTTTTTCTGAGGAAAAACCTCTGACAGTGACCTTTTCGCATGTTACTATGGAAACAGCGGCCAGCCCCTCTATGTTTGGTGTTTTCCTGTCGTCCGGCAGACAAAACTGGCCACTTGTAACTGAGAGGAAGAATAAATCTCGTTCAGATCTGTGTGTGTGTGTGTGTGTGTGTGTGTGTGTGTGTGTGTCTCAGGTTAGCGCTCGGGGCGGCGAGGAGCCGGGAGGAGCATCCACCGCCGTCACATCCCAACTGTGCATCGGATCAAACTTGGAAGCGCTTTATACTGTAGATAACATCACAATTTATAGAGAAGTGTCAACAGATCAGATTCCCTTACGTTCGATCTGGAATAGTGATGCTAACGCTACTTATTGCCTCAGCTGGTTCCGTCACTAACTAAAGGTGGGGATTGTCCCCCGACATGTCTTAAGGAGACAGGTGGTCCCCTCTGGCCGTGTGTCTGTCAGGTCAGCGAACGCATGACTAACGTGACTGTCAGTGAGACGCTACTCGTTCAGAAACACTTCTGCTGGACTCTGTTCTTGAGGGGATGTGGTCACAGAGATGAGAAAGTTGAAAACAGGGACATGGCAGAGGTGGTCAGGGTAAACGCTTGAAAAGGGTTCGTCCTCTTTATTGCTTCCAACAAACGAATTCTGACAATGTTCCACAGAAGCTGAACCCTCATTCGGAAGGAGGGTTTGTGACGACGCTGCGAACCAGACAAAGTACAAATGTTCCAAAAGTGTCAGAGATTGCAGATACCACAGTGAAGCACAGCGCACACAAGGGCTGTGTCTCGCTGGTCTATGATGAAACATCATCATCATCAGACGCCTCTCCAAAGAAGTCATCCCCTCAGAGAGGTGCCTGTGATGTATGTGTGAAGAAACTTAATGTGACCCTGGAGGAAGTGAGCCAAGAAAACAAGACCCCCCCCCCCCGTCAATGGAATATGGAAATGATGAATAGTCTGAAGCAGCGTCAACTTCTAGAATGTGTATAAGTAGACAGACGACTAAGAAAACACACACACACACACACACACGCCTCCACCGCGGCCCGCTCAAATGACTAGATCCAGATTCTTATTTGGATCTGCATCAGTCCCCTTCTCTCACCAGGATCCATCATTCCTCTGAGAAATCACCCAAGCAGCATCGTTCCACCAAAGCTGGAGGTCAGTCCGCCCAGCACTGTGCGTCTCATCTTGCTTGAAACTAACAGAGTGATCTTAATTGTGTTGTTTTCCAAATAGTTTTATAACTCGCCGCTCTAACAGAACACACACACACACACACACACACACACACAGTCCTTCCTCACACCTCGTGCAGCCAACACACACTGACTGCTCATGTGTCATCGCCAACACCTGTTACTGTGCTTTTGTCTGGCGAGCGTATTGTAATACGCTGTGCAATAGTTCTCACTGAGCGCTGCACAAACTCGAATGTGTTTGCACAGAAGGTTGGTGGGCGCAGTAATTTGAAGTTTAAGTGAGAGTAGCGTGCACTGTATATGGTAATTAGCAGCACTGAGACGCCACTGTATCTACATACATCGGCTGCTAAGGCAGCTTGGAAGTAAATCAAAGTGTGAAAAAAAACTTTGAAACAACCTGTTGCTGCATGTGAGAGTGTTGTTCCTCACAGTGCTGTTTTTATTTTATTGAACAATGTGTACGTTTGACAGGTTTGGGCTCTCTGTGGTCGACTGTCTGTGTCTTTTTATGTGTGTGTGTGTGTGTGAGAGAGAGAGAGAGAGAGACAGAGGGTTGAGTTAGCATGACAACCCTTATTTTGATGGGGCCGCAGCCAAGTATCTCCTCATATCCACTTTCCCTCTCCTATTCATCCCTTGTGCTCCTTGCTTTTCCATCTCCAGAGCCCTCCCTCTCCTCTCCTTTCTCAGCCTCGTCATTGCTCTCTCTTCTTTCTTCCTGAACTCCTCGTTTCACCCCCCCTTTCTCACCCTGCACAGAAAGCCTCCCATTCCCCAGAGTTGAGCTTCAAGAGTAGTTTGAGAAAAAAAGAGACAGAGAATTAATCATTTCAGTGTGGTTCCAATGTGGTTGTTTGTTGGTTTGACCAAAAAAAAAAAAAATAAAAAATGACACTTTGGCAGTGTCCCATATTATCTGTGGGAAACCAGAGTCAAGGCCAACAGTGAATGATCTGATATAAATACAGAGAAAGTGAAGATCTAGTCAATAACCTCACCCCCAGTACTGTGCTCCTCACTGGCCAGACTGTTCTCCCCACTGCCACACACACACACACACACACACACACACACACTGTCTCAGCGCCAGTTGCCAGGGAGACCGCCATACCAGGGCTCTGACCCAGGAGGTTTGGGACTGTTTTTCAACCTTCCCCCACCCCCCCCACCCCCCCCAAAAGCAGGGGAGATGGCAGCTGTAGGACAGCTGTTCCTACCGGGGCCTGGGCCTTATAGACCACAGCCATCATCCCACCATCAGAGCAGCCTGAGCAGCGTTTTAGGGACAAAAACACCCTGCAGCCCAAATGATTAGACACATGTGCCTTACTTAGTGGATTCTTCAGGAAATGTCTGTGGAAAAAAAATAGAAAAGAACAGGAGGCAGATTCTGTGCAGCGCAGTAAAGACCTGACTGAGCTCACCATCATTTTCTTCCTCTCTATCACACACATTTGTTTATTCTCTGAGACTGGTGACTCAATAGTTCCCGTACATAACTTGAGCTAAATCACAGTCTCTTATTTTATCTTTTATTGTTTCATTTTTTTCCTTATGATCCTGATCATGAGCTCAGAATGAAGGTATAATATAAGCTATTATACTACTACCAATAATAATAATAATAATAATGTTTTAATATCACTATTAAACAGGGCCTTTGATAGCAACCTTTTCTCGGTTCAACTTTATATTTCAGAATGACTGTCTGTGCCGTTTCCTCTTTGCACTTGTTTGTTTTCAGGTTCTTCAGTGTTGGTTTGGACGAAGACAGGTACAAATATTGAATTTGGTTTGTGAGGTCTGGTCATGACTCATTAGTGAAGGCGTGTTCAGATTTTCATACGTGGGCATTCGACGATGTTTTGTCACACAAGGACAAAGCTGCTTTAGCTTTCCCAGTTTAAACCACATCACCTCATTCACTCACTCAGACAATAGTTTTACCTCTTGCTCAGAACAGAGAGGCCTATGGATAATTGGCCTAATTTCCACTGTGAGTCCAGACAGGCTGTGCAGCTTTTCCAAGTTGTTTATATCTCTGAATTTCCCTGGATACACACTCTGTGATTCCTATTTGCATGTTGCACCCAACAGACATAATTATCTCCCCTTTGGCTTCACTGCAAATCAAAATAAACTAATCAAAATACAAGTCAGCCCATTTAACGTTGTGTGTGTGACACTTGGTTTGCAGAGGTGCACGTTTGCCGTTGGACATCACCAGCAGCTGAATTATGTCCATTCTCTTCTCAATGAGTGAATGAAGCCGTACATTTACTCATGGCGGTGGCGTCTCCGGGATGTGGTTGGGGCGGATGGCAGGCGTACAAAGCCCACAAATGTCACTCCACAGACCAGGGTTTATGTCCAGGACTGTGGTTGCTTTTAGGCGAAAGCCTCTTGGTTAAGGGTTCAGGAAATATGATGGTTTTGGTTAAATATAAATAAACACTGACACCATGAACTTTTTCTGTGTTTAGCCAAACCACAATCTTCCCCCAACCGAGCTCCTACAAGGCTAAACATTAACGTCTAACAGTTTAATAAAGCTGGACCACTACAAGTTGATACTGAGCTGCTGGATCAGTGCGACTCACCAAACATTTCCTCATTATGTGAATCGAAAATGAAATCCATTAAAGCTCCTCTGAAAAGCATTTTGTGTTGCAAAGATTCATCTTTGGGAGACAGCGTCAGTGAAAGGTCAAGGGATGAATCTCAGCTGCATTCTAGCTCCATGAGCAAAAGCTGACACAGGCAGAAACTGCAACACACTGATTCCCTCCCACGCTCCCATAAACAAACGGGCTCCCATTAACAGCCAGAGCATGAACTCGAGTCAGGGTTTTGGTAGCGATACCCCCACTTTACAGTATCCATTACCCCAGTGACTCCATAATGCTCTCTGCTCATAGGTGAACACGTTGGTTTATTCAGCGTGTAATAGAATTTGGCAGGCCCCCCCATCCACGGGAGCCAAAGAGGCCACTGAGCTGAAACCGGCGGCACACAAACCGTGTCAGCTTTAAGATGGCGCGGCAAATTAAAGTATAGGGCAACTGATCCTGCAACTGCAGCGCACGCAACGTAACTATATTCCGCTGGAGAGCAGAGCGATTACACCAAGATGGATGGCCGCCTTTCAATGCATTTCAAGGGCAGACAGATCAGTGTGGGATCATTACTTCTGTTAAGGGTTGGTCTGAATGGAGAACCTTGTTCATGTGGCTGTGCCGACTGAATTCTGTCCGTTTCAGGCTTTCATATACTGCATCTCCCTTTATTTACGCCCAGTCAGGAGGACTGAAGCAACATCATCAGGCAATGGATTCATCTGCTCTGGATTTGGGAATCTGGTGGCATTTATTGGCGTCCACCTGAAGGGGGATTTGCGGCACGTATTGTTGCCACGCTCTCATTGTGTTCGAGCCATGTATTCACATTCGTCTATGTTTGTGTGAGCCTAAGTCTCTCTCTGTCGAAACCAAGTGTGAAAAGTGTGGGAGGACTTGGACTGGACTGGCCGCTCACTTCTTAAATATATAATTTATACCTTTCCATTCCTGTTACTTTGCCAAATAATGAGTCTGAGACGACAACCGAGAGCCAGAGCCATAAAAATAACTGCTTTTCATGTTCCACTGGACAGCCAGAGGAATTATGCAAACGTATCCATTTATCACGGCGTATATTCTTCCTCTCTTACGGTACACACTTTCAGCCACATTGTCTTTCTCCATAATTAGGTAGTAGTCTTCTAGAGGAAGAGTAACCTGTTCTTTTTACATGAGAGTGCCAGGAAAAAGAGCGGGCTAACTTAGAACAGTGGTGATTTGGCTCTCCCCCTCCATCTGTTTTGTTTTCCTTCCATCTCCCTCTTTTTGATGAGCTGGGTCTTCAGTCCCCTTATAAAATCCCATTAGCTCTTAATGAAGTCGGGCTCCTAGCCTCTCGGCCTCACCTCATTTAGCACGATTGTCTGGCGGCCATTAGCATGGAGGCAATTACAGCCGCACGACAAGAGTAATTGGAAATGCCGACAGGGACCCTAAGAAATGGGAATAAATAAATAATAATAAAAAAAAAAAAAATTCTGACTAATAAGCTTCCATTCAGATGGCGCGGAGCGAGCCGCATGTGTCTAGGTTAAATCAACATAATTACAATTAGGGTTGGTGGGGTAAAGAGCCCGGGTGAGGGAGACATGGATATGGATGGATTGGAGGATGGCGGTTTAGCGTAGGTAGCGAGTGTGATGGAGGGAAATGTGGGATCACACAGCAAAGCTGATAATGAAGCGCGTCAGTGTGACTCTGAAATCACGTAAAGCAGAGGTCAGTTTGCCTTTCAACCTTCTTTGATTTAAAGCAGATTTCCCATTCTGTTGCCAAAACAGACGCTAAGATGGTTTCATTAGCTTGGACAAGCACCCCCCCCCCCCCCCCCCCCCCCCCCCCCCCCAACCACACCCCATCCCCAGCCCCCCCCCCCAACCCCAAAACCAGATCGTAGGCTCAAGAATCTGACCAAGTTTATGAGATGGAGCCCTGCAACAGCTTCAGTTGCTGCCCTTTTGCGGAATTTCAAAACCTCCAGCCAAAAAAAAGCGCGGCACAGCTACAGCAGACACAGCACATCAATATGCATAAAAGCAACGACTACATCGAGCTCAGCTCCCAAAGTTATTTATGATAAATATGCACTTCCAGATGTCTCGCTTTAACTGATACCTCACAGAATGAGCACATAAGCCTGGCAGGGCTAAGATCACAACTGCGAAAACCTGCTACTCTAACTCAGGAGGAAAGGCAAATGAATTTCTCTCCGTGAGTGAGGCTAAATGAGGCCCTGAACACTTTACCGCCAGCTTTCCAACAGCATCTGATTTGTAATTACATGCTGTGTTTGCGAGATGAATTCCTGTTATGAATTACAGCTGCTTATATTCTTTTGTTGCCACCGTCAGGGAGGGTTTTGGTCCACTGTGTCTGCCGGTGCGTCATAACTCAAAAGTTACCCAGTGGAGTTTAGAGGAAAGACACGGCGAGGAGACGACGCTTGGTTTGGCTGTGGTTAGAGTTTAACCGTCAGAACCCCTGAAATGAAGTGCATGACCAACACGCACGTGACTTGATGCACAGGAGCATTCACAGCGTAAGACACGTTTAGTTTCTGTTTGTAAAAACACTTCAGTGCATTGCTCCTCATGACTGACAGTTCATGTGACGTGTGTGATTTTTGTTAAGTTATGAAGTAAAAAAAAAAAATGATGTTACTAGTTATTAGATTAAATGTGGAATGGACCACTGCATGAACTAAATTAACAACCTGAGAAGTCTGGGAGTCTGCACTGAAATATCAGCATGCTGCAGGCCCAGCGCCAGATTGCCATGGCATCCCCGCCCCTCCCCCAAACTTCACCTCGCCCCCTCAATCCCACCACTCACAACCACTCTTGCCCCCTTTCCTGCCTCCTAAGCTGAATGACAGGTGGCAGAAACCCGATCAGCATGGGCCTTCATCAAGGAAGCACTCTCTTCTGAAACGGGCACGCTGCCCGCTCGCCCACCCGAGAGCCGCAGCACACGGGCTTCTGGGGCTGTACACAGGGTGTGTGTGTGTGTGTAAATGAGGCAGGGATGGGAGAGCTGGGCTGCAGTGGACATGGGTGGGGGTGCGGGGGTGTGATGGAGGCCTGGTGTTAGGGGTATAATGGACTTTTTGGCTGAACAACCGAGCAGTGGAGTTGGCAGCGGGTGTCCAGGGCTCAAACGGGAAACGGGAGGCTGGCTCCCACAATAGCCAGCACGAGAGTCCCAGTGGGGGGGTGTGATGGAGGCCTGGTGTTAGGGGTATAATGGACTTTTTGGCTGAACAACCGAGCAGTGGAGTTGGCAGCGGGTGTCCAGGGCTCAAACGGGAAACGGGAGGCTGGCTCCCACAATAGCCAGCACGAGAGTCCCAGTGGGTCCCTCACAATGGCAGGGGCAAGCGGCTACTGTCAACAATGACCTCCAAGGCCTCTCTGTTTGAAATGAGATGGTCCCACCCTTCATCGCTTCCCTTTTAGCGCTGCCACGCAGCTAATACAGGGCTTATTATTAGGGACGTGCAAGTGGAGCATTTTGGGGATTTGCTTCGAGCGTTAGCTACTGTGCTGCAGTGAAATGTTATTGTTTTTGAATGGCAACAGAATATTGTTAACGTAAAAGGTCCATAAAATATTTGGCACCTGACAGAAAACTTCTGACACACTCGGCAGCACTTCATCTTTATGTTGCAGACAAATCAAGATGTAGCCGTGAACTACTTCCTGCCCTTAAACGCCGAATCAGATTGGAGAAGCTATTGGCTATCACGGGCGCAGCGAAGCATCTTGGCGCGAAATTGGAAATCTACAGAACAACACGGGTCTGACCTTGCAACCCACACTCCCCGAGCTTCATGAAAAGGAAGTTTATTTGTCTAAAATTGGACGCCCAACAATCACTCCATAGGCTGGAGTGATTGTAAGTGGAAATGGGAGGGGGGTGGGGGGGGGGCAGCACGAGCTGGGTCTCCAACCAGGAGGAGATTTAATTAGTGAAATCTCATTAAGTCTAACAAAATTAGGCGTAAAACTATCCTTGGTGGGGGAATCAGGGTGGAGGGTTTTTGAGGGGGTGGGGGGGGGCACACTTATAGGAATGGGAGGGGGGTGGGGGGGGGGCAGCACGAGCTGGGTCTCCAACCAGGAGGAGATTTAATTAGTGAAATCTCATTAAGTCTAACAAAATTAGGCGTAAAACTATCCTTGGTGGGGGAATCAGGGTGGAGGGTTTTTGAGGGGGTGGGGGGGGGCACACTTATAGGGGCTGAGGAGGGGACAGGGAGACGGGCTGTGTGATTAGTCCTGTCTGTGTGTGGGAAGAGACAAACGTCTTCGTGCAACCGGCTCCTCTGGCAATCAGCGAGACACGGCCATGTGTCTGATCCCCAACTGTCCTTGCTCTTATTTTGTCAGTGGCTCCTTTCCAACGTACAGTCGGGCCATTTACAGACTCTAACGACACACACCAGACAGAACTAGGATGGGAACGCTTATTTTCAACAGAAACACAGAGTGGTCGACGTAGCGAGATGGAGAACAGTTCTGTTTCAGCGAGGCACGTTAACCCACAGCTACATAAAAATGTATTCAATCGGAATTAGGACGAGACATTTGACTTGCGGTTAGCGAACTAAGACATGGTCTGTTTATGCCAAATAAACAGCTATGTTTATTAAAGCTCTGTGACGCACAAACACATTCAAAACTCTGACCTCTGCACACACTGCACACACGGCTCGGCACTGGATGTTGAACAGTCAACTGATACCAATCCTGCACTTAACACTGAGGGACGAGAGAACGGGTAGCAGTCGTCTTTCAACAGTGCGATTCCCGGGACGCCCTTGAAAGTAAAAATATTCATGATTCTGTGTAAATCAAGTGTGCAGCTGCCAAATGGCAGTGACAGGGGTTTTATTGGTTTCAAAGTTTTGGAGCCCATCCAAAACAGAACCGTGACAAACCATCCAAGCATTTTTTTTTTTCTTTCATGAAGAGATTGAATCCAAAATTGATCTGCACTCAGTCAGACCTGAACCAAGGACAGTAAGAGACACTTCACCACACGGCCAGACTTATCAGACCCACAAACGCTCTGATACTGAGCTTCAGTGCTCCTCCACATGCTTTGTCCAACCAGGAGACGCATGTATAGAGACGAGTGACGCATCGATGGATCAGGTTCTCAGGAAAGTAGAGAACTGCAGATTGCAGATCTACAAATATATTTTTAATAGACCTAATTCTTCAACTGAATGATACATTTGTATTAAATCATTGTTGTGTCTTATTTGATGTTAAATCCTATTCAAATATCAGCTTCTATCCTGTCGACTAGAATGATTCCCAGACTTGATGAGACAGAATACAAACTAGACCTGGCACGGTTCTGGTTCTTAACTAACACAAACACCGTGTTTCACCGAGGAACAGACAAAACTGAGAAACATGTTTTGCCTCGGGGCGAAAAAAAAATCTGGAATCATTTTAATTTGCGCAGGAACAAGAACAGAAGTTTGCGAGATGTTCAAATCAATTAGCAGTTAGTTCCAAACATAAGGTAGCAGAAGACACAGATCCTTTCACTGATTCCAGTCTGAACCACGGGGACAGGCAGAAGCATCCCAACGCTCCAAGACGGCAGTCCCCACTAATAAACTCAGGTGGAGATGGACATGAGCAAAGACGTCAAACAATGACACAAGCAAACCCTGGATTCAAACTTGTTTGACAATAAAATGATTAGAGCTGAAAAATGGCTTCTGTCGCAGAATCTTCTTCTTCTTTGACACATCCAGGTAGTTTCTGTGACTCAATGAAAGTGGCAGCTGTTAGCTAAGGCAGACCTGCTCTCTGTCTCGAGACAATATTTCATAAAAAGTATTTTTCATGAAGAGATCATCAGAACAGAAATCAGCCTGGTCCCAGATGCAAACAGCGTGAATCAACAAATCATTCCAAAGAACCCAACACGGCTGCAGCATTTTCAGCAATTCTCATTTGAGGGTCGAAGAGAAAATATGCTCAAGTGATTGAAATGATTGTTTGGTCTCAACCAACTTGAAGGCAATCATTAACCGGGCCAACGTGTTTCTAGCATGGACTGCATTCCATGGTTGTTTTGGGTTTTGCTGCTGGCCCCTGAAGACATCGAGAAGAAATGAAGATTGCGCTCGTTGAACGCACACAGCCCCGTTAGTGACATGAATAATGACAAGTGTGGCCGTACAATCTTATGGTTCACAGGATGAGAACTTACAGTGAGTTGGCCCACAGCAACGCAGCAGCACTCGGTGTTGTTGGCCGGTATCCAACCCTCCGCACAAAACCTGTCGACAGACAAGGTCAAAATTAACGCCATTTCATAAAGTGATCATTATTAGCAAAGACGACCAAGGCCTGCGTGACATGCTGAAGGTATTTGATGAAACAGGGACTGAAAGGACTGGACGCCTGCGTCGTAGCTCCCCGACTGAAGCGACTTTAGCCTTCGTGTCGGTTGCTTCCACAGAAACATTCATTTGTCTCAGACACATTCCACATGATATACGGACTATGTCTTTCATGAGGACCAGATCAGCAGAAGAGGAGCCTAGTTTGGACATGCGGGAGGTGGGACATAATGTATACATTCCACTGGTGAGACAGAGACAGCAGCGTGGGTCCTGAACCTAGTTGTCTTTTCAAGTTGACGACCTTGTCAGGCCTGAGACATTTAGCCTTTTTGTTTGTTTCAGCTTTGCATTTGAAATGATCCTGTGGACGTTCTCCTGCTGTTCTCTATCACGGGCTCTCCTCCAACATCCTCTGGAGTTTTCACTACGTCCAGAGCCACATTTGCATTCTGCCATACAGCCCCTGTGTAAAATATCTGGAGTTCCGTGCATGTCTGAACCAGAGGAGCGGGATGTGTGAATACAAATGCCTCAATTAGATGAACCAGACATTAAATAGACTTTACTCCGTCAGCTCCTCCACTGAAACGTCAATGTAATGACAGAGTCAATAAGAATACAGCAGGTCACTCTCTGGAAACATGGCCGAGCGATGATGGCTCTTCCCAGAATGCACCAAACACAATCATTCCCCACATTGACAGTTATTTGTTTTTTACAAAATGTGATTCTCTGATTTTTTTAATGTATATTTTGTTCATGAAAGTAATTAGAAAATAAGTAATTTAATCATTATGAAAGCTTTGAATTTTGACCTCTCTTGACTTTTAGCTACAAGCCAACGCCTTCATGACAGTCTTCATCTTCATAGTATATGCAGTAATTTAAAAGAACTACTACTGGCCTCCATTCCATTTCATTCACCTTTCAGCATAAGTTACATGCAAACTGGAATGAAAGGACGTCTTTGGAGGAGGTACTCCAAAAATAAAATAGAATAGAGAAAAAAATACTTGAATGAGCAAATTTCTAAAACTCAGGTGCAGGGACAACTGCATGAGGTCAAGACATTGGACATGGACAAATTCAAAATGGCCGCTGCACTGTAAAGCATCTATCGCATGCGCTTCCTTTATTTCTACATAAGAAATCAGGAATTAATATTAACTGGCAATTTAATAAAACAGTGAATAGTAAAATATGTTTGGTAAAAATAGAAGTAATCATTATGTGAACTACATTATGTAGTTTTTAATTACATGCATAATTAATAAATAATCATGGTTAATTTTAAGATAAGTTACAAATATGGAGCCTGTTCTTAGTCTTCAGCAAAAATCGTGTAATTTGGATTTCTATTTAAAAATAGATACATATGTCATTTGCAGTCAATTCTCCACCTTCATGTCATTCTCCTTTCCAGCGTCGTAGCTGCAAACGGGGAGATTGTTGACTGCGTGGCCGTGGCTGAGCCGCACGGAGCACATGCAAAAGATTTAAGTTGAATCCAGCATTCGGGGCCGGACACCTGATCTTTCGCTTAGAGCTGCAGCAGAACAGTGGGAGTGTGGCTGGGCCTCACAGCGGGCCGCCTCCCGCCAGCAGCCTGCTAACAGAGCCTCTGAAGGGATGGTATTTATCCAGCGCAGTGTGTGTGGTAGGGAGGCTCCACCAGAGGCCTCGTGCTGACGGGGGACAAGAATGAAACATTGTGGAGGCTCGCGGCCTCAGAGTTTGTTATTTATTAGTTCAAGTCCCAAAGTGGAGATGTAGCAAGTGAGGCCCTTTTCAGATTTCAGATCTGTTCATCTGTGAGGAAGAGAGTCATCCAGTGGTCGTCTAGGCTCAGCCTGGGTTGAATCTTGCAACAGTAAAATAAATGCACAAGAGCAGGAACGTACTGATGGGAGGGAAGACCAGGTTGAAGACGTAGCTTGCGTCTCGCTGCCCAGCAGCCCCCTTCAAACACAGGGGATTTGGTTGAGAGCATTTCTTAGGTTTCTTTCAGCCACAAAGAAAACATTTTAGCCTCTCAGTAATCCTTCCCCAAGTCCTCCCTAAGCTCCAAGGGGCCTTCCTCCGGCCCCGTCTGGGATCCCGGAGCAGCGTCTCCGGGCGCCGAGGCCCTGCCAACGCGCGGCGTTCACCGTCTCTGCGTGACCCCTGAGGGACCTGTCTGACCTTCCTGTTGATGTCAAAGTAAATCAAAGCGGGCGCCCGTGCAGCGAGGGGCTCCACCCAGGGGGCTGGAGGTCTAATCACCGTGTTCCTCACAAAAGCCACAGAGGAAACATTAGCATTCCTCAATCTGCCCCCCATCACTCACCCTGTGTACACAGGTACTCACTTCCCGTATTTATATTTATTTTCTTCTGCCCTAAAAATATGTTGCTCTGCTGCATTTTGAGGCACATCCTGCAGCGTTTACTTGACTGTAACAAATCTTTCTTCATTCACGAGGATGAAACTTTAGCAAGACGTTGTTTTTTTCTGTCATTATAAAAGCACGTCGCATGAAAATAATCGGACATGTTACAGAGCAGACGGGATCCGACGAGAACATTATTAGCATTAGATCAAACAGTGGGAGGGCGAGACCTTGCTCTTGGGTTACATTTCACGTTTAATATGGTTGCAGGAATTGGACTCAGTTGTGCTTCTTGTGAAATGATTGTTTTATTGTTGCACCGTGTACAACATTTGCTCATATCAATAATGGGATATGCTCCAATGCATCGGCCCCTCGGAGAGAACGGAGACTCATTTGGCTCATTTGATTTCAGCGCCTGCATTTGTGGCAAAGCAGGTTTGGAGAAGACACAGACACGATTGAATATGCACAACTTCCTGCCGTAACTTTCTCTCTGATCATATGGAGGCTCTGCGCGGCACCGAGAACGCTCCAGATGGACGTCTTTAAGATTCCCAAATCCTCCTCTTTTTTTTTTTTGCACGCAGTACTTTTGGGGTCAAGGTGTGAAGGGAGGACCAAAAGACCCGTTTCCCACAATCCCTCCACAGCCATAGCCCCCCAGCTGTTCAAGGGCTTCCATAACAACAGCTGCGCAGAGGTTTAGTGGTTCATGTTGCTATGACAACAGCAGGATCAATTGGCATGCACAGACTCTCATTGCTAATAGCGAAAGTGACATTATGCCATAATTTCATTTCAATAAAACACAGCCAGGTTTTTTTTTCCCCTTTACGACACGTAAGATTCAGGAGGACATAAAAAAGGAGGCAAATAATTAATTTTGCATGATGATGTGAATGGCTCGTGTGGCCAAAAGTAGCAAGAGTCTCCCACGCACTTCAAATTCATTCCCCTGGAAATGAAGATGAACTCCCTCTCACAGACCCACTGTTCTCCAGCTCGTACAATAGAGGCTAAATAAGAGCCCGTGCCCGGCAGCTGCGTGTGCCACAGATCGCTGACCGGCAGGATGTGCAACAATCAGAAATATTTCTGTGCTCCTGACAAACAGGATGTCCGGTCTCTCGGCTACTCCAACAGTAAGGAATCAAACACTACTGGGGGGGGGGGGGGTTTATGTGTGTGTGTGGGACAATAGAGTCTCAGGCTGAGCATCAAGACGATGCGGTCCAGGCAAAGGAAATTTTAAAAAGTCAAGTCTCCCCTGGCTTTCATGCATTCAGCAGTGGGTGAGATATCTGTTCCCACTGCTGTAATCCGGCCCAACTTCGGCCATTTGGGGCTAATTCCTGCGAATTACGAGCGGCTCACGACGACAATGGCAGGTATTCCCACGGGAGTAACCGGAGCCGGCGTGGCGTCACCGCGGGTTTAAGCCCGACGTTTAACGAGCACGCAGCTGACGAAGGCAGCTGTGCCAGACAAAACACACACACACACACACACTCTATAGCTCCGACTATGACACGAGGTTCTCCAACTTCGTGTCAGTGCCACTAATCGACTCCTGGCTGAAGCTTGACATTGATTCTCCCTCCTTGTCTCCCAGAACACGATAGCCTCTCGAGAATAACGGCGGGGAAGAAAACAGGAATCCACTGCTAAAAATACCAGCGTCGTGATGAGTCAGGACGGAGTGAGCAAACAAAAAGAGACCAGCCTAATCTCCTCCAGACTTTTGGGAGAAGTGGCTCCGATCCGCGGTGCCACCGGTGGATTCCTGCATTTAATGAGTCAAGCTGCGTTTGGACGAGGAAAGAAGCGGACGCACAGACGCTAGGGCTCAAATGAGATGACACAACTGGAGGTTAATGACGTGCAGGAGGACAGAAAGGTGCACTGGAAATCCTCCTTACATGGAGCTGATCGCTCACATGTCACCCCCCCCCCCCCCCCCCCCCCCCCCCCCCCCCCCCCAACCCCCCCCCCCCCCCCCCGGAATATATTTCAAACCAAGTGAACTCAGGCCCCTTCAGGCTCCGGTGAGGCCCCTGCACTCATGTGCTCGTTCACTTACACACAGGCTCTTTGCAGGTGGCCTGAGCAGTTTTGCTGCTGTAACACATCTTTATATGCCAAGAATAAAGCGTGGCTAGCCTACATTAATAAGAGTCAAATAATTAACACTAAACTTCCTTTTCCCTGATCAAAAAAAACCATGACACCCACTAGCCAGCCAACGCGTTCAAACATGGTGGTAACAGACGTATGACAGGCTGCGGTGGACATGAAGAACCCTGACTTTCTCTGTCGCATTAATAAATGTTCTCACCCTGATATAAACCCAGTGGAACTGGTATTAAAATGAGAAGTAAAAGGCCTGGGTTTTATGTAGCATGGTAAATATTTAAAGTGACGAAACGTTTCTCTAAAAGCTTCCCTTGCAAACTGATGTTGACACGGACACTTCACAAAGGCCCAAATCAAAATGAGCGAGCTCAGAGTTATTCAGATTTACAGATGGGACTGATTCTGCCGAGAGAGAGAGAGAGAGAGGAACTGACGAGCTGCAGCTCTGCTCTCACAGTCCAGGGCCCCAGTGTGGGGGGGGGGGCTTTTTAAATGCCTGAGATTTCATCTCAAATATTATATATTACACTATAAGGAAAAGAATATTACATGTGTTATCAAAACATTTAAATCTCTGTGAATTCTGAAAACTTAGACTGGATGAAGACTCGGTATAAACATTTTTACGTCGCTCCTTTGTCCAACATTGTTCTGATTAACAAACATAATTAAAGTTAAATTAAATCCTGCGTTGCTATCTGGCTCAAAACATGGAGTTGCTCTGTAAATGATAAATCTGCCCGTTACCAAAAACAACGTGCAGTCAATTTGGTGAATTTATGACTGAATTTATTTAAGAAGAAATGTGGTCACGATGGCTTTGACATATTCTCCCAGTGGAATGAAACACACTGCTGACATCAGCTGTACATCCCAGTGACGACACAGAGTCGCCATGATTCATCCATAAGGGTCCCAAATACAGATTAAAGGCCTTATTGTGAGTGAACAAGGGGCCAAGCGTTTCCTTCTCTCGCTTCCAGCTTCATCCAAAGGAGGAAAAAAAAAATCATCTTTTTCTGGAAAGGCAAAGAAAAGCTTGGGCAGAAGCAGCGTGATCCTCTTTGTGACATGAATTCGAAGCGCTACAGTCGTCCAATCATCTCCATTATGGTGTTTGTATACAGGTATCAGCCCCCCCCCCCCCCCCTCTCTCTCTTTCATTGTCTGGGCATGAAACAGAGAGGCGAGGCCGGGAAGATCCAAACACAATGGGCTTGGCAGAGACGGCCGAGGCAGAACAGACAGGGAGGAATTCCCCATCAGTCTCTGAAACGCTAACCTTGCCTCTCTCTTTTTTCTCTCTTCTCTGACTCTTCCCTCCTGGTGAGCGCCCAGAGGAAGAGAGTTAACTCTTTCACATCCTCATCATGAAGCACCGCGTCCCGACGGACTTGCGTCATTCTCTCTCTCCACGTGTTTCACAAGGCCCCTCAGCTCTATATCTGGGTAGTTAAATACTTTCTGTCCATTTCCCAGGACAGGGAATATAGTGTCTTTAAATTTAAGGTGCTGTGCCATCTGTATTAAATGTCTGGCTGTTTATATAAACTGCTGACCGCGGGGGGAAGGACGGAGAGATTCACACAAACACACGGAACGTTCTCAGTCAGTTTCTCCATCCTCACTTCACACACTGAAGCCATTTTCAACTCCAACATAGATTTGTGCTCAATCGTGTTTGGCCTTCCTCCTGCGTTTACCTTTCTCTACAGCATAGGCTACATAGTCCAGGGCCTCCAGCAGGGGGGGGGGGGTTCTGGGCTAGAGCCTAGGTTGGTTTCACTGGTGCTAGTACTGCTACTTAGGCAGTACTTTCGTTTTTACGGTGACACAATGACGTGGCTCCAACTCGGCTCCGTGCTGATGGAAAACCAAACTGGTTCTTAGGGACAACGTGATTAGAACCAACTAAGCTCTATCGCACCAAACGAGCACCTGGCCTCTTTTGGTGGAAAAGCCCCACGAGACATGCAACTCTCCCGTAAAATGTCCCGGAGATTATCCGGCGTTCAATGCATGTCCGAGACCAATCGTACATTAAAGCAGAAATGAAAAGGCAGGAGCACGTCACCCCTCGTCTCCCTGAGCGGCTCCAGCATCGTCGTCGTCCCTTTACCACACGTTTTGTTGTTGTTGTTGTGAGACTGGCCCATTTTTAAACTTTTGAAGCGGCAAAAAAAACCATAAAAAGTAAGTTAGCGTGAATGTGTCATGAAACAGATACGCCCGCCTCTTTAAAAAAAAGAAAAAACAAGTGGAAACAATCTGCGCAGAGTCCAAGACACACACCACGACGGGACGCCCCGTGCTCCTTAAACCCCGAGTCAATTTCATTTTCCTCTGGCACACAAAGTGAAGTGTAATCTCCACAGGCAGCTGTTGGGATCACACAGACCTCCAGCTGTTGTAAACTTATAAACGCTATGTAAAACGGTCGATCAAGGCCCTCGTCTGAGCGCTCTGCTTTTTGCTGGGGACATATTTCACAATGCCTACAGTGATTCTATGAATAAGCAGGTTTCCGGCTCCCAGTCATGGGGCTCGTTGATGTGGTTTTTCCAGTAAATACGTGACGTCCCTGTGTATGAGTGTGTCTGAAGAACAAATCTCGATGACTGAGTTATTTGTGTTTCTTTAGTTTTTTGTGCACGGGTCACATTGGGAGCGTGCGCTAAACTGCTGTCACCTCACAATCCTCAAGTGTCGGCGGGAGGCCCACTTAGGACATGGCGATGATTTCACTTAGGGGATAGTTTGACCGGCCGGCCCTCCCTCCCTCAAATCTGACCCTCAAATGAGCGCTATCGCATTTCCAACCCTCATTTGCACCACACTGACACTGCAGCGATGCCGGAGCGCTGCCAGCGGGGCGACGGGCCGCGGCATACCGTCAGGGGTACGCGGACCTTGACCGGAGCGTTGCGGCGGGAGGAGGGGCGGCTGGAGAGCTGTCTCCACTCTCTCAGCGAGAGCCTGGCCACATAATGGCAGACATGACACCGCACCGCCTCCGAGCTGCCGCATTTATCCGCACGCCGGCTCGGCAGCTGTTAAGAACTCACTTTTAGCTCAGACCCATCATCACTCTGTGGAGATAAACCTTTCTGAAGTTGCTCTGGAGTGGGAGGTGCGTGTGGGTGCCTGACTGTGTGTCTGTTATTTATTTATTTTCTTTTATACAACATTTCTTGAGTCAGTGATAATTAAAATCCTCTAAACTTCGTTATGAATTCCTCGGAGATGCCGTGTCACCTTTGCAAGACTCTAAATGTGCTGTTGATCATTGTCAGATTGAGCTGGTATTTTGATTTGGAAATAGCTGAAACAGCAGCAGCTAACGCATCTGTGGAGACGTTCCCTGCTGCTCCGAGATGTAAAGGAAATATTTGCACTGCGGCTCTTTCTTTAAACACGACACCTTTTGCGTCCATAAAGCATCTCTGCCCGGCTCTGTCTTCACGACACTGAGTGCAAATCGCAGCAGTCACGCTGAATTTAATGACACAACTCCGACGACTGTCCTCGCATTGTGAGTGTGAGCTTTCATTTCCTTTTTGTCCCTTAACAACTCACTGAATAAATAAAAAAAAACAAGTCAGTGCTGAAAATAGCTCATTATGTTTGTGTTTCACAGGCTTTTGGCGCAGGTTAGGGAAAGGTGCCACTGCCAAAAATGCTGCAGGACCAAAAAACTGTGACGGAAACATTTGGTGTCAAAGAAGTTGTTTCTTGTTATTTCATGGAGGGGGGGGGGGCAGGCATCTGAGATGCTGCTGGCAGCTTCTGACTCTGTTGGATGAGAGTTCTTCCTTGTCTGCGTCTGTGTGGAGGATTTATAGACAAGTGTTGAAGTTGTTTGATCCACAGAGCAATTTCAATCCATGTGACACCTTTGGTCTGAGGACGCCACGTTTGCACTTCACAATTAATCTATTCCACAACTTTAACTTATTGCATCTCTTTTTTTTATCCCTGCATCTTTCACACTATATTGCAACTGGTCTTGACCCTAATTGGCTCCCCTCATTAGAGGCCAACTGACATGTGTCCAAGCAGAGCAGAATTAAGCCGGACACAGATCCAGCAGCAGGTTGGCCTCGTCGTCGGTCGCTCATGGCCACGTTAGGACTGCTCGGCTTTAAGCACAGCTCTGACTGAGCCTCGTTGACAGTGCTGTCGAATAAGAGCAACGCCTCTGACCTGGAGTTCCAGGGCTTTATGCGCTACATGTAAAAATCCAACTAGTCAATGTAACATCTCTGAAAGATGTGACAGAAATGTCGACGAGATCAGCAGCCAATCACGTCCTAATGTCGGCTCTCAATCACAACTCAAATCTTTATTTCCACATATACGTTTTTCTTTACACAAGGAATTTCCACACACACACACACACACTAGGAAACACACGTAAAGAGGAATATTTGCCGGGACACTGCAGCGATATGAAACGCTCCCTTTCCCCTGCATTTCTCACTTTTCAGGAATGTCTTGAACAATAGCGTCTCGGAGAGAGCAAAGCTCTTATCGTGGCACATATCCTAACATGCTAATTACCCCACACACAGTTTGAGTTCATTTATTATGCATGAAATAATCTAATATGATGACTGTGATAATTATGCACACACAGATAAGATAAAAGAGTGGTAACCAATTACGGCGCAGGAGTTGGGAAAAGTAATTATTCTTTGTAGTGGAAAGAAGTCTTGGTTTGGAAAAGAGTGTTTTCTCTCTCTCTCTCTCTCTCAGTGCTGCAATTACCATGTGGAATCATGCCTGCACTCGCTGATAATGTTTAAGGAATATTTTCTTGATTAACCGTACAGGAACACAGACTCTGTGCCCTGTCAGTTCAAAAACTCTCATTGAGTGATTAACTGAAGAATAAATAAATAAATCTATCGACGACAGTGTGAGACCTGCTCAGGTCTCCTGAAACAGCAGATTCATTTTCAGCCGTGTGTCTGTTATGATAATTGTGCGCGCTCGCTCCCCGAGCCCCTTCACACGCTCCGGAAAGCTGACGTGTTTACATTACGACTTGAAAGGCAACGCGACTCGACGCCTCAGGTCTCGTCAGCGGCAGCAAATCAGAGAGGACGCCGAAAAAAAAAGAAGGAGTGGCGCTTCGCAAATCAGACGCGCGTTGCAGAGTCATTAAATATTACCACTTCTAAAATCAGAGCGGTTAGCCCGCGCCACTGTACAAACACTCTGAACACAGCGCAGCTTTCTTTTTTGACAAATTACGCGGCGAATCGCTGGAAACAGAGACCCCCGCAGTAATTACATTTTTCTGTGGCTGTTTTGGATTTTTGCAGTAAATCACGCTGGCGTTGGAGCGAAAACAGGCTTCAATGCGAGGGAGGAAAGAACGGCTTCACGGCTGCTCGTGGAAACTTCGCAGCGAGGCAAACGGAGGCGTGCAGGAAACGTAAGCAAAGGGAGGTCATCTGAGCACGAGCAAACAAAGCATAATGCAGAAGTCGTTGAGTGTAAATACACATAGAGGAGCATCGTCTTACTGACCTCTAACTGGAACCACATTTGCGTGACTCAGGGGTACACGCGTCATGTTCACACTCGACCGGAAACCTCTGTCAGCCATTAGCCAACCTCCGTCTGCCGCAGTTGACTCATGATTACTTACAGACTCAAAGCTTCGGGCCAAGCGTGCTGCACTGTGAGAGCGGTCAACAAAGAGCTCCAACGCATGAGTCACGGTCACCTGTCACACTGTCACATTCACAGCAAACATCGGCCCCGTTAGAGGCGCGTCGATCCAGCGGCCGTGCAGCAAAACATGAAAAATAAATTTAAAAAAAAAATCACAATGGGCTCTTCATGTGCTGCGCAGCTGTAAACGTGAGGTTAATGTCAGCGCCACTCTCTCAGCAAAGTCATAATGTTCTGAATGTAATGAAGTGAGGAGAGGAGAAAGGAAGGACGACGAATGCAGCCGAGAAGGCGAGCGGCGGCACAGCTTCAGGATAATCAAGGTTCTGCACGATTCCGGAGAAATGACGGTTTCAACCCAGGTGTTTGTTTGGATCGACAACATTATTGACTAAAGAAAGAAAAGCAAGAAGCACAGGCTCCAAGCTAACGCACTCTCTCATGAAACTGTCTAAGTTGTAGATCATTTACTTTCAAGTTAGTTCATTAATACTTGGAATTCAGCTGTATGTCCAACTATATACTGCGACACACACGAGCGTAAGTAGATGCCGTTTCACACACACATGCATGTGGAATGTGTCTCTAATGGATTGACATGCAGTGAGAGCTCACACGTCAAAATGACGTTTGCACAAAACTAATCAACACTTAGAGAGTTCATTTATTCTTTTATTTCTTATTTTTGTTTTTATGTACATTTGTATTTATTGATACTGTCGTTTTTTTGAGAAGAGCTACAGAAATAAATACACAATGCATCATCATCATTATTATTATTATTATTGTCGCAGTGATATTTGTTTTCATGTGTAGTCGTGGTTTTTTTCCATGAGACCACATTATGTTGCATTAGAAGCGTTTCACATTTAAAAGCGTCTCTCAACAGTTACGCTGCACAGTTGTGTTACGCCATCACTGAGATCCTCAGGGCACCGACGAACTGTTATTATTAATTCCAGCGCTGAGACATCCAGGATGCCAAAAGCTTTAATGAAATATTATACCGGAATAAAGCAGCATGGTCGTCCTTTAATATTTTAAGAGCGACAAGTCCTGTGAAACACCATAAAAGATGGAGCCTTCCTCTGGAAAATGAGACACACTTTGAGTGAAGCCCGCGCTGTCATAAAATCATGGCACTTTTATAGCAGGGGACAGGACTACATAAAGGAAGTCATTTGCAGCTAATAAGAGCGATCACTAAAATGCATTAGGGCAAATTATTCTGTCCTTGCCACTGTGCAGTGCTTTTACTGAAGTCTGCTGATCAGCTGCTGTTTCACCTAAGAACTTATTCACTAACAAGTGTTTCACCAGCCGCCTGGAAAGGCCGCTCGGAGATTAACAACGAGGTACACAAATGGATTTGAAGAGAGAGCCACTTTTGGGGAAAGTCTAATGTCAGAATAAAGGAGCAGCCACAGCCTGAGTGAAAATATTGTCCTTCAGATCAATGGCGTCCTGGAGAGCAATAGGCTGCAACATTCAGATGAGCCGTGAGTGGCAGAACACTTAAATAATATCTTTGGAGAGGATTCCGAACAATGGTGCCGCGCTCCAATAAATATCCGTTGGAGGTCACAACTCCGGCGCCGCTGCATTTCTACTTAAAGTGCAGGAGCCTTCAATAGGAGGCTGTGCCGATAATCAAAGTGGGCTGATTTGAAAAGGCTTCCGAGTGGATCATTTTTCATTTTTCTGTGGCTCGGGCGCCCAGCTAGTCCCTCGCTGAAGCTCCTCTGAAAACCTCACACGGCCCCAAAACAACAGGGCAGGAGACCCCCCCCCAGCTGCGTCCTCCAAGCGTGCACATGTTGCTTCAGATGCCAGGTGGAAAAAAACAAAGAAAATCTCTAGACGCATTTCTATTGCTTGGTTTTTTTTGTAGTAATTTAACACATATTTAAACAGTATTTCTAACAACTGTGGGCAAATCACTGTATTACCGCTCATTTCCCAATTGTATTTAATTTCTGGCAATCCTCGGGCAGCCCCTCCGGTGGGTCCTGACCCCAACTTGGAGCATTAGTACAGCTGTAAATGTACCCGAGTGAAAACAACAACATCGGGGGGGGGGCAACAGCACTTCACAGTTGCTGATATGACTTAGCTTAGCGTTGACAAAAATAGCCTCTGTTGATGTGCACTTGGCAAAAATAAAAAAATAAAAACCCCAGCGTGTTTGTCTCCAACTTTGTAAGAAGAGTTGCTCTGACTCACAGAGGAGGAACAACAGCCTTCCTGCTGGTAACGGCACTGCGGTGCCGAAAAACAGCTGCTGTTGTACCTGCAGTACGCGCAGAGACTGAAGTTTAGGCGGAAGAAAAGCGATCTAATCGTACAACAGCAGCTCTGCTGAAGGCGTCAAGCTGCAAACACGCGTTTGTATGTGGGAAGAAAAAGCCCCTGTCACCTTTATGGCCGACAGATTCATGCGTGGCGCAGAGTCGGGGCCATTAACACGGAGAAGCCGCGGCAATGACATAAGTTTTAAGGAGCATTACGCTGCGGGAGATGCTCCATTGCCGTGACACCAGTTTGGCCCGAGCATTTATTCCTTTTCAAAGGACACACAAAGATGCTAGCACACACTGCTTGCTGGGAATTTTCTCTGCTATGATGTGCTGCTGAATTCAAATCAAATATTTTGAACCTCACCCAGCTCAGCTGTTACCAGGACTCTCGAATATAATAAATTCAGGATTTACTGGCAGGCTTCATATTTCTCTGTGTGAAGCTCCACTCATTTATTAGGATTATCTGCATTCCACCAGAGATAAGAAGCAAAGGCACAATGAGGTTTGGAGTCTTGTTAAAGGTCTGTAAATGCAGAATATATAATAAGCAGCTGCTAATTTGATTTTGCGCTTGATCCTTGAATAACAACCGCCGACGTCTAAAAATAATGTGTTTTAATTGGATTTGGTGCCGGAATAATAAAATCAAAAGCAATTTACACTAACGGCAGGAGGACTGAAGAAATGAAAGAATGGAAGCAGCCCAGTTCTTACACATCCTCCAGATAGATGTCAGCCGCAGCAAACAGCGAGCGAGCGCGCGTGCATCCTGCGGCTGGAACACCGGAGCCTTATTTGACTCTCCTATTCTGTGACTTCCACTTGGTATATGGAATGTGTCCCTGCTGGGTTTTCATTTCCTCTGTCTGGGAAAAAAAGGCAAGGCAATCAGAGTAAAATCATTACCTAATGACTAAAGCCTTTGTACGACTTCCACCATGCTGCGACACTCATTGTTCCGCCGCACATCTCGTATAATTGTACAAGAGAGGAGCGTTCGTTAAAAAAAAAAAAAAAGTTTGTTGGAGGGCTGTGTGCAGGGCAGGTCTGCTGAGTCCAATCGATCGCTCGGGCTCCTCGGAAGGAACAACACGGAGGCTTTGAGCAGGGGATGTGCTGGAGCTGCAGTCGCACAGCGAAGCCGCTCAAAACGGGATCCGACCCCAAATACACGCGCTCATTGCTGTGCATGAACATCAGTGGGATCAGATGAAACCAGATCACTGTTCCCTTTCTTCTCCCCAGATGTTCTCTTAAAACAAAAAGTCTGTAAAGTCTCCATTTGATGTTTTGTGCGTAACGACGCTGACGAGGTGCAGTTTTCAAACTTCCCCGTCTCCGTGACATCGCTCCGTCCTTCCCGAGACAAACGTCCGCGATGTTGACAGGACAGGGGATCATTAAATTTGCCTGCTGCTCCTCTTGGAGCATAAATCAAGCCAATCCATCTCTCTCTGACCCAGCTCCCTGGTGGCTTACTTAGAGCGGTGCCAATGCAGCACTGGCCTCGGAATGAGCAAGGCTAAGCATGCGAGGGCTGCGCTTAAGCTGCGCTCTCTGACGGTATAAACAGGCCTCTGCCTCGTCTGGAGAGCGATAGGGATCAAGCGGGCTTAGTGGGCATGACCTACGAGGACCCAGACGGGCCCCCGCAACACGCAGCACAACACAATTGTCTTAGGATTGCTGCACTATTGAACAGGAGGAAAAAGTGGCCGTGTCACTCTGTTCACAGGCCCGAGGATTCCCGAAAGATTTAAGCCTTATGAATAATTCTCAACATCCTCCTCCCTTTTCTCAGCCTGGTTTAAGAAAACGAGGCCCTCAAAAACAACGAGCTCATCTCCCAAAGTAAGATCTGGCCTTTCAAAGCAACGCGCATCTTCTCAGGAATGATGGATTTGTCTGTGACGCCACGCACGACGAGGCATTCGCGCAGGGTTTAATTTCCTGGATTGCTTTATGGTCATACATAAATGCTTAAATTGGTTCGTAACATATGCTCTCCTCGCTCTGTTTACTTCCTTCATTTCGTGTGACTGAAACACTTTATTAGTGATTATCCCCTCAAAAGCTGCAGGAATGCACAGCATCACACCTCATCGTGTCATTTCCCCGTAGCAGGAATGGGAATATGCAAATAGTGTCAGAGTATTTTGCAGCAGCAAATATGCCCCTGGGCTGCTTGTCCAATGACACAAATCATCAATTAAGATCTCAGCAGGGTTTGCGGATAAACTAAATTGGCATTATCCTTATCAGACAATATGGAGAGCCATGTGGGGTACATGACAACAAAGAGCAAACATCACTGAGGTTTCAGCTCACGTGTTCCAGCGTGTGTGTGTGTGTGTGTGTGTATTCCCAGCAGGTTCCCCCACTTTGAGACAATGACAAAGGTACCCAGTCGTCTGAATGGTGTAAAAGGTAACAGTGCCTCTTTGAGCTGCTCCAACAGCGACAACAACAGCGCCTTTCAAAGCGTTTACTTTCACAGGGGGTGCGAGTCGGGCTCCTCGTGGGATTTCGGCCTCAGCACCGTGCACCTGCCTCCGTGCGTGTGACTGACGCTGCTCAAGTGGTCCAAATCGCCATTGTGATTTCTCAGGGAAGCAGATGATTAGTAAACAAATGGTTCAGGCATATTTAATTAGGCTAATGTTCTCCCAGGGCTCAGCCTGACTTTGTCTGGTTGAGACGTTTGACTGTTGTCACATGACGATGAATCTGTGAGAGCAAAGTTGCACTGATTTTCCCTGAGCGTCATCTTTTTGCTTTTTTTTTTTTTTGCTGCGGGCACGTGTTTCGCACAGCCATTTGATATTTGATGATCGCATGCAAAAAAAAAAATGCAGATCTCCAGCTTTTCTTCTAAGACAAGCTAACCTGACGCGCCACTGAAAAGTTTAACAGCCATTTGTGGAATAAGCCGCTCGGCTGGAAGAGACAAAGAAGGCCAGTGTCTGGTGCGGAGAGGCTGCAGCTGAGGGTAAACATCAGAGCTGGGTGAGACGCAGGTAGTGTTACTGAGACACGGTCCTAATGGAGGACGAGAGGGACTCATACAGAGCAGCAGACAGCATGAAACTCCCTGCTTGACCTTTAACACGCGCTGCTCTTTTCATCACTCTGGAATTAATGCAAGTCATCATAGTTTTGTACGATGTTGTTTCACTTTGGGAAAAAAAAACGCTGGCCATTGAGAGAAAAGATTTGGAATATCATTTTTTTAAATCTATCTTTCCATGTGCTATTTTCTCCTTGTTGACATTTATATAAGGAGTTTTTTTTTTTCCATTTAGTCACACACGCTTCAATCTCTACAAAAATGAACCAGCTGTGAAAACCATAAAAATGCTGAATTAACTGGAATGAACTTGAGTGTAAGTTGTTTAGTGCTGTTACACACACACATTCTTTAATGGAGGTCAATGAACACTCAGCTCAATCAAAGCCCTCTGCATCAAACACAGCAGGCTAAGTTGCACGCGGGAGGGCAACGCGCAGCGGCGGCGCACAGACAGCGGCGGACGCGCAACTCTCGGTTCATCTATAAACCATCGCGCGCTCTTCCGCCGCCGCCGAGTGTCACAGCCGCAGGAGCGAAGCCGCCTCCTCCTCCTCCTGCCCGGTCCCTCTGTGTTATTGTTAGCGCGACCGCTACCGGGCTCCTGCGCCACAAGCATCCGCCGCCGAACGCAACACATCCCGCAAACACCACCGACACGTTACTGCGAACATCCCCAAAACCTCCGCATCGAGAATTAAAACGAAAAAGAGCGAGAGAAAAAAATCCACTGGTCTCCCAGTCCAGCACAAAAATGCATCTCCTCGCTTTTCCCTCTCTCTTTTTTCTCCCCCTCCTCTATACTTCCCCTTCCCTCCCTCCCTCTCTCTCTCTCTCCCTCTCTCTCTCTCTCCCTCACTGGCCCGGCTGTCTGACTGTATGAATAATGTCCTGCTTTTTGTAATGAAGTGAGGGAGGGAGGGAGAGAGAGAGGGAGAGAGAGAGAGAGAGAGAGAGAGAGAGAGAGGGGGAGGGAGAGGGGGGAGAAAAGGGGGAAAAGGGGGGGAGGCTGAAGTGGAAGAGCCCTGCTCCCATGCACTGACATTGAAAATGAATGACAGCTTACCTGCATGCCAATCTTCATCAGACTGACACTGGGCTGACAGCACAGCCTATACTCCTCCACACAGCCGCTGACGTCAGCCGCGCCAGGCCCCTCCCACCTCCATCTCCGCTCTCACCCCCCGTTTTTCCCAGCGCCGGCCCGCTGATGCCTTCCAGTGTCCGTGGGAAATACGACAATCACGCGTGGGGCACAGAGGAGACGGATCCTGGTGGTGCTCTGCACCGGCATGGAGGGGATGGAGCCTAGGGGGGTTAAAGATCCATAAATACACCAATTTGGCTTGAAGACACATGAACAAACAAACAACAAACATCTTGTTAGTTAGTTAACTGTTGTTAGTAAGATCTCTGATTGAATGGAAAAGCTGAGCACAACACAATTTGTCTTGTTTGTAACCAGACCTCCCAATAAAACACCATGTTGCCCACCATGCAGGTAAAGAGCCTCTTTCTCGACTATTTTTGACATCACTGAATTCAGTGCAATCACTCAACAAATGCTGCAGGAAACAAGCGTGTGGAAAATAAATCACCTGTTAAATGGTTTATTTTGCATTTCAGGGCAGAGGATGTCACAGAACAGCGACCATCCTCTGCTTTGTAATCAAGCAAAGCAGCAATTTCCACCATGCCACAGCCATAATTGCTGGATCCGTGAATCTTACGAGGATCACTTAAAGGCAACATGTCTTCTTCACGCGGGTCTGGCCAGCCCCCTGTCGGTGGGCATGAGGAGGTGCATGCTCCAAAAACAGGGAGCGGAGGTTCTGATGAGGCTGGAACAGTCCGATTATAACATATGATATTTCCAGTTTAGGAAAAAGTGAAATATGAATTGACTGTTTATCTTGTCAACAGAGCAGAAGTGTTTAAAAAAACCCACTCGCTGACATAACCTCAGACAGCAGCAGTGGTGGAGGGAGATGAGGTCAGGGTGAGGAGGAGACGTTTCCTATGCACAACCTCAATAAAAGTATCCATCCAGAAAAAGCAAAAAATAATTACAAGGCCTGGACCACAATAAGTGGAAGTGAAGCCCTGGATTGGCTGTATAATCCCGCGCACTCGCCCCTTTTTAGCAACGCCACGTTTGATTGGCTCCTCCCGAGCCCATCCATCCAATCACACGCCTGCTTTCTGTTACCAGGAAGTAGAAGACGCGCTGGGAGACGTTAGACTTACCGACTGAAGACTCTCAGGTAAAATGGACATCTTACTACAGTGCTGCTTTGTTTATGGCCGTAACGGGACATGGTTCGAACTGGGTGACAGATAATCCAGCGTGCTGATATTAACCTGCCGAGGAAACAGGATGTCCGGCTCCGTGCTGGAGGTCGGGACGGGAGTCTTCGTCGTCGCGTTGGTTTGGATCGCGGCTCTTGTGTTTGGGACGATGCTGCTGAGAGCATCCGGGTCAGCCAAGTGAGTGAGGACGCGCATGCGCACGCACGCACGCTAACCCATCTCATTCGGGAGTCGGTCACTGCCAGGTCCCGTCAACATTTCCTCCAAATAGAGGTTGGTTTGCTTGTCAGCCTGAACACGCAGCTGCTGGAGCATGAAACACATGAGCTGCAGCCGCGGTGACGTTTCCTGGGACATTCGGCTCGTTCCGGTTTAAAGAGTTGGATTTTATTACAGTAAAAATCATGAACTGACTCACACAGTATTTCATGGGGCAACATTAGCATGAAAGCATGAAAATAAAATGTCAAACTGAAGACAGGAGGCAAATTAAACAAAGATTGTGTAAAGAAGATGAACTAACTGATCACCAAATGTATTTAAATATAGGAATTGATATCTGGGACCATAATCCCTGTGTGTTTATTATGTTTATATTTATATCACATCAGAGCCTCATGCTACATAAATCAGTGTTTGTGTGTTGCAAAGTGACAGCTAACACTGTGCGGCCTAAATGGGTGGAAATATATATATAGTTATATAACACTATATAACTGTGTGTGTGTTTCATCTCACCAGGTTAGGAGTGATCCCTGTTTTTCTCCTGGCTCTCACCATCACTCTGGCTCTGGTGTTTTTCCCTCGCAGCCCAGAGACAACTCCCCCTTTCAAAGAAATCGAGGTGAACTCTCCTCACTAATGTTTGGGCTTATTCATGTTCATATGCTTTGAGTTGTCGGGTTTCTTCTGCTGCCTGTATGAAGGAGTGTGTTGTACTATATTAAAATGCAAATCGTTGCAGTGGACAGTTGTGGAAAAGAAAACGACTTGGTTCAAAAGGCGTGAGCACAATGAAATGACATTCTACTACGTTTTTGAATGTATGCCGCTGCCGGGGCTGCAAGAATGAAATATTCCATCCTGATGATATCACACCATTTAAACTTGGAGGCATCTGTTATTGTAGCTGCACAGCGACTTCATTACATGCCTCATTTGGAAATAACAACAGGTCTGGGATGTTTTTAGTCTTGTTTTAAGGACGTTTGACTTTGATTTCCACTAAATGTTTGTGGTACACAGGCCACCGGGGGGAAACAAGGTTTCAGAACACATAAAAAATGAGAGAATGTCAGTACAATTTCATGCTTATCAATAATTACAATCGAGCAGTCTCTGTCATTGGTATGTTGTTTAAAAAGGGCTAACACATGTATGTGTGTCTATTCTGAGACTTAAGTCCTGTTCTAAATTGAAGTTTGAAGTGCACAAGCTTTACTCTGATATAAGCCAGCATCACCCTCAGTGTAGGCCCATACATCGCATGTATCATCGCGTGTGCACCCGCTCTGCTTTATCTTCGTCCAACAGCAACACAGAACAAACACTCCCGCCATGTTGCCTCGGGGTCGTGCCAATAAGCCAGCCAGATCTGCCAAGCAAGCTGCCACCCCATAGAAATAGCAGAGCAGAGCCGCGTCCTGGCCGGCTCATGTTTTATAGCCTTTGTGCAGAGGCAGATACCAGACCAGCAAAATGGCACTTCTTGGATTTCTGTACAAGGCTTACGAGTAAAACGGACCTCTTTCCTTCTCCAGAGATTGATTCCAATGTTTGGAAGAGGCTCTAGATAAAATTCCTTGAAGTGATTTGAAAAGACTTTTCAACCTTTCAACCTCTTCTTTACCTCTGCTTTTTTAATTGAGGGAGTGGCCCATATGTTATACAAACTAGGGATTTATCCATGAATTCACCATGTGTTTATCTTTTGCTTCGTAAGTGCTGAATATAATTTAACTTTTGACTGTGCACACAGTTAAACGACAAATACTATTCACACACACACAACCTCAGAACAATGCTGACATTATGAATCATCCACGTGGTAAAATACAGTCAGAGGAAACGGAGCACGTCAGTTGACTGTGGGGATAAATGACCTGGAGCGTCTTGAATCTGTAAACCAGATGATGTGAGGCCTCCCCCGTGACTCATCTTTGATACGTTACACCGAAATAAATCAGTTACGATTGACAATTCCATGCAGGACTGGAAAAACTGCAAGTACTATAAGTACTACATAATTCTTCATCTGTATGCTTTTAATCAATCATAATCCAAGGTGGAAAAGAGTGCACGTGTGAGTGCGTGCGTGCCAACTCCAGCTATGTCAAACCTCTTGCTGTTAAACAAAAGTAAAATATCATAGAGGCAATTAAGCTGGTCCCAGACTCAGAGTGGGGGCGGTTTGTACCAGACCACCCCCCCTCCACTCCTCTGCCCCCCCCGCCCTCCCCGCCCCCCCCGTGTGCTCAATGGCACATTAATAAAACATGACCTCACTTTGGGTCCCGGCATACTGCGTAATTGGCAAATTAAAAAAGAGAGATCTGTTAAATGCATCCATAACTCACTTTGGGTCCCGGCATACTGCGTAATTGGCAAATTAAAAAAGAGAGATCTGTTAAATGCATCCATAAGAGACGGCATACATCATCCCCACCTCACACCAGTAGATTTATACCCGCGCACACACACACACACACACACACACCTTCTCTCATTCCACAACAGCCCCTGTGAAGTCTCTCCATCAGCGGTTGGGCTGCTCCTCTGGTGTTCTCTGGCTTAAGGCTGTTTGTATTCACAAACGATCTAAATATTAACACAGACCAGCAGCTTTGAGTGAAGTGTTGCATAAACCTACCAGTGCAAACATCCTAAACCCCACAGTTCTGTCAACGTGGAGGAGCCTATTGATTCGGTACGCACTCGGCTTCCTCAGTGTCCATACTCCAGTTTCATGAATAGAATTTTGGGACTCCAATAACATTAGCATTAGCACATTAGCAACAGACTAAAGACGCCATTTCATATGTAATCTGTTAAATATGTGGTTGGCCTGAGACCCTGGTAAACTATTGGTAAATAAGTGAGGGTGCTAACCGATGAAGGCACTGTGCGTCTGACACAGGGCAAATGAAATGTTCCAGACCGCAGGTCTGATGAATGCGGCGCAGCATTTGGTAATTTATCATTTCCAGGTGATCTCAAATTGAATCTGGCTGTGCCTACACGTGCGCAGGCTCTAAGAACCTTTGGCTGCTGTGTCGCAATCTGATGGTGCTGCAGACGCACCTTGGCTTTGCTCTTTTATACTGAGCTCTCCCTGCGTTGTTGTGCCTTGAACTGAGAGTCTCTTAATGCTTTAAGACATGGCGAGGTTTAAAACATTCTGAGATGACATCCACTCTTATAGAACCCCCCCCCCCCCACTTCACTGGAAAAGGAAAGTAGCACAACCACAGTCGATGCAGTTCAATCTAAATCTGTGTTAATGAGAAACCTTTCCTCCCAGCAGATGATGTGAATAGTGCTTTTGTTCATGTCAACTCAAATATCCAACGGAAGCAGTCGCAAGTCGCTACTCACACACCTTGTGTGACTCTGTCAGTGGCCCACATTAACCCACTGTTTGTGCACAGTGGCTGTATGAAAGCTCTCTCATGCCATCTTGTGGCTCTGAGAGGAAGTGCTGAATCTGTCAGTGCAGCAGATACTGTTGACCACATGTGCTCTCATGTGTCGTTAGCATGAAGTAAAAACACTGAAGTGATCATCTCTGTCCTCGCTCTACAGATAGTGGACACTCTGTTCATCGGCCGCTACGTGCTGCTGGCGCTGGCCAGCGTCGTCTTTCTGCTCATGCTCTTCATGCTGCTCCCCTTTCATTTCCTGGAGCCGGTCCACGCCAAGGCCTTAAGAACGCATTAGAGCCGTCAGGGTCAGAGTTGGCAGCGGGATCACATCGCTGATTGTGTTCAACTTAAGACAAGCAGCGCTTGGCGAGACCCCCGCCCCCCCTGCCCCCTCATGTGAAGACGGACCATAGAATCCCAGCATCCCAAACAGAAACAACAGGAGAGCCAGCGTCTTCCTCGGGGCCCAGAGCTGGCTGGCTGTCGGCTGTTTATGCAAAACCCTGAAACAGTGTTGCGGGATCACATCGCTGATTGTGTTCAACTTAAGACAAGCAGCGCTTGGCGAGACCCCCCCCCCCCCCTGCCCCCTCATGTGAAGACGGACCATAGAATCCCAGCATCCCAAACAGAAACAACAGGAGAGCCAGCGTCTTCCTCGGGGCCCAGAGCTGGCTGGCTGTCGGCTGTTTATGCAAAACCCTGAAACAGTGTTTGATTATGTTTTGGATCATTTTTAAACATAGGATGGATTGTGTGTGAAGCAGTACAATCATTTTGAGTCTAGGGATGGAAAGCTCATTTTACAGAGATGTTAAATATGAACACATACATGTTGGTCCCTGTTAGTGACAGTACACCCACTGCACAAGAGATAAAACTAGAAATGTCTTGTCCCATTTACTCCTGTCTGCAGACCTCATCCAGTTTTAATAAAGACATTTATGTAAACGTTGCCTCGTGTGGTTGACTTTGTTTTTTTACTTATTCTAGGGCAGTAGCTCTTTCAGAGGTTGAACAGCAGACTGAGGAATGCCGTATATTATTCATATCCACATAAATACATGAATAAATCAATAGATGTCACCGCCACATTGTTCCGAAACACTTAGACTGACTGATTTGTGCTGGCTGTCAACAGGCACCTCAGGAGCTCCCTTATTCCCCTGAACTGCACCCTAACACCTTTCGTCTTCTAACCTGAAGCCTCAGATGTCGAATGAGTTTTCCAGACGCATTCATTTGATATCATGGAGTCATTAAATATCCAAGGGACAAGAACAGAGGCTCCACGCAACCAAAATAAGCTTCTGCCTGCAGCCGCTATAAAACAAGCTGTAGAGGAAGTCATTCACGTGGATGAATAACGTCCTGGCTGAGAGGAGGAGAAGTTTTTATCCGATTTATTTGTGACTTCAAACAACCAGCACATTATGTGGACTCTCAGTGATTTGTTGATTTCTAATAACGGCTGTAATTTAAGAGTTGATTGTGCCACCACTGACTGACTAGTCTGGTTTATTCTCATTCCCTCGCCGTGGAGAGTTTGGCCCGTTTATCATTTTGCCACCTCTGGATATTAATGATTATTATGATTATGGCCTTGACTTTAGTCTCTTCCCACTACGCCATACGCTATTTATTTCTCTAGGCAGGAGGTCAAATCATGGTTTTTAAATTCCACCTCACACCTCACAAGTCAACTGTCAGTGAACTACAAGTTGATAAGGTTAGTGTTGGAACTCTCCGTGAACAGACGTCACATACATAACCACCACTTCTCAGAGAAAAGGTCGTCACTTCACGTCATTATTTCTGACAAACACAGCGCTGCATTCACATGTTCCGACGCCGGTTCCACGGGGTATAACTAAGCAGATGATTCCATAGAGAGTAATGAGCTTTTGCAGTCTAGAGGCCTCAATTATAAACACTTGCCCCCCCCCCCCCCCTCCTCCCACTCCTATTTTAAAAGTGTGAAGCCCGAGGAGACGTGGAGTGGAATTCCAACCAGGACGATGAAAGAGAATCTAATGAATCAAAACCAATCCTATTAGTTCCGGCCCACATCTCCGTACTGTGGCCCTTTTCTGCCCCACAATCCACGGCATGATTTCACACACGCAGGGGAACTGGGCCATTTCAACAGAGCGGGACAGGAGATGTGAAACCTTTCAACCTGGAGCGACTTGTTGCCTGTAATTGACCGCGTGATTACCGCAAAACACGATCTCAGCGGAAAGCGGCACCAAGTGGCCCTGACGGTGGACGCTCCCCTGGCCAAGAGACTTTCTTACAGCCTCTTTGACTTTGACATTTAAAAGGAAAAAAAGAACATTCCACCAGTTTATATTTCAGGTTCTCGGTCTCCTTGCTGTGTTGAAGTCAGCAGACTCAAGGTCTTTGCGGTCCCTGAAGTCTGGGTCCAGAAGATCTGACAGTATTCCCTGGCTCGCTCCCTCGTTCTCACACACACGCACACACACACACACACACTGCCTCACCTTTGTAATCTCTCTCTCTCCCCCATCTTTCTCACTCCCTCTATCCTTTCCTCATTTTATCTTTCGCTCCTTAACTCCGTCTCTGGGGAGTGGGAAAATGAGCAGAACAAAGCATGTGGGGGTTTGAGGATCATTTGGAACCGGGAGCTGGAGTCTTTGTAGCGCAGCCAGCTGGACATATAAAGAGATGGGGGCGGGCGAGATAGAGAAAGAGAGAGCAATGCGAGGGCAAAGAGGTGTGAGCAGGGAGCTCCGGGCCGAGGGGACGGGGTGTGCTCCTCTCTGCTAGATCCCGTATTCAGATGCACTCAAGCAGAACTTCTGGCCTTCCATTCACATCCTCGGCCACCTCGCCCTCTGTTTGTGATATGGATACCGTCCCCGCCCCACGCTGCTCCCACATCACTGGAAATCCACCAAAGGTTGGTGCACTTATCCCAAAAGAATGCGATTCTGTTCATGTTAAATCAAGCAGATGGCAATGTTTGCTGCCCCTTTCAAAAAGTTTGGTAAATAAAACTTGATGAGTGCAAAACTAAAACGGGGTAATTTCAAATCCTCAGCCGGCCTTGAATTTTGAGGGTTTATTAGGCAGCGGATGTTTGGTTTGCCGGGTATTTTCCACTGAGCTGTGAAAGAGTTGGTGAGACAATGTGGACATGGAATGGGGGGCCTTGTCAGTCCACCAACAAACTATGCAGTTTTAGGGCCAAAAAAGTTTTTTTTTTTTCCTCTCTCTCGGCCTCTCAGGCTGTTTCTATTATGCACTTTTGTATAATGCCATGGGACGCTATCATGGCAACACACCCTAGGGGGGCCAACCCCTCACACTGAGATGCTGGTGTTGCCTTGGCCTTTTACCTCTCCCCCTCAGGGAGGAATCAGCCTAAAGCTCTGGCCCTCGGGGGGACGACGAAGACCCAGATTAGAGGTCAGGTTGCTCACTAATAGACCTTTGCTGCGTGGACATGACGCCCCATCGTGGGCCGGAGCTCGGCCCTACGGGGGGTTCCGTTTTGACAGTGGCGAAGACGTGATTGAGCGCTGGGCAACGGCTACACCGATCAAAGGCCTAGTTCACAAAAGCTGAACATGGGTGGCCACTGCTCGGCTCTGGCCGCACTCGGCTGTTGCCTGTTTGTGACTGGGTTCACATTAATCAGCCTCTATTTCTACTCTGGAATAAAGCTTGAGTGTGACACAGGGAGAGCAGCAACATGGGACAGTTGTGTGGACTACAACTAAACAACCAGCCTCCCTAGACACTCCACCATCCCTCAAGGGGATAAAGGGATTTTGGTGAAGTGTTTCCTCACTCGTGTTGAGGGTGAAGGGCAGAGAAGCTGTTGTAACTCAGGGGCTGGACCCGAAAATGCAGACGAGGCGGATGCAGAACTCAAATTAATATGATTTGTTAGCAAAAGGTAACAAAGTGGAATAATCAACTAACAACAACCAGAGCTGGCTAAAGGAGAAAACAGCAATAAACAAACAATAGCTACCAATGAAGCGCCCGGAGTTGAGTAGAATTCACTGAGCGTTACCACCAAGGCCGACAACACGATCTGAGCAGGTGAGCTGGCAGCAGGGGTTTAAGAAGCCAGTTGATTGGCACCTGCTGCAGGTGGGCCTGGTCAGTAGGTCAGCCACGCCCCCTGGAGAGAGAGAGAGAGAGCAGATGAGGGATCGAATCCCAGGGACAGTGAGATTGTGTGAATATGGGCTAAACAGACACCAGACAAAACCTAATTAAAGCAGAACGTTTTGACAAGGTCGACTTGGTGCTTTTGTTGTCCTCCATAGTGGCGAGCTGATGATGTATGAGACTCATACTGTGCAGACAGACAGCTACAAATTTGCTTGGCTAGTTGACTGGTGGGAGGTTGGGGGGGGGGGGGGCATCCAAGGAACCAAGTGAACCAAGTCTTGTTTGAAACTTTGAGCTGTCACATCCAAGGAACCAAGTGAACCAAGTCTTGTTTGAAACTGTTGTTTGTATATAAAAAAAAAACCTCAGTTCCTCTGCTGCTCATTTACATCTGAAATTGAGCATAAAATGAACATTAAAATAAGAGCGAGAGAAGCAGAAATACTTTCACACATGGTGCGCTTTGCTCAGAAATAATAATGTAAACACACAAATGAAAGCAGACAATTAATTATTAAAAACAATTCTCCTGCATTTGTTTCGTCACATTTGATTAATGAAACTGATGTGACTTGGGGAAACAAGCCTCGCTGTGTTTCTGCCCCCCCCCCCACCCCCCACCCCCCCCCAACCCCCTTGTCCCATGCTGAATGAATAGCAAAGACAAGACAGTACCCCTTGGTCCCCTTCCCCTCACTATTCGCTCAGCATGTGGTCTGAAACTTGTTTTCTGATCAGTGCACCCCCCAGCTTCTCCCTCCTCTGGAGAAAAAAGGGACCCAATGAGGAGACCAGACCCAGAGCAGCCAAATTAAAGAGGGAGGGAAGAGGAGCTCACAGCCGTGTTTGAGGAATATGAAGCAAACATCAAATAACAGGTGGTGCTCGGGACAGGGCCGGAGCTGAGTTTGCCGGGGGCTATGGACGGAGCGGCGGAGCCACGCTGAGGCCTCTGCTCTCACAGCTGGGAGGCGCTGACGTGCGGACCGAAGATGCGGGTCAGTGCCTGGCTCCTGTGCGCCTCCTGGCTCTTCACCTGGGCCGCGGAATCGCCGAGGTGCGAGTGCCAGGACATCTGTGCGTCAAAGCTGGGACTGGACAAGAGGTCAAAGACCCGGGTCAAGGAGCATGTTCGTCACAGTGTGGGACACCAGCACGTGCTTCACAGGAAGAGACCGCTCCGCAGAAAAGGTCTGTTCTTACAACTCATGGGGATACAAATTAGAACCTGAGCAATAACAGACCTCCATTAAGCTCTGCTGCTTCATGCAGTCATTTGATTATTTTGGATGATATTCCAAATAATTCCTCTCAGCCCACAGCTTAATGTGCAAACAAAGACAAATATAACTGTATTTGGAACAACCTAATCCACTTTTGTTCTCCTTTAGAATACTTTTTTTCCCCTTTTACTTTATTCAAAGCAGAGTTATGTGTCCAGTTAAATATTAGTGTTTATATGTTGCATGAGCTATATTATATCCTGTATTCACAGTCAGATAATGAATGGAGTCCAGTATCTTATTTTATTATTGGGGCAGGAAGTTGATGAAGAGATTTAAATTGGAAAGATGTTATTGTAATATTTTTCAATCGTCCTTTTACTGGTGTGGAGAAACAGTGAGAATCATTATTGTGTTTCAGTGTTGGTCCATTAAAGACTCAGAACATGACAAAGGTTTATCAGCATCAGAGGCAATGCACTGAGTCTGAACTTTATTATTTAACAAGCGGCTGAGGACGAGGACGAGCGTGTTGCACATTCACAGCAAAACTTTGGCTTTGATTATTTTATTCAGCGGAGGTGCACACAAAGGCTTTGTGTCCAAACTAGCTTTAAAGCCGTCTTTCACGTCCACGGCGATTGTTTATCCATTTACCAGCGGAACAGAAGTCAGAATTGACTCTGAAGTCACTTTTTATCACATTCCTCACCGCCACTGACACGCTCTTTCTTTCTCTCGCTCCATCCCGCCCTCTTTGCGCGCCCGAGACTTCCCCTGACCTTTGGTCCAGCGCCTCAAAGAGGTTCCTTCCCTCGCCGCAGCGCAGCCCAGCGCCATTCCCATGACTTGTGTTTAGCCGAGACTCATCCTTCATCCCCTCTAAAGCTTTTGTTGCCGACTGAAAGCTGGCCGATGCCGGGGCCATCAAGCCCGAGTTGTTGGATCAATATAAACATCCATCACTTAGCCCCGGGTCTTTCTGAGCCTCACAATGAACAGTTCGCTACACAATGCTTTATTTATGGGAGACATTGGAGGGAATGAACTACTGGTAGTCCACTTATTTCCTGGCTGCTTTTCCTTTGCTGTGATGGGACTTGGAAGTGACTCTGCCTGCTTCTTGTGCTGCGTGCCATCACGTCCCAGGAAATACACGCAAGAACTGAGCTGTTGTTAGCGACCAGCAGCTCAACGTGAACATTTGAGAGGTGTAAGATAACACGGCAAAAACACCACGTTTAACATCCAACTGGCTTTTGATGTGGCTATTTCCAGAGTGGAAAAAAGTACATACTTTGAAAACTTTGTGTGGAACTGAACAGACATTTCTCTCTACACCGTTTTAAATATTTGATCGCAGATTCATTTAATACACCCACTCCAGGAGTGTCTAACGTATCTTTCAGTAAGAACGCTTACAGAGACGTAACCCCCTTGTGATGTCCTTGTATGGACGAGAGACACATAATTTCCTCCTATTGTCTAGAAACGAGAGATTCTGAACTTCCTGCCTCCTGGAAGTGTTCGACAGATCTGCTGCCAGAAATATATTTAAAAAAAATCCAAGATGAGAAAAGACTAAACAAACTGTTCTCAACTATTTGTACTTTGATGAGACAAAAACCCTGGAGTTCTACTCATTCACAGGGAGCAGAGTGGGATAGTACGTGACATTAAAGAAAATGCCACATATTGATTCAAAGCTTCAGTGGGTGGGACTTAGCGACATCTAGTGGGGAAGTCGCAGGTTACAGCTGTAAACCCCCACCTCACCTTTCCTCCCCCAACATGAGAGAAAGCTATCACAGAGCTGGTGTTCAGTTGGTCCAGTCTGGACTGCAGTAAAATCTCCTGATGTAATTAAGGTTGAACAACAATCTGTATTTTCCTTGTTGTTTTACACTGATTTGAAATCAATCCAGAATACATATTAGTCCATAAAGGTTACAAGCTTTGCTCATACGCTGGAAAAATACAGGAAACTTGTGGTACTTCTTTCAAATTAAAAGCACACATTTAATGTATTTATGTTTTCAATAAAAAGTTAAATGTGAAAAAATTGACTATTACAACAAAAATGATGATTATTATTCGCTTTATAGATTAATATAAGTGAAGAGATATAAAGTGAGTTTATTTTTGGTCAGGATGTATCTTACTTTGAAAAAATGATCCGCCTGTCACTACGTTAGCTTTACCGGCGTGTGGTCGCGACAGAACAGAAACACGGAGTCACATATGGGAGAGTAAATCTGGAGCAACATATTCACGGTTTGACGGATAAAGAAAAATAAACATTGAGCTCGTTAGTCTGGCGGAAGTTCATCACAACGTTACTTCTGAAAGTGTCAGTTCGCCATAACCATGAGAATTCTGCTGTCGGTGCTGGGGGTCTTTCTCTCCGGTGAGTACATTTCAGTCCATTTTCACTATTTCACTCATTTAAAATGACACAGTAAATATGTACTGAAATATCACCATCAAAAGAGACATTTTGATAAATAGAATAAACACCAGATTGTGCATGTTGCATCTGATTCATAATGAAAAAGACAGATAATTCATAAGAGAGACTTAAACTATAGAATCATTTTCAAGGCAGCGTAAAGTGGACATTGCTCACACAACACAAACATTTAAGAGTGTTACAGATGATTGCAGTTTAGTGAGCTGACAGTCAGATTGCTTGTGTTACCTGCAGGACAGTGTAATTAATTAAAGACTAGAATTCATTGATGGAGAATCGTGACCTCGACTTGTGAGCTCGGTCATTTTGCTTAAAATCGATGGCCGATTCACTTTCTGTTGATCTTAAACAGCAGCAGAGGTGTGTGCTTCTAAACATGCTAACCGTGTCTCCATGAGGTCTGACCCATGTTTTGGCTGCATCCTCTTTTTTTTTTGCTGCTCAGAATTTGAGGAGACATTGTGTAACAGGCTAAATTGCTTATAGACACAATAGGATTCAGTTTTGGAAGCGTTGAAACATTTGGGAGTAAACTTCTTCCTGAAGGTCTTTTGTTCCATGCGGTTAATGGGAAAGTTCCAGTTGCCGTCTGTTGTGGTCGATGTCCCCGAGACCTTGGAGCCTCCTCTCCTGTCAGGAAGCTGATCACATTCTCCCAGTTTCCTTCAGCGTGGTCATCCAGCTCCATGGGAAGTTTAAACAATGGCATTCCACTGCCGCCGGCTGCAAATAGACTTGTTTGTTGGTGGCAGGCTTGAAACACACTTGAATAAACTGTAGGGTGAGTTTATGACATCTGAAAATAATCAAACAAAGTGTGAGGATCAAATGGGTTTAAAGCGTCCCCAAAGCTAACCTCAACACCCCCCCCCCATACCAATTGTTCTTCTCCAGCTCCACAGCACATTCACACCCCCTAGAACTCACAAACCAGAGACGCTTGTTTTTTGTTTAATTTTTCCTCCTCCAAGCACTGCATGAATTTATTTATTACTTATGTATATACGTAATTCCTTCAATTGATATTTACATCTGCACTTTAGCCACGTTACCCAGAAGTTCATGGCATAGCTCGTTTATGCTTTTTATTGTTCCATTTTTCTGTGTTTGTGAAATGTCTCTCATGCCTCACACTGCTCACTTGCTCGCCTTAAATTAAGTTAAGTTTTCCGAATCTGAATTTCCAGAGTTTCCTGCTGATTAAACGGAGCTCACACGGTCTCTGTTCTCCTCAGGTTCCAGAGTTCATATGGAAGAGACCCCACCCCGTATCGTCCTCCACCCCTCCGACGTGGTCGTTAAAGTTGGGAGTCCTGCTTCGTTGTCCTGCCGGGCCGACGGCAGCCCCAGGCCGACCATCGAGTGGCTGTTCAACGGTCAACCCCTGGGGACAGCGAATGGAGACGGACACTGGAAGTCGCTCGTTCTGTCAGAGGGCAGCCTGTTCTTCTTGAGTGTCGGCGGGGGCAGGCGAGGCCAGTCAGAGGAAGGACTCTACACCTGTGTGGCCAGGAACGGCGCAGGGACGGCTACCAGTCGAAACGCATCACTGGACATCGCAAGTAAGATCGGTTTCCTCGCGTGTTCTCCACCTTTGAACACTGAACTATTCAGTTCGATTCAGTTTGATTTGTATCGCGTCAAATCATCACAGACGTTAAAACACAGAGCGAGCCAACAGTTCCCACAGTGAGCAGCACTTTGGCAACTAATGTGTCCACAGATCTGAGCACACACTTCTTTTACCCAACTGAATATGCACCCCCCCCCCCCCCCCCCCCCCCCTCACACAACCCCCCTCCCCCCTCACACTCACACAAACAAACACTCACAGAGCTGATGGAGATGGAGACAATGTCAATGTTTGCTGGACATAATTGACCTCAGAGCCTCTTTGTTGACGACACGCAGCTTCTGCGTCTGCTTGTCTTTGATTTTAAGTGGAACCAAAATTCAGGCCTGTAACTCTGACCCGGCTGAGACGAGTGTGTGGCTCCAGTGTTGCAGGAGGAGTTCAGCGTGGAGCCGAGTGATGTGGAGGTGGCAGAGGGGGAGGTGGCTGTCTTAAACTGTGGCCCTCCGGCCGGATCCCCTAAGCCTAACGTCATGTGGAAGAAGGATGGCTGGCCCATTAACAGCAGGGACCACCACTACACTGTAAGATCTCCTTTCAGATATGCACCAAGTTTATGAGAATTCTTGATACGGTGATTTTGATGAATTCAAAAAAGGAACAGTCCAAAAGTAAACGCTGACAGAATTAACTCCAGAATTAACATCCTTTAAATCTACATGAATCTATTCGAGGAAAGAAGCCCAGCTCACAATCATTACGCTCATTTTGTAATGGAATGATCTCTTGTTTTTTCTTGTTTTTAAAAACATTCTCTCATTGGTATTTAATCACTACAGTTACACAACAGAACAAATCCACATTCAACACACAACCAATCTTCCCTGGTAGTTCCAGCACCATGGACAGAGCTTTATACTGGAACCAGAACCAGGCCCGGGTGTTCTGGTTCCAGCACCATGGACAGAGCTTTACAAAATAATCTAAAATAAAATAATCTTCAGTTTACAAAGCTGGCCCATAAATTGGTTGGTACAGATTTCAACTTTTCACAATAGTCATAATATTTGAAACATTTATTTTAAAAGATTAGAATGTTGCTGATGATTTAAATGAGCACTCATGAAACAAGACGTTAGTGGTTCGGTGACCTCTGACCCTGATTCTACAGAGCAGCCGACGATCCCGTGTGATATGTGGAGTTGACATGCTTCACTGACACACACACACACACGGCATGTGGAGCTGATGCCTTGTGGCCTGTGTTGCAGGAGCTGAGTGGAAAGCTCATCATCGCTCCTGCAGGGAAGAACCACTCTGGTGCTTATGTGTGTGTGGCCAGCAACACTGTGGGGGTGAGAGAGAGCAGAGCGGCTCGGCTCTCTGTGATGGGTGAGTCCGATGATAACCACAGCAGCTTTACCAGCTCTTTAACACAGTATTTTCAATCATTGTCTTTTTATTGCAATAAGAGACAATCTCCTCTCTGAGTTCCTCTTCTCTTCTCCTGCAGCCAAGCCTGTTCTGGTGCTGAAGCCAGAAAATGTGTCGGTGAGGATGGGGGAGTCTGCCCAGTTCGACTGCCACGCTAAAGGTGACCCTCCTCCCTCTGTGGTCTGGAGCCGGGAGCAGGGGCCTCTTCCCAACGGCAGGTGTGTGCGACATCAGAGGGAAATGCAGTCACCGTCCACCTAACACCCAATCATGCTCGTTTATGACACTGAATGTTGCGTCTCACTGTCCAGGTACCTTGTAAACCCAGACCAGAGTCTCCAGATCCATTACGTGACAGCCCAGGATGCTGGGAAGTACGTCTGCACTGCGGCAAATGATGTAGGCGTGGCCAGCGCCAGCGCACAGCTCCACGTTGAAGGTAAAGTCTGAAGCTTTAAAAGAAAAGCAACACATGTCGTTATATTTGAACCAAATTCTAGAAGACAGGTTTCTTTTTTTCCAGAGGCCGCCCTCACTGTGCAGAGAGACCTCCACAAAGAGCTGTCCACGCTTCGAGTGGCTCTGGAAAATGTCTCCATCATCGCCCCCGGCTCCAACATCTCCCAAGTCCAGTGGAAGGTATGGGAGATCTCTTGCTCAGGGTTTCAGAGAAAGCATGAATATTTCAGCTGTTCTTCTCGTTCTCCTCTGACCAGCTCCAGTTCCTCCCGGCCAAGACACATTACCTGGACGGCTTCGAGGTTCTCTATCGCCCCCTGCTGCCTGCCAGCTCGGACTGGGCCGCGAAGAAGGTGACGCTGCCCAGCTTCCAGGCTCAGGTGGGCCCTCTACAGAGAGGCTACAAGTACGAGTTCAAAGTTCGGCCCTATGGGAGTAACTTGTATGGAAGGGAGAGCAACACCCGGCACTTCAGGGTTCCAGAGACAGGTGAGGACGGGCTGGACTGAGGATATTCACGTCTTTTTTTTCTACTACCTATTTCAGCGATAACAGTAAAGTGTAACTTGCTCCCACAGTTCCCAGTGCCTCTCCACTGGCTGTGTCCGTCACAGTGAACCACGAGCTGAACAACAGCATCCACCTGAGCTGGCAGCCTCCTCCCCACGAAACCCACAATGGCATCATCCAGGGATACCAGGTATCTGCTGGTTTCTCACTATCTCTTAGGGCGTTTCCACTGAAAGAGCCAGGGTTCAGTGCTAGTGCCTAGTTGGTTCTAATGGTTTGGTTTTCCATCGGCACGGAGGCCAGTTGGAGCCACGTTGGTACGTCACTGCATCAGTAGCCGTCACTAGCCTGGAACTAGCACTAGCACCGGCTCGGTGGAAAAGCCCGATGTGTGATGTGTATTTAGGTCAACTCATGAAGGACTCTAGTCTCATGTTCAGGACACTGTGCTCAGGTGTGGTGTGTGGACTCTGAGGAGCTGCTGTATCACAATTGGACCGTGGGCAGTGGCGAACACAGCCTAGATATCTCCGCCCTCCAGGCAGGGAAGCGATACTGGCTCACCATGGCGGCCGTGAATGGAGCCGGAGTCGGAGCGCTGAGCGACCCCCACGGATTTGTCATCAGTGAGCAGAAGAGCGCCGCTAATAATATCCATCGCTGATAAAGTGGGGTCTGCGTCCTCAGTGTGACGCCAAACCGACGCTATCTGTTTCCTGTTTGCTTCCCAGACGCACAGACAGGGGGCCCCCCTGAGTCAGACAGGACAGGACAGAATCTGTCTCAGGCCCTGCTTCAGGACCCAGTGCTGATCGGCGTTATTGGCGCCCTCCTGTGGTGTGTCCTCACGGCCGCGGCCATCTACCTCTACAGACGCCACAGCAGGACGGGCCGCCTCATGCCGGGGCGGGGCAAAGCCAAAGGTGCATATTTATATCGTTTTAAAAGACGCTCGTTATCAAAGAATAACTCTTTAATTGGGTGTTATGTTTCCTTTCTCAGGGTTGCACAGACTGGCCAGTGACGACCTCATTATCAAACACAGGTACAGTGGGAGAAATGAGGCGTAATGTAAAAGGTCTCGTGTTAACCTAAGATGAGCATCTTTGTACTTTAATTCAAGGACTCTCTTCAGTCGTACTGTTCTTTCTGGTTCATCCTTTTCAGCATGGCGGCTCCGGACTCCCCATGGATCTCTGGAGGCTGGAGGCCCGCCTTCAGCCAGAAGTATCAGGACTTATGGGCCCAGGGTCAAAAGCATCCAGGACTCCGGAGCACCAGTGAGTTACGACAGTTTTTGTTAGTCTCTAATCTCTGTATCTGATGTGAGTCGTCGGGGTGTGGAGGTCTGCTGCCATGACGATGTGGCATGTTTGTGGTGTGAGAGCAAACAGACAAACCACAGACACTCTCTCTCTCTCTCTCTCTCTCTATTATTGGTCTGTAGTCATGCACCGTCTTTTCGGTAGCCATGGCAACCCATTTCACTTGTCTAAAAATAATTGATTTAAATCAGGGCACACAAGAACAAATGTCTTTTTTAAATGTATTTTACTGCTCGTGCAGGATGACATCACATCAATTGTGTAAATCAAATCACTCAGTTATCTGTCGATCCACAGCTCCTGGTTAATTCCGGGGGCTGGGAGAGTGAAAAGCCACTGTTGACAACATGAACACGAGCTCAGTCTGTGCCTCTGGGTTTCATCAGGTCTGCCAGTCTCATCCAAGATGGACCCCGGCCGCCTGGACTCAGTCGTCCCCATGGTGACCGACAGCTGCGGGGTTTATGGCACCTTTTACGTGGACCTGATGGGAAACGGACTCAAGACCTTCAACAGTCCCGTGCGTCGCCCCAAGATGCCTCACGGCCTGCCGCACCAGCAGGGCGCTGAGACCATCCAGATCTTCCCTCAGCCTGTCGCAAAGACCCTGTCCCTCGGCAGCCACGAGGTGCTGCCGTGGAAACAAGCCATCCGTCCCCAGCCCAGGATGGGTGTCCTGAGGGAGTCGTACAGCAGCAAGCAAGGTGAATGGTGTCCCAGTTTGTCCTGTTTGATTCTGCACAGCCACCCTGCTTCATGTGTCCACCCATTCATTCCCCCCAGAGCTGCACGCCGTAAACAGCGTCCCCACGGTGGCAGCCAGGGGCCCGGCGTGTCCCTCCAGCATCTACAAGCAGAGGCTCAGTCACGGTGGGACTGAATTACACAGCGGGAACGTGTCCACAACACAGACAGGAACAAAGAAGCAATCGTCACAAAAACGTGTCCCCGCAGGTGGACGTCCAGAGTGTGGCGACGGCGCCGGCTGTCCTCGGCTGCTGCATTACTCTGCATCGGTCCACCTGGTGGACATGCTGCCCCCTCCGCCTGCGATGCCCACAGACGCATGCAGCCTGACCTCTGATGAAGGGTGAGACACACACAGCTGAAGAGCACACTACTAACGCCTCTGTGACCTTCTTAAGGTCAGATAAAAAGTCGTTTTAAAGCGGGGGGGGGGGGGGGGGGGACACAAAAGGGGGGGGGGGGGGCAGACATATAGAGAGCGGAGCGGTTCCTAAAGAACCAGGTGTTTCACATGCGTGAGCGTGGTCGCTGTAAAACGCCACGAGTGGTCATCGAGACTAGGAATACGAAGACGTGTCTCTCTTGCATCGTCCTCAGCTCCAGTCGCAGCACCAAGCTCACGGTGGACATGGGTTCGCTCCAGTCCGTGTGCGCTGAATCCGGCCAGCACGGGCGCCCGGGACTCGCCGCCAGCAGTAAGAGCTGCCCCGCCCACAGCCACCTGTCCACCACATCATACTCCACGTGCCTGGATGAGGACCACGGAGGCACGCTGACAGCCCAGGAGGCCACCCAGTATCTGGAGCTCAGCCCCAAACCAGAGAGATGCAGGTGGGATGTGGGCGGGTCTTGTCTTTTTAGAAGAAGTCGATGTGCTGACCGTGTCATCGCTCCCTGTCAACAGCGCTCTGCCCGAGCAGCGTCCCCTCCTGTCCCACCACTTCTCCCCCGTCCTGAGCTACATGTCCACGCAGCCGGGGGACGACCCGGCCACCGAGGAGGCGGAGGCGCCGCCGATCGGCCTGCGACGCGCCCGCCTCCAGAGCTCGCCGTCCTCCTGCTACAGCGAGTGGGACAGCTCCCTGTGGAACACCTGGAGCTCGGTCATGGACGGCGACATGTCCAGCGCCCGCACCAGCCTCATCAGCTCCGTGGACAGCTGCTACACCGCGGACAGCGCACACTTCGCCCGCCTGCTCGCCGCCGCAGCAGACACCGTGAGCGGAGCGTCTTTGTCAGGTCAGCGGGGGGGCGGAGTCGGCACACACAAACACAACTTGTTGCTTCTACTTCAGCTTCGTTCCTCAAAAGGAGGCCTCGTGTTTAGAGCAGGGCCGCTCAGACTAGAGGAGCTTGCTGTGTTTAATGCTTCTGGCCACTAGATGGAGCTCTCTGTCCAAGAAGACTGGCCCCTCACTGACCGAGGACAGACCGAGGACAACCATTCAATTCAGTACACGGGTTCATGGCCTCTGCTCTTGTTGTTCAACACCGTAAAGCAAACCTAGGCTGCATATTCCTGCCCAGCCTGTGTGTGTGTGTGTGTTTACCCAAGAGTCTGTGGACGTCGGTGTGTGTCAGTGGTCGCTCATTTGTCTGTTGCAGACATTCAATCTAATATCTTAGGTGGAACCAGGCAATTACTTTGGGCCTCTCAGTAAATTGAGCCTCCAGATGAGTCATCCTTCCCCCTGTGTCACTTCATCACTCACTCTGGTGTCCCTCAGGGCGCCGCTCAGCTTTCCCATTTGCCAAACTTTCACTTTGTCTGTTGTCAGCCTCGGCAATTTTTCACCCATACAGCAGAACACATTGTGTTTTTCTGTAGTCTAAAGGTCTGTGGCTGGTTCACGTCATAACTAGCAGCATGAGCAGTTTGGATCCAGTTGTTATCCACGGGTCACTACACTGACCTCTGATCAGATCCAGAGCTGTGACCAGTTTGCATCTCTAAGAGCATTTAAATAAATAAACAAGTGTTTTACAGGCAGTCCGAGAAGCTGCATTTAAATCCTAAATAGTAAACGATACTGAACGTATGAATAGACTAGAATAGACATTAAATAATTGAGCCAGGCTCAATAAGAACAAAAACGTTCAAAGGTTTATAATTTGTGCACAGCTGCGTTCTCTGAGAGAGAGAGAGAGAGATGGTTGTTAGTGCTGCTGCCTCCAGGACAGAGACAGACAGCTGCTTCAAAGCAGCTCCTGAATTTGCGGCGTGGAAGTGTTGCCTTCTTGTTTAAAAGACACATGTCGTCCTTTCCTGTGTCCAGACTTCTCCCCGCCGGCCTCGCCCCTCAGCGCCCTGTACCCGGCGTTCCACGCGGACGGCGACTCGCTGGGAGAGCCGGAGCCGGCTCCTGCCTGGGACTGGAGCGTGGCCTGGGTGGAGGAGATGGAGGCTCAGCTCAGAGCCCAGCGTCCCAGCAGAAGCACCAAACCCTTCCACGCCTAGCGAGCCGGCGTCACGGAAACCACGCCAGTTAATCGCCAGGACGGGACTCAGACGTTCATTGATTCACTTGAATGAAAGTGCTGGTCTGAGTCCGTCAGACGTGCGGCGATTTCTCACGCACAAAGAATAGAACACGTGGAAATGAAATGTAATTGCAGCTCTGTTTTTGGAACAGCTCTGCCTGGAGATGCACATCTGCTGTTCTTGCTTCACATCCTTCAAATGACTTTCAGAGAGTTGCTGGTGTTTTCCTCTCATTAGACGAGCGGATAATGAGACGCTTCCCTCTGGACGCTCTCAGCGACCAGACAGACACAAAGACAGGACGCGAGACAGGGAGACAGCAGTCATTAGGGAAAAGAGAAATACAGCACTACAGTCCCAGTCACACTGCAGCCCAGTGATCGCGTCACGGATCTGATTCACGGACCAAATGTAAATAGGCAGCGTGTTCAACAGATGTTATTTAAAGAATTATAAACACTTTCCAAATCAAGTCTTTCTGTTTCACATTCAGAGAATTCCTTTTATCTTCGGAGGAAATGGTTTTGCCTCGACGTAATTTATAGTTCAGTGAACTAACTTAGGTTAACTGAGATGAACTCTAGATCCGTATCAATATATAAGTTTAGCCTAGTGTTTGCATGGTTTTGATATTTATAAATGTATGAATTGACTAATGCTTGTAGCGTCAAAGTTTTTCATTTTGTGAGAATTTGTTTTTGTACACATTGGATTACAGGTGTGTTTTATAGTTTGGAATAAAATCTTTGTAAAAGTCTTTTGTTGCACATTCAGCTTTGAGCCAGGAACCTAAACTTTATATGAGTTTTAACAAGAACTCAGAAACACCTTCACACACCCTTCGTATGGTTTAACAATCACCTTTCAGGATGTATTTGCAGTTTCTCACGGGGGGGGGGTTCCACTCTGCCGCTACAGGAAGTGAAGTATCTTGAAATCCCACACTGTCCCCCTGCGTCCTGTGGGCTGGCTTCTAATTGACCCTGCTGGTGTTAATGGCTGCGTGGAGCATGAAGGTGATGTTTAGACCTCATCTGTTTGGCTTGACTAGCCAAGGCAAACAATGCTGCGGAGCCTGATAATGGATTCTAATTACAAACCCATTGGAGAGAATAATTAAACCTCAATCAATGGTTTGTTATTACAAAAGCAGGATGAGTGTCATTTTAAACTCGCTGTGTGACTAATATTCCTCCAAAGTAAAAGCTGAGACTTCCTGATTCCAGCAGATTATGTGTGTCTACTATCAAACAGGGCCTGACTAGTGTTAGTGCAGCAGCAGATGCTCTTAACGTGGACCTGACTCTGTGCTCAGGCTGGGAGCTCGTCGTGCACGCTCCTCTTCATCAGTAATCCATGTCTTGTATCTGGGTGACGCGGGTCAAGCGGAGAGCGGGAGTGTCGCTGTCTGTTCCGTTTACAAGCTGCAGCCGCGGGAGCAGAAACGAGAACCCCGGAATGATCCGTGATTACTGGACGTCAAAACGTGCACGCAGGAATGTGGGGGGGGGGGCAGCATCTCAGTGAGAAGTTGGTGAAGTTTCCTGTTTTTCCTTTTTATCATCACGTTCAGATGATGATGATTTGCAGACCTGTCGTTAGGAACACACACACACGACTGAGCTGCTCCATTTACAATCTGCACAGGCAGCGGTGTGTGTGTGTGTGTGAGTGTGTGTGTGTGTGTGTGAGCTGGACTGCCAAAGGGATTATCCTTCATCTGCCTCTTTCACTGAAGGCCATATGTTTCCACATGAAGAAGACCCTGGCTCCACTGTACACCCCCCCCCCCCCCCCCCCCCCCCCCCCCACCCCCCCCCCCCACACACACACACACACACTGATCAACTACACCTCTCACTTTAAAGGCTCGTGAATCAAGCACGACAAATATTTGCTTGTTTTATTACACACCTGCACACACACACACACACACACAGATTTACTGCATCTTTCTAGTCTGTGATTTCACTAAATGGATAATTACCGTTCTTAGACCAGACATAAAACTATGGGCAGCCCTGCTCGTGAAGCCCGACCCTGTTTAGCGCTCAGTCGGCGTGAGACGCTTCTCGTGGCTCCTCAGGCCGTCGTGGTTTAAAGACGCTGACTGACTTTATGTGTAGAATCCGACGGGACTTTATCGATCTCTGAGGAAACGAGGTTGCTTTCACAGACACCAACGTAACAGGATTCTACCTGGGATCAAAGCAAATGGAATAAAAGGACACAGATGGATTATAACGGGAGGAGGAGTGAGACACGGGTTCACAGACAGATCATTTCCACACAGGAACGTAAGCACGGGGCACTCACCACAAATTGATTTGATACCGTGTTAGTGCACGCTAACAGAGAGCTCTCTCTCTCTCTCTCTCTCTGACTGACAGCACAGCTGGCTGTGGTGTTGCATGCTAAACTGGTAATCATTCAATTAACTGGGAATCAATGGCGCCCGCATGGGTGATCTGTGTCATTATTGCTCTGTCACTCACTGAGGACCAGTTGACCGCCTCAGCACACACACACACACTCACACACACACACACACACACACACACACACACACACACGCACATGCACAGGCGTGAGTCACATTAGCACATTTATTGGCACACTGGACTCAGGACCCGTGTTCCTTTGCATTTCCTTTTAATCCCATCGTTGGCGCCCTGAGAGAGGCGCTGGCGAACAGCTGTAAACGTGTGAGTCTAAATCACGTTGAAGTTGCTGGATCTTGAACAGCAGACGAGTAGAAACTAAAAGGTGAAACTTAGGCGCTGAATGTCTTGTACGCGCCACTAAATCACTGACCTGCCGCTCGCCCTGACCTTGCTGCCGGCATCACGGCTTCATTTCAACGTGTGTATGCATCACGGCCACCGAAAAGTCAGCGCACACATCTATCTCTCCTGTCACGTGGCAAATTAACATGGAAATTGGTGTGTAGCAAGGGGCTTTAAATGACGCCGGCCCCTCCCTCTCTGCCTCGTCCCCTCGTGCTGCCAGAGCCCCGGCCCTCTTCCTTCAGCCCCCGGTGGGCGTCTCGGCCCTGACAACGGCTTAATGACTGAGTGCTGTGATTTATAGCTCATTGAGACAGAAGGGGAGGGGGGGAGGGGAGGAGGGGGGCATGGAAAGGGTAAGGGCTGCCGGGTCACGACGTAGAAGGTCGCCGACGTAAATCTTCTCACAGTCTTATCGGTTGTCCTTTGCCCTTGTTTGTTCTTGTTTAACTGTTGTCATTTAATTTAAGTAGTTTTTGGTTTTTTGGTTTTTATTTCACAGGTCCATTGTCAGAATGAATGACATTTAAAACGAGCTGACATTGTGTCTGTCCACTTCTCATACTGCAACACAAACAGGAGGAACACACACACACACACACACACACAGGGCTTTTCCACCAAACCACCCAGGTGCTCGTTGTTAGTTCTTAGCTGGTTCTAATCACGACCAGTTTGGTTTTCCATCAACAAGGAGCCACGTCGTTGCGTCACAGTAAAACGTCAGTACATCACGACGACTGATTCATCTGTCATTATTTCCATCACAACAACTGTCCATTAGAGCGTAAACGTGATGCTAACAGCACGGTTTGGTTTTCTCCTCACTCGCCTATTTTTCCCGTCACCAGCGGTCGAGGCAGATGGCCGCCCACTCAGAGTCTGTTTGCTCGAAGCGGGACTGTTGGGTTCCTCTCTAATATTGAAGGGTTTTGACCTCACTGTGTAAAGTGCCTTGGGATAACGTGTAAGGTGATTTAATGCCGTATAAATAAAAAACTGAACTGGATTGCAGGATGTTATAAATCTCTGATCGCAGGCTTAAGGCACAAAACCCTCCCAACAGGTTTCCCTCAACACCCTACATATGGTTTGACATCTCATCAGTTGGAATGTCTCCTTCTGTGTCCTACAGCAGAGACGAGGGGCAGGACCATGATCACAGAGAGAGAGAGGGCAGCGCCCTGGGCCCCTTCGTCTACGCACGGCGAGACGCGGCGAAGCATCTGCGGAGCACCGCAGGGTAATGCACGCCTTGTCTCAGGTGCACAGGGGGAGGGAGAGCACCAGGGCACTCTCTGAGTACGGAGCACGGCTTTTAGACGCGTATAAGAACAGATGAGGGGAACCTAAAGGGATTGTGGGTGGATTGGTGTGAGTCTGGGACAGAGGTTCGGCCGGAGGTGACGAGAGGATTCAGCCCCCCCCCCAAGGAGCCGTCTTTGAGCTGCTATCCTGTTTCCAGGGAGACAACTACAAACACGACTTGGTGTGAATAATGTCCTGCTCTCTACTTCCTCTACCCCCCCCCCCCCCCCCCCCCCCCCCCCCCCCCCGTGTGTTTGTTTTCTCCCTCCTGTCTGTGTGGACGTTATGTGCAATCTGTCCCTTCCCCCGTCCCTGAGGAGGAGGCTGTGGCTCAGGTCCTGTTCTGTTTGGCAGCACTGATCCATCCTCATGAGCAGCCTCTATTTACGGCACAGTGCTGTAATCCTCATATTCCATATGCTCATTCTGTCGCTTTCTGGACACAGGCCTTTTTTAGACTGCGTTTCTTTTCACTTTTTGAATATATTATCATTTGATCTGGTGAAGCCGCAAGCCAGGAATGGCTTTTGCTCCTGTGTGTGTGTGTGTGTGTGTGTGATTTCAAAGATTTCAAAAAATAATAAGCGACATAATCTGAAGATTCTATTGATCAGAAACCCCCTTTTTAAACATTAGACTGGACAGGACTTGTATTCTAAATTGTATTACAACCGTATTATAATTAGTTTAAGAACAAAGTGGCCGTGCTGCCTGAAGCTGCTCCACAGGAATGAAGGCTCCAGTCAGCAAATGTATTTTATTGTACATTTACAAAACGACAAGAGTACAAAAAAAAGTCAGCCCACATACATTTTTTTTGTTTGTTTTGGACAGAGTATTTGCAAATTTCTTCTCACAACTGCAGCCAACGGTCCCTCACGTGAGCGAGTTCGTACAATCAAACTTTCAGAAAGCCTGTGTGTGTGTGCTGGCACACCGCTGCTGCAGAGAAACACAGGGAGACATAGAAAAGTATGACATTCTCAGCGGACCACAGGCGCAGGGCTCAGGCAGACGCGTCCTTCCGGGAGCGAGAACCCGCTCGTTTTGGCTTTTCCAGCCGCCCCTCCCAACCAGCCGCCACACTTTGTGCTTCATATTTTCTGTTGTTTTGCCATCACAACAAGAGAGTGCAACAGTAGTTAATGCTTTTCCGAAAAAAAGGATTTACATTTTGACAAAAAAAAGGTTGGCACATTCAAGAAGACATGAGCTTTTTTTTTTCTTTTATCGTAACAGAATTTTTTTTGTTTGTTTTTAATTTGTTTTTTTATCCTCATAAATACAATATATACGTCTCTTTCCCTGTATCCCACAAAAGAACGGTACAGACACAGGTATTTACAAATCAACGCAGCGGAAAGACCTGGTTAGCTTATAAATAATGGTGGTAATACCAAACAAACAAGGTGGCAGGTCCGTTGGTCTTTCTTTCACAGCAGTGACAGAGTCTGGAGTCTGACGGCCCAAACGCTTCTTCTAGCTCGGAGGATGATGGAGGCATCGATGGCTCACAGACACAACTCATCTGTGTCCTTATCTCATTTCCTGTGGGGGGAGAGAGAGAGAGAGAGAGAGAGAGAGAGAGAGAGAGAGAGAGAGAGAGAGAGAGAGAGAGAAAACCGGATCGTATTCAGGCAAAGAGTTTGTGAGAGATGGACCCTGAAGTGCACACGGCATCACCAACACAAAGAAAGAGACATCATGTGAATATAACAACAGCAGATAAAATAGGAGTCATTTTGCAGATTAGGTACACAAATGAATTTTGAACATGAGGACGATGGCACCTGGAATCCTCAAAGCTATTTTCAGACCTGACCTGCTGCTACATCTGGAGAACTGGCGGCTGAGTTTACCCACAGTTTCACACGTGCACAGACGCCTTCGCATTCTCCAGGTGAGACAGGAAGTGATGCGTTAACTCCTCTGCTGAGACGTTCTCGACAGACACCGGTGTCAAGTGTGATCATTAAAACTGTCATGACATATCGTCTGTCTTCTGCATGTGAGTCATCACTGCTCAGTATTCTTTTCTTCTTTGTCCTGCACATCTGTCTGACTGACCGGCTGGGTCAAAGGTCAAAGATAAGGGGGGGGGGGGGGCCCCAATCCACGCTTCCTGTGGAAATAAGGGGGGGGGGGGAACCCAATCCACGCTTCCTGTGGAAACACTACAAGCTTTATTACGACGGAGCTCGTACTTTCATGTCCTCGAAAAGGCGTGAAAAGGCCACGAGGGTCAGTTGGGGTCAGTTGGGGGGGGGGGGGGTGCACGAGATACAAGGGACCTCTGTGAGCTGTGTATGTGCTCCCGTGTCACATGTGTCGAGGTCGCTGCAGGCCAACCTCACACTGTAACTCCCTCTCAGGGTCAGTTCTGCTGGTTTACCCAGAAGCCCTTTCACTTCACTGCTGTGTCACAGCAAATGTGGACGTGAACCTTCAGAGGATCACTAAGACTCAAGCAGGAACTAGGTACTAGGTACTTTAACTATACTCACGATGACTATATAACGATATATAACTCCAGTGAAATATGTAAAATTAAAGGTAAACTTGGAAAAGACAAAACGTTCAAATCGAGGTTCTGGTCATATTCCAGTTTGCTTCTGTGTGACAGATATACGTGTGTGTCTTCATCTCCCACTGAGCCAGATAAACTGTAATAAACCATTTTCCTCTCCGTGCCACTGTTCACACATCTGAGCTCTGCGCTCCTGTGGTAATGTTGTGGCAGACGTCAAACGTCAAACTCCGTAAGTGTTGCCGCTCTGGCAAAAAAAAAAAAAAACCCACACAGAGCTTTCCATTCAGCTGGCACAGCTTGTTCCTCCATAAAAGACAGTGGCTGGTCGCAAGGGAGCCCGCGGGGGGTGCGTTTAAAGAAGCACTCCTGCGGTGAAGCGAGGCTTCAGAAGTGCACTCCACCGAGAGCAGTGGGCGTGCACGCTTAACACTGTGAAGTCTGCCCTGAGTAGATGGTAATGGCAGATCAGGGGAACCAGCTAACGTCACTGTGATTTATGAAGGTAAAGATACGTAAATAAAACGTGTCCACAGCGAATCAACAGCATCAATGTAAAACTCCTGAAGTGAACAAGAAACGTGTTTTCGTGCAGAAAAGAAGTTCAACAACAAACTCCTGGTTCTGCCGTTTTCTACCTCGCTGTGTTTTCGGGCCGAGTTGAGCCCCCGGGAGCCGGTGGAGCCTCTGGACGAGGAGCTTCCTGTGGTCGAGCAGTTACTGGACATCTGACCCCTGGAGAGGTAACAGGCCTTCCCGTACAGCATCATCTCGTCAGCTGAGGAGGGGACAAGGACAGAGGTCGGGGTGTCTGAGAACGTCTATTGATAGACGCTCAGGGAGACGCTCTCACCGGCCAACTCTCTGGTTCTGACATCAAGCATCCTGGACCCCCCCCCCACCCTTTGCCCTGACCTCAAACCGGCAGGACTTTGTCTTACTGTCAGCGCGTCTCTGTGCCGAGCCTCTCTGTTGGTGGCTGCCGCTGCTGCACTCGCTCCTCTCCAGGGACGACGCCGCCCCGTTGCCCACGCTGTTGGCCTCCACGCATCCCTGGAGACCCTTCAACCTGTCCTCCTCTGGGGGGGGCTCCGGAGGTGGGGGCAGATCTGGACGGACACAGATACACAGAGAATATGAGTTTATAATAATACGACCAATTAAACCACCACTACTACTACTACTACTATTACTGCTAACCCTAACCCTAATAATAATAATGATGATGATGATGATGATGAGAAGAGCAGAAGATAATTCAACAACTTCATACTGTGTGTGTGTGTGTGTGTGTTAGATCACTATGCTGCAGTTTTCTTTACTCACTGACACAGAACAATAAACACGTGATTTTCTCTGGGTGTTCATTTGCTCTCCGCCTGTCCTCGAGCGGAGTCACTGTCATGGTCATGCAGAATAATATTGTAATTAGGAGCCGCTCCCCGTGGGGTTGGTGACACCCTCTGAATTTGAGAAAACGTCAACAATGAAAAGCGGAGACGTCCCCCTGTCCCTGAAGCGAGCACGAACCCACTCACCTCCTTGCATGTCTCTTCTGAATGCTGAACTCTTCGACACCTTTTTTTTCACTCGCGATTTCTGACCGGGGGGAGTGCACGCGTCTGCCGGGGACGAGCGGCTGTGCACTGCGCGACAAAGAGGGAAAACATCAGCCGGCGGGTCTTTGATGTCTTTGACGCCCGCGGACTCCCGACACGGCGAACGTATGTGCGCACGTTCGTACGTGACCTTGCGTGCTCAGTCTGTGTGTTGCGTGTGTGTGAGGACGCGGCGCCGCCGGTCACTTTACCGGGCGTAGTGGCGCTGCCGCCGTCTTCATTCAGAGCCGGCCCCTGGCTGTGGAGGCAGCGATGGGCGGGGCTTTGGCACTGCAGCGTGCCAACCTCTGATGAGCCGTGATGCTGTTGGCCCGAGAGGTTGGGGTTGGACTGGGTGAGTGGCGGGCTGGGCGCCTGGGGGACTGGCACTGGACCGCAGGGTAACCTTCTGCTGAGGGAAATAAGGCACCGCGTGACCGGAGAGGACAAATCAGAAGCAAACTCTGGAGAAACTGGAGCACGTTTGTGGAGGTTTGTGATTTCACGCCAGGCCCTGCATCAGCCATTTTCAGAACACTGGCACATTTGAATCCAAGAAAATTATATTTGTGAAAAAAACAAAAAACAAATCAGATGCAATGATTTTGCTGTTGTGAACATTTGCAGCTGCAGTGTTAGACAACACAACCCCTGAGCGTTTCCATTCATTCTTTCCCAGAGCACTTTGTGTTGGAATATCTGCTGGAATGAACAGAGACGGCGCCGTCCGTTCACGTACCGTGGCAGCTGCTGGCCGTCCACCTGGTTGAGGCGGGGGAGGTCATGGGGGGCTCGGGTCTCCTCATGGGGCGACGGGGTGAGAGTGGCGGTCGACTGGTGACTGTAGGAGGTGGCCGGCGAGCAGGCGTTGTTCCTGCGCGGGGGCGACGGCCCCTCCTCGCAGCCCTCCATCAGGTAGGTCCTCTCAGGGAGGGGGGGGCACCACTCCTCGTCCGAGCTGCAAGCGGCAGAGACGAGGGACACAGCTTGAGGACGGAGCGGCTGGAGGTTCAAATGCAAATATCTACAAGCCTCGCCTTCGGCAAAACTACAGGAGGCTGAACTCCCGCTCGCCGGAACACGAGTGTGACACTTGGTAATAGCTCTGCCCTGAGGATGCAGTTAAAGAGGAGCACAGCTAACTGCGTTTTCAAGAGGCAGAAAAAGAGCTAACCCTCCAAACCAGCTGACCAAGGTCCAGATAATCGAGTTGTCAATGCCGGCAGCAAAAAAACAAAAAACAAAAGCAGTGCGAGAGGTCTGAGCCTGAATGTGCCAGAGACAGAGGAGTCTGACTCACCCCAAGTCCATGTCCTCGTGTTCTGGGAGCTGCTCGTCCGGCTCACTCTGCTGCAGCTCTCCAAGGGGGGGCGGAGGGGGCAGGGACTCCATCCAGGTCAGAGACGGGGTCTTGACCGCCTTCCCCATCGCCTTCTGCCTGGGTTTACCTACAACACGGACGGAGGGAGGGACACCGTCATCCACCTGGAGGACGTCACATGGAGCTGGTGCGTATCCCAGCATGCCTGTGGCTTTGATATAAACCAACACTCAGCGATTACGTTCTCACTTATCGATTCATTTCTCACCGAGAAAAAGAAGGAGTTGCGCTCCCTTGACTGGCTTTCTGATCGATTTTAACATTTTATAATGAACTTCTACGTCTCTCAATGGAATCATTAATCATTTATAAAAGCACACCTCTTCTCTTTGGAGTTCTTGAGAATGAGTTGAGAACGTTTTTGCATTTTCACCATTTATATTTTTGCTTTTGTTTTCTTGTTGTACCTTTTACTTTCTAACAGATTTTAATCATGGAAAAAATGTCATGTGAATCACAAATATAAACAAAAAACTCACAACTGACAAAGGACCATGATTTTAATGATAGAATCATTTGATAATCGAAGCAGTAGCCTTGTCTATTGATCGACTATTTGACTGAATCCAGACCTTGGCAGCGGTCCGGCTGGGCGTACTGGGCTCCAGAAGGACCCGGCTGGATCCAGTGAGCTTCGTCCTGCGGCTCAGAGGCGACGGCCGGCGCCTGCGTCTGGCTGGTGAAGGGCATGATGGAGGTGGAGGCGTACGGGGTGGTGGAGGCGTGCTGGGCGTAGGTGAAGTTGTGCAGGTCCTCGCTGGTGGCGTCTATGGTGCTGTAGATGGGGCCCTCGGTGGAGCCTCCCATGCTGTACTTCTCCGTCTGATTCAAGTAGTTGGATATTCCAGCTTCTACACGGGGTGGAGGCAGTTTAACACAGTTAAGGCTTGTTTTAATCACGCTTTAATCTCGTGATCACAGGCATAAATCCAGACAAGCAGCCTCCTACCGTTGTAGTATCTCTCAGCCGTGTCGTGGTTGGTGGTGCAGCAGTTGACGGCCTCTTTTCCACTGTGGACGAGGTTGGTGGTCGGCCAGGAGTCTGCCAACCACGGGTAGTTGCCCATGCTGCCTCCCAGCACGCCGGCCCTACAGAGAAAGTCAGGCATTAATTTAGGCCGTGGCGGGAAACCGCGCAGCGCCAGCGACTGTCCAGATGGACGCAGAGGGAGCAGCGGCACGTGGAGACAGCGAATTTAAAGAGAGAAGGCAGGATTTAAATTTGCATTACCTTCCATTGAGCCCTGCTCCATCTCCATGCGGGAAACCAACTGCAAAGAAAGCAGGAGAGGAGAGTGAGGAAGAGTCAAATCAAACGCCTGCAGCAGCTATTCCACTTTCTCATGACGGCCTCAGGTCAGCAGAAACAAATCACTCAAATCAACATCTTGATCGCCCCCCCCCCACCTGCTGGTGTGTAGGCGAAGGAGGCGGCGTAGTGGCTCAGCTCCTTCCTCTTCTTGCGGCGGCAGTAGATCCAGACGCTGAAGCCCATGAGGATGACCCAGCAGGCTCCGCCGATGCCCGCGATGAACGCCGGCTGCTTGACCACGTCTGTGATCTGCTCGGCCAGACTTACGCTGCTCTCCTCGCCGCTGTCGCCGGTGCCTCCGCCGCTTCCGCCGCCTGGCGTGGAGGGCTGTTCGGCTGGCAGCTCTGGAGGGAGGGAAAACAAGATGAAACGGACGGAGAACGCAGCAAAGCTTTGCGTCACAACGCCATATAGACCACAACAGGGACAAAGATGTCCTTTCAGGAAAGTGAGGTTCATCCTCTGGTCACCATGAACATGCGTAAACAACAACGAATGAACGCTGAGGTGTTTCAGTCTGTACCAATGAGATGGAGCAAACACTCTTATTGTCTGACGCGTCGTGGACTCACTGATGAGGACGGACACGGGTTGACTGCGAGTGCCGACACCGGCGCTGGTCACCGCCGCCACCTCCACCTGGTAGAGCACCCCGGGCATCAGGCCTTTCAGCGCGGTGGACAGAGTGTGTCCGTCCACTGTCCGGTTGATGTAGTAGCGTGTGTGGTTGTCTCCGCCGCTGCCCACGCACCAAACCTGTTGGGATACGCGCAGTTGAAGCCGCCTCCGTTCTTGGAACCGATCTACACATGTGTCTATCCTCCTCAGCTCGGGGAGCATTTCCATTCTTATTCCCTGATGAAACAGTTTAATATAGGCTGCAATAATCTGATGGGTTCAAGGGGACATCAAAGCAGAGTCAGCTCCCACTGTTAAATATCCAGTAATCCTTCAACCTGGCCACTAACCACTGGGATCTACGTTTGAAGTTTAAAAACACCGCAGAGACTTTCCCTTTCCTTTGACAGGTTTTATTTGGGAATGTACCAAGATTTAATGAAATATTACACGACCCATCGTCCCGGATTCTACCTCACCTTTGTGGGTTTTTATTTTCAACGTTTTATACACAAAGCACAGTGCATATTTTGTGTTGTCTGTGTGTATTTGTGCGACTCGACTCAGACGTTTTTACCCTGTACTCCTGAATGATGCCGTTCTGCTTCTCGCTGGGCGGGGGCTCCCAGGAGACGCTGATGCTGGAGCTGTTGCTAAGCTTCACCGTCGCCACTGTGACAGCTCTGGGCGGGGCACTGGGGACTGGAACAGGTATCATGTCATCAGCACACTGACACGTGGTCACAATGAATGCCCCAAAAAAACTGCATGCTAACAATTTCAACTGTAATAACGTGAATACTGCAGACAATAAAAGTGATGAGAAAGAAATGGGAAAAATGCATGTGAGCTGCATCAGAGTGGAATGAAGTTTTAGTGACGTAGTGTTAAAGGTTAATAATATGTCTCTTTGCTAGAATAAGCTATTCAGACATCTGCGCTCTTATTTTTCATCTTCATCAACCAGTACAAACCCTGTGAGGACCTCCGGCTGGGTCGGCATGGAGATGAGGATAGAAAATTAACCCTAGAATCAGATATCATTACCGAGAGCGATGCGGTGCCATACAGGCTAATGAGCAGCCATTTTTCACGGCCCCACCATGTCAAAGAAAACCTGGCCGAGCTTATTAAATGAAGTTTTGTCAGACCCAGACACGTGTTTCCGACCGTACCTTCTTCCGGGGTTCGGACCAGTAACGTTCGGCTGTCCCTGCCCTGGAATTCGTCGAAATAGGGACGGATCTTTATCTCGTACTCGGTTCCTTTGAGCAGGCTGGTGAGGACAGTGCTGCGCTCAGAGGGGGAGTTGATGTCCTGGAGGAGCCAGGACCCGCCGCTGGGTCTGTAGAACAGACGGTAGCCTTGGACGTACTGAGACTGGCGGTCCACCTTGATGGGTAGAGCGAGACGGAATGAGATGACGCTCTTAATTCACCCTTTACCCAGCGCTAACTGGGCCCATAATGCACTCACCGTCCAGGACACTCTGATGGAGGACGTTGTAAGCGTGGCCGGCTCTTGAAGCTGGACAGCCACCTCCGCCAGCTCCCTCTGCACCTGCCTGTGGTCCACCCCCTGACCTGTGGGACTCACATCTGAGAGGAAACACACACACATTCACTGGTCCGTTCACAGTTCCACAGCTGGGTTCGCTCAGGGAGGTGCGCACGCCGACCTTGGGTTCTGACGGGCTCAGAGATGGGGCTCGGGTCACTCAGGCCGTAAGCGTTGACGGCCCGGACGATGAACAGGTAGATGGTGTTGGGGAGAAGACCGGTGATTGTGTGCGTTTCCATCTTGACCATGTCGGCTACGGTCTGCCATGTGCTGCCTGCTGATTGGCTGTGGAGACAACAAACAAACTGGTGGTCAGTTTCTGACCATCTCGGGTACTGTGACCTCGGTCTGGTGGAACATTTCTGAGTAAACCTTTGATGGAGTCCAACATGTTGGACAGCAACTGGAAGTCACGGTTAAATAGCTCGCGGTGAATCGCAGTCTAGAGTGAACAAGAGCCAGGACTCAAATACTCCAGTGAAGTACCTCATTCTGTGTCCTCAGTTAGAGCTGAGAGGACGGAAATTCATCCCAGCTGCTTCATGCGCAGCAATTACTGGACACACGTGCACTTCATTTAGAACACACTGAAAGAAACTCAATGAATCTTCCGTGTGTGAGCTGACCTTCACTTCGCTGTCCGTTATCTCGCTTCATGCAATCAATGCCTTTTATTGTTGTTTGTCGGACCGACCCTACCCCCTATACACACACACACACACACACACACAGTGTGTTGGTGTTTAACAATGTACAATACTCTTTAATCCAGGTACTACAACAGCCTCTTGGCTAACTCGCACACAATTACAGCCGTGCTCATTAAAGAGCCCTGTACTTGTTCAGTGAACTGGAAATTGTAGTACAAGTACATCGCTCGAGTACTTGCACCGAGGAGTTGCTTTGCAATGCTGATGTGATGTGCAGCTACACAATTATTAACCAGTGCATGGGGAGCGTCTATTTCTGGCGTCCTCTAATATTTCTAATCGTGTAAACAATAGCAGATGTGAGCGAAGCCTCGAGTGACACAGCCCTGCGAGGCTGAGCCCTCGGTACTGTGGTACTGTCCCACCATCCCTCAAACCTGCTTGCTTCCTCCCGTCTCCCTTTTTCTCTCAGAATTTATTGTCGCCACGAAACAGAGCAGCAGTAACAAAACCTTCCCCAGCCGTTTGTTTGACACTGTGAGATCACACCCAAGGGTACTGTGGGGGATTGTGGTGCAGCCGCTGCAGCGCTGAACCGCACAATTACACCAAAGATGAGAATGACTCATGAATACGCATTGTGTGTGTGTGTGTGTGTGTGCTTGTACAGAATGGGCTGTTTCAGGGTAAGGACGTGGTATAGGGTTCGAGTAAGGTTTGAATTGTGCTCGTTAGTGCTCGTTAGGGTAAGAAGCTATGTCCTCAGTATGATAGATATACAGCCGTGTGTGTGTGTGTGTGTGTGTGTGTGCAGTCTGCCCAGCACCCGCGATGCTTTCAAGGTAACTTTGAGGGAGGAGATGCTCAGAGGGAGTTCACACACCCACTCACAAGGCTGCGGCCCCCGAAGAAGAAAGAATGAAGGCGGTCTTTGTACGCTAAATAAAGTAACACACACACACACACACACACGCCAACCCTCTCTCTCTTCCCTGTGTTCCAACAAACAAACCTTCACACCTCAGGCAAGGGAATGTTATTGCAACCATCCCAGTGCCCCCCCCCCCAGCTGCTGTGTAAAGAATCAGTTTGTGTTACGTAGAAATGCTCAGCGGCAGCCACTGGATCTGATTAAGCTCTGCCGGTGTTCCCCTCTTTATCAAACTGGAAGGACACGTTTCCTCATAAAGCTGCCTATCTTCATCACCCCCCCCCCCCCCCCCCCCCCCCCCCCCCCCCCCCCCCCCCCCCCCCCCACCCCCCCCCCCCCCCCCCCCACTTGTTCCAAGGTGAACTTCCCCTCGACTGACACAACCTGCAGGTTTCTGCTGAGGTGCGTTCAGGTTCACGAGAGTCTAGATCTGCTTCGGAAGGACTGGGAAGACTGAGTATGAAACGAGACTGTTGGACTGTAGACGAACAAGAATTAGTGTCATTTGTCCTTGACAGAGCTCATCTGATGCAGCTCCAAGTTACCTGAAGGCCTCTATGATGTAGGAGGTGACGGCCGCCCCTCCCTCGTGGGCGTTGGGCTGCCAGGTCAGGGAGACGCTGTTCTTGGACACGTCCGTGACGATGGGTTTGTGTGGAGGCCCCGGCAGCTGGAAGGGCTCCGTGGCCTGAGCCACCGATGGATCTGCGCTCTCTGGGTGGGGGAGAGGACGAGAGAGACGGAAACTGAATGACCCTGACGCGTCTTAATGCACTTCTTCTTCGTAATGGCGTCAATGTCGACTCAACTCAATGTTGTTGCTTTTCATGATGAGATGTTAACTAACCATTACGGGGGCTAATAGTCAGCTAACAAACTTAAGGTGTCAGGGAGCAGCTTGTTAACTCATAACCACTAATGAAACCTCCTGAAATATGTCATGTGCTAACGGCTGAGGTGGAGAGAATAAAAAGGGCAGAGGCTCACGGTGCGCTGTCAGCAGATTGACACCATACGTCTCATAGCTGCAGAGCGCCCTTTGACCTTTATTTATCTGCTGGAAACCGATTCTTTTAACGGCGTCGTGCTTCACACACACACAGGTTTTTACGCTCGGCTCTGACAGCATCAGAGTTTAAGTGCTTTCATTAGACACTTTAATTTGCCATCAATTACGTGGTCACACAGGGACGACTTTCCTCTCACGCTGACACTTTTTGAGGAAGAAGAAAAAAAAAAATCACACATTAAGAAAACACCTCATCTATCATCACACTTGTCGCTGATAAGTTCATTAGAACAGTAGTTCCACAGCAGCTTTAGCCAAACTAATAACAGATTAGAAGGGTGATGATTATCATTGCTGCTTTCCCGCCGCCTCTATTTGTTTGTATTAAATTCTATGTATTGTTATACACAGCTGCTCCGTACGGATGTCATTTGCATACATTTAAAAAAAAAAAAAAACATCACACAGAGGCAATTTACCTTTGACTGTGAGCACTCCACTCCAACTTGTCTCTCCACTGGAGCTGGAGGCCAGGCAGGTGTAAACCCCAGAGTCCGTTTCCTGGCAACAGTGAATGTGAATCATTAGTTTAGTGTGTGTGTGTGTGTGTGTGATACTATGTTAATGCATCCATTAGCAGTGACTGAGACTAAATGTCATATCTCTGAAAGCAGATTGTTTGTACTCGGAATACTGAGCAGAGGAAAGGAGGTGTGGACGGAAAGCTGGCAGAGCGCAGCTGCAACTCACACCAAACAGATCGGTTTTCATATCAAATGAGATTTGGCTTTTTGGTATCAGTTTCCAGCAGACTGCAGCTCTCTCCGGGGGCCAGTACGCTCAAAGGTGCACGCGAAGCGAAGAGTCACGAGCCTTTATCTGCCTGTCTGTGTCTTTGACTTCTGGAGGCAGGGGGGGGGCAACATCTGGACTCAAGACAATCTGATCAGGCACAAAAAGAGTCGTCCCTTCTGGCTGTGGGCCTCATAGTTTACATGGTAATGCACTCAGGTCTGATATAGACCACACTCAGAGGTGCGTCCATGTCAAAAGCAAATACTCATCTGACGTCTTATCAAACCATTTGACATTTTTATTTTCACTCAGAATCAAAACACTTTTAATTTCAAAACAGAAAAGCACCCAACAGGGCAAAACAATAGACAAATAAAAGGTCAAACAGAAAGCTGAGCAGGCAAATACAGCATCAACGGCAGCTTGAGGTTCTCTGGCACATACACACCCCACCTCATGGGGAACAGGTGAACGCAAAGAGGCACTCAAGGACAGGAAGTTAAGCTACAGAAGGCAGCACAAACAGGCTTTCAAAATAAAACAGGAAACCGAGGAAACTAAAGACAGACATAGCTTGATTATTCCCTAGACCTGACAAGCCGCCTCTCTCAAGCTAGTGGCAACACACACACACACACACACACATTTAGAGCGTGGAAGAGAAACGATCACAAGTGGCCACAGGGGACACATTTAGATGCCAGGTGTTAACACTTGTGATCCCATCGATCAGGGGATAATACCAGGTGTGAACAGTGAGTGAGTGAGTGAGTGAGTGAGTGGGGGGGGTAGAAGTGGAATGTTTTGCTTTCTCATATGATCCCAGTGATCTCAGCGTCACTGCAGCTGGGATAATAGATGAGTTACAAGGACGAATAATAATTGAAGTATTCTTAAGATTAAGTCAGAGCTCTGCTGTGATGTCCAACAAGCAGCTTTCACACGACAGACTCGGACACGGACACTGATACGCGCAGACGCTTAGAAGATAAGTGAGCTAACAGCTGCGCAGCTGGAACCTCGGCGAGAAGCAGAATTAGGGAGGGAGCCGTGACAAAGTCAAATTGTCCCAAAGTGAAACTTTGTCTTGAAGCGCCACACAAAGACGATATAACTGAAGGACACCACTTCATCTGCATTTGGTTTTAGCTGAGTTGATGATGGTCATGATCATGGGTAGAACTCAGGCTTCACATGAGTGTCATTCTAAGATGAGGCCCAGGCACGTGTCACTGATGCATGGACAGATATAATAACATAAAGACGAGTCCTTAGGCAGGTGCACGTGCGGCCTCGTGCCAGTGAAGACGGAATTGCATTTGCACGGTTCAGATGTCAAGTCATTGTGATTATTTTGATAAATCTCCCTCTTATACATCAGTAACTTGGAAATAACAAAAAAAATGCAATGTTCAGCCACAACAATGGAGGTGTTCAACTAAATGTGTTTGCCATTATTCTCCTGTAATAAAATTAAAAATCCACCTGGTTAACTTTTTAATTCCATGTAAATAACACCTGCTTTAATTAAGCGCTCCTACTCTGGACGTTTTGTCGACTGCAGTCGTCTCACTTTTTCCATAAATGATGAATTCTCAGTGGACGCATTTGAAGTCAAAGCCGAAGTCGAGCTGGTGGCTTTTGCGCCGCTCGTCTGATTCCTACACAGCAGAGGAGGGGAGTTGAAGGGAGGATCAAAGGACAGAATTTTAATGACCAGCTAGAGGTCTAGAAACGTCTGAGGCACCAGTCTTTCTGCTCAACAGCTACTTAGCATTCCGGACAGGCTATGAGCAGATGTAATTAAGAGGTGTGTGATGAATGTGTGTGTGTATATGTGAATGCTGGCAATTAAATTTTCGGGGAGACAAGCCAAAAGTTAGACGGGCTGTGAAATTGCTTACAACAGAAGGAGGTGCTGGGGGTCTCTACACTGGGGAATCTTTCAATGTGACATGGAGAAAGCCACAACTTGCTGGGCATGCTTCAGCGCTCCTCTTTGGAAATTGGAGTTTCCGTTTTAATTGATCGATTTATCCTCAATTTTAGGAGCAGAGTCAAAGCAGATCTTTCTGTAGCTTGGACCCTCTCCATTGACACAGTGTGGACCCCAATGTGCTCTGGGCCGGACTGAAGAGCCTGCTCCTCATCTGATCTCCTCCAGAAACTCAAATATACAAACAACGTTGGTTCTCAAATCAAATAAAATGGCTTTGTGTTGAACATTTAGAAGAATTCTAGAATCTAGAATTCCAGCAAGATACATCAGCGGGTGCTTGTTTGTTAGCAACACAAACACTCCTGGTGACGGTGGGATGTGCAGCAGAGCGCCACCAACAGAACTTAACAGAACTTAATGAAACAACCATTAACCTATAAACAGCCATGTTTATAGGGTCATATTTTACCATATTTTATCTCAACGCCACAAGAAACTTAGCAATACAGCAGTAAAACATCAACACATCCCTAAAGCACAGCTCTGTAAATGTTTTATAAAGCGGAGCTCCGCAGGGTACCTTTAACAATATTCAGGATTTACTCAAAAGCCCTAAATGCACCATAATGAAATTCAGACCACCAGCGGAGAGCAATGTTTTAATAGCTGCGTTTCTTACAATTATATCATTATCATTGAGCCACCACATGCATGAGCAGGAATACGTATAATAAAATATTTCAGTGGAGTTTAAAGATAATATTTATGTCTACAATGAATGGCCTTAATGGACTGGGGGAGATATCAGTGTTGTAAAAAAAAAAAAGAAGAAGAAGAAAAAGACCTCAGAGCACAGTTCTGTGTTTTAGTGAGAAGAGTGTGTTTAAAATATAAATTAAACATGGCAGGTTTAAAAGTACAATAAACACTAACCTGCTGGCTGTAAATATACTTCTTGTGCGTACTGTGCGTGGGGTTGTACAGGTGTGAGTGTGTGTGTGTGTGTGTTTTGGGGGGTTTTAATTAGTTTTTATGTTTCGCTGTGAGATGCAGTTCATCAATTAACATGCAGGAGCAGCCTCCTCTTATTCACTTATTCCGCGAGCACAGCCCATATTACTCCCATTGAAAACCTTATCCATTATGCAGAGGGTGTGCACGGCAGAGCCGATCATGACTAATGCCTCGCTGAGCGGCGTTGACGCGCCCGGCCATTCTGCTCGCCTGCGTCTGTGGGCCAGCTCATCAGTAACACTGACAGAGGAATTACTCAAGCCTAAGTGGCTTGTCAGAGCGTCCTGCAGGACCCGGGACAGGTGACTCTCCAGCCTAACCCCCCCCCCCCCCCCCCCCCCCCCCCCCCCCCCCCCCAGCCCCTCTCTCTTTCTATAGGCCGTGACCTTGAGTTGACCTGTGGGCCGGCTGACGATGCGTCTGTCTGAGGGGTCCCCAGATGGCGGCGTTTGATCGGCGCGTGGGGAATCGGCACGGCGGGCGTGCGGGGTAAACAGCCGGGACACCTGACTATTAATCAAGGCCAGCAGCTCTGGGCGCCGCGCGAAGCAGATTGCTGAAAAATGGATGAGGAGGGAGGTGGAACGGAGGAGGCTCCAAATCTAGAGAGGGAACGCGCGGATATTTATTTATGGATCATAGCGTGATTAAAATCTCTGACGTTTGGGACAGAAATCATCTGCCAATCAAGCCGAGTGATGCAAACTTTGCCTTCCTCTCTCCACAGCGGCGCACAGCGGCGATAATGATGTCAGAGGCCTTTTTGGGGGCGCGCGGGAGGAGAAATGTGATTACCCTCTACAGCACGTTGCACACTGGGATTTAAAGTCAACGCATAAACTCGATTTCCTGCCTTAAACTGATTAGTCCAGTAATCTGTTTTCTTTTGTGTGCACCAAGTCTTTCTCGCCCTCCTCAGGGTTTGTTTGGGTTCCACTTTTTTCTCCTCCTCTCTACCTTGCCATAACCGTAAGCCTCTGCTTACTGCACCCTCATCGGTGTTTAACACAAACCCCCCCAACACACACACACACACTTCCCGTCTGTCCAGGGCGTCTTGGCATCGGCGAGGGACAGCGGGACCGGGAGCCTGGCAGAGATCCCAGGGTAATGGCATCTCCTCATTGCCAGGGTCTGAGGAACAAACAGACCATCTGTCTCCCTCCAGGGGCCCAGATGAGATTGACTTATTTATCCTGATTATTTCAGGGTTAAATGTGATTTATGAACGCTGATTTCATCTCCCCCCCCCCCCTCGTGCCAGAGGACAATTGATTGAATGAGCTTCACGCTTTCTTCCGATTTAAATACAAGAGTTGATTCACAGCGTATTAAGGAGCGTTTAGAGCTTTTATTAGCGTGTCACTGATGTAAAACATTATTCTTTCACTATTCTGTGCTGTGGATAGAAAAAAAAACAGCCAAGTGTTTGCTGTGAGCGACTGAAGCGTTATTTGATAAAGGAGGGAACATTACAGCATGTTATCCACCTGTTACTGTGGCTGATCAAAGCATATCAACCAAGAATTAGTCAAATATGCTTGTAGTCACTGAGAATGTAGTTTCCCACCCAATTAGATGATTTTTTTTCTGTGTTGCTAAATCAGGAAAAAGATGGAAAGTTTTTAAACAAGCTAAAGCTAATATCTGACTATTTGATTTTGTCCCAAGACACAGTGAAACGTAAAGTGAACCAACCCCTCAGCGTGTTCAGATCCTGTTCCGGATTCCTCTCAGCCATGTTTCACTAATTATCTCAACCAGAACTAAGACACCGAGCCTTGTTGTCCCCTACAGTCCCCTGCAGCTGAGGGACGTGGACTGAGAGGTGAAATGCAGTGTTGGCTATTTAGCCACTGAAACCTTGTTCTGACATCGCTGACATGTCAGGGAACATATGACATAAACCAAATGGAAGCCACAGCAATAAACATTGTGTGTTTGCTCTGTGCTGTGAAGGGAGGGGTCATGTCAGCTCTGTGTGTGGAGTCCACTCACACTGAACCAAAGTCTACAGAGAACCTCCAACATGGTGTCTGACAGCTTCAAATGGGTTCCAGCGCGTGAGCACTTCCAAGTTGGTGCTTTCAGCTGTCAGCTCATTCCCTTTTTTTTTATTCCCACATGACATGAATGCAGCATAAAATGTACTTTGGGCTTCTTCAGCCTCTCTCCTCCCCTCTCACTCACCTTCTGCTCATCTCTCCCTGCCCCTCATTCAACCACGCCGATGCATCGAGGATTTAATTACAAGCCTCAGCCATCGTTAATCATGGCGAGCCCATCGCCATCAGCTGACGTGCGACCTCAGGTGCTGTTTCGTACCCGGGGAGAGAACCATGGGCAGAGTGGATTTCATTAGCATTGAGTAAGACTGCGCTAACGACTGCTAATGGCCTGGCGCGCTCGTTACGATGGCGATCACGCCTCACCGATGCCATTCTGCCACATTCCCCACCTCTCATAAAAACTCATTATTTGAGTCGGCCGTAAAACTGTCTTCTGTTTGAGTGCCTCGCGCTCGTGCGTTCGCTTAAAACAGCGGCGCTTCATGGCGAGGAAATCTGTTTGTCTAGCGCCGCCCGCGTCACGTTTGATGTGCAAATAGCGACACGCGCACATCCTGAATGCATTTTAATGAGTTCGCTGGGAGGAGCGCTGCGGAGTGATGGAACCAACAGCAGGAATTAATGTGCACTAAATTAAACCAGGCTGAAGGTCACTGCAGGAAAGATCTGCATTTAAAAGGCAAACTGAGACATGAGACATGAGGAAGCTTTGCACTTCCTGTCCAGACAAACACTCGTTTCCATTCATTCATAAACTTTCAATGAAGTACCTGGAGGTTGGTGATCTGGAAGGTGCCGTTTTCCATCAAGCTGACGCGGCCGTCGTTTCCCAGGATCCTCTGGCCGTCTTTCTCCCACTGGATGCTGGGGATGGGGTTGCCCATGATGTGACAGTGCAACTGGGCGGTGGAGCCCGGGGCTAAGGTGTGATTGGCCGGTCCCTGACGGATGATGGGAGGCACGCGGTCCGAAGGTGCTGCGTGAAGAACAAGGTCAGGTTGAGCCTCAGACACGACGTTTCATAAATGAACTTCCATCACGAAACACATGGAATGCATCATTCATCTTCAACTGCTCGTCCATCACTGGGTGGCAGGGGGCTGGAGCCAATCCTGGTTAATTACCAATAACTGAAAATGCAATGATCATCTGGAGCTAAAGCAACTCCCAAGAAAAGTCAAAACTCCCCGGCTCACCAAGTAGCTACACACATCTCCAGCGACAGCGCTGTCGATGGAACCCTTTGGGGTTCTTGGATACAACGCTGCTGTGACATTGCGGCTCACGCGGAAATCCACAACATCCTCTCCGGTAGTTTCCAATCGTTTTATCCATCACGGCAGCAGAAACGCTGCAGGGCTTGAATCTGCTCGCAAAACACTTCAGGAACCAGATCATCCAAACAACAACCGCACAATGGAAAACGTATCATCTCATTCTGCCTTTAATCCATTACACGTTGGATCGCTTTGTCACTGTTGTCCTGGAAGGCAGAGAGAGAGAGAGAGAGAGGCCCCACAGTAAGCAGCCGCTTGGTCTGTGGGTTACAAATCTACATGCTTGCCTGTGAAGCCGCGGCGTGTCCTGCCAAGTGAAATGTAAAATGTCACCAGAAGAGAACATCCGCTCCCAGAGGCTCCCAGGTCGACGCCTCCTGGCTCCTGCGCCACTTCAACATGTAAATTGATGGCATAGATTTGACTCAGGCAGCAATGCGTCACCTGCTGTCAGAGATTTAGTGAGTTGAGTTCTGGACTCTGAACCTTTACTCATAGAAAGAGCCAGAGTTGAACCTCACATCGTAAAGACTGGGGTCAAGCCCTGAGTGGAACCAGAGGGGCACTTAATAAACCTTTAGAAAGGCCCAGCAGTCCCCTTATGAAACCACTTTCAAATTTACAGTGACGGTGTGGGGATTTAAACCCATAAACAAAAAGGATCCATGACCAGACCAGAATCAACGAGCTGCTAAATACTTCGATATGTCTCCTACGGAGCAGCTGCAGCGCGTCCGTCAGAAGACAAGATCACGTTTTTTAAAATACATCCCTGCAAAAACACCGGCTGAATCTTGGCTTCACGTTGTGGGTTTTAAAATCCCTCATCAGCTCATGAGAAGGAAAAAAAAAAAAAGATGAATGCATGTTGTGTGCTTTGTTTACATCTGCTGCGCCACTGGGCTTCACATCAGAGCGGCGAGGAGACGAGCGAACGCTTTCCAAACAGGCAGCAGCTGTAGCCCGCAGACGAGGACACGTCCAATAAATAAACGTCCTCGAGAGTTAGCGCGCCGCCACTTGACGGCGCTCGGGGAGACGCATGCACTTATATGGCTGCGCTCTACACGTCCAGCCTTCAACGTAAACACCACGGGACGACCGCCGCCAGCCCGCCGAGTCACGCACGGTTTGGACGAAGAGCTGCTGAGAGCTGCAGGTCGCTGCCTCACTTCACCGCTCAGCTTTAAAAGCCCTCCACGCGCCATCTCCGGGCGCGACGGGGGCGTTTCGCTCGTCTCTCACAGTGAGATCATCGCGGCAACTGAAAACGTGAAAAGCCAACACTGGAGCGAGCGTCGACGGAGCTGAACGGAACCCGTGGCCGCCCCCTGGGTGGGGGGGTGGCGAGCGGGGAGGGGAGCATATGCTGCGGCTGCGTTATTTGCATAGAACGATCACCAGTTGTCCCTTTTTATTACATCAGATAGGGACTCCTGCTGTCTGCTCATTTGAAGGGGGGATATTTTAATTTGAGACAGATTCGGAGGGATTTGGAATCTATATGGACGCACACGCCGTGGGGGGGGGGTAAATCAGCAGATTGTGGGGACTAATGAATCAAATATGATGCAGAGGATGTCGTGTTCAAAGACAAGGGAAGGGAATCGGTGGATTTGAATAAAAGGTGTTGCATTTAATGGCAATCAAATGGTTCTTTTAGAGTCGTCTTTAGCTCATGATGAAACACTAAGGATGTACAATTGTCTCATAGTTTCCTGCATTATTTATACGTTCTTTTTAATTATTGAAACACGTTTTCAACCACATGCCAGAGATGCTTCATGACTCAATCCTTTGTCAATCATTTGAGCTGCCAACAAAGATGATGAGGTTGGTTTCTAGGCTGCATTCAGACCTGGTGGTTGATGTCATTTGCCTGGCAAACCAGGGAAGGACACTACTACTGATAACTGCAGTATTAAGAGCAGTGGTATAATTCCACGTGTGTGTGTGTGCACTCACCACTCTCCACCTCCAGCAGGGCTTTGGTCAGGATGCTGCCCGCCACGTTGATGGCCTGGCAGATGTAGTAGCCGGAGTCTCTGACTTGCACGTCGACGATGGTCAGCTCGCCGCTCAGCGACACCGAGAATCGCTCGGACACTGACGGCTCCTGCGTCGGGAACAGCAAGATCTGGACGAGAGGGGAAAAAAAACACGATGAAGATTTTGCCTTTCACTCAGCGATGATGCATTAATGTTGTATAATCATCCTTGGAGGAGAAACACAAAGGAAGATAAAACCTTGTACTGAACTCCGAGCCAGTACGTAGTAATACTAACACTCAGGCTGCCTTCACATACAAATATAAATGAACCTGTCCGACTTTGAATTTATTCAATTTCAAAATGGACGAGTAGTGACAACCTTGCGTTCGTCATTTCTAAAGACCTCCACCTTGGTTTGCAGCCTTTATTGCTCCTCTTTCATCACCTGCCCTACCACACAACACTGCTTTGTTTGGCGAAGGGTGTGCTGGATCTAAGCACGTTTGTCTCTGAGGGAACTTCTTCAACATCTTGACAGTTCCATGACTTCCCATCTCAGCTGCATTAAGGCCTTTGAAGAATATTAATTCTGGTGCACTCACTACTTCAGGTCATGTGAACAACGAAGCCTGAGCACATTCCTTTTAAAATAAGTTCAATAAGTTTGTATTTATGCCTTGTGAGAATCTGTACTGAGCACTTCATAGTCAGGGCTCGAGGATTGTGCCTCTGAATAACTTGCACTTGCGTAACGCATTTACGCAACATTACTAAAACACCAACATCTTCCTGCACACAAACAGAAGGAGACAGGATGTGGAGGACAGAGGAGCAGACACCGAGATCAGGAATGTGCTGGTTTCAGTGTCCATGCTGAGGGTGTGAGGGTGATTCTCTCTCTCTCTCTAAATATATATATATAATCACACGTTTCACTGAAAGGCAACCGCTCGTCCCAAAATACGACCCACACATGTCCTCGACACTTTCTCCTCTTTATCTCTCTCCTCCACTCTTGTTCTCCCTCTCCCACACATTCTCCAGTCCTCCTCCAATCCCCGCCTAATCTGTACCTGGGAGCCGCGCTGCAGGCACCCACGCACTCTCGTCAGGTCTTTCAGAGCATTCCAACAGGCTGCAGTGCTTATCTCACACTCGCCTTCCACACACACACACACACACACACTATGAGGTGTGTGTGTGTGTGTGTGTGTGTGTGTGTGTGTGTGTGAATCACCATGGTGTTAAACTGCAGGATGACGATGCAGGCTGGGAGCAAGCAAGCTCACACATTTATTATTTTATATATATATATATATATATAACACATTTATTTTGATCATATAATCATATATCTAGGTTTTTGTTTTTGTTTTTTAATCGGTGCTGACCCTTGAGATCACCCAACAAATACATGCAGCCATGACACATTTTCCCATGTCTTCATCAGGTTTCACTAGATTAGGTCAGAGAGGGACGACAGAGGCAGAACTGGATCGCGCCGTCTCACCTGGCTGCCTTCTTTTTGCCAGAACACGGCAGGGGGGGGGTTTCCCTTGGTGCTGCACAGGAAGGTCACGGTGCGACCCGGTGCTGTGATCTGGTCCCGGGGCCGAACCACAATCTGAGGGGACACTGCAAAACAGAGAGCAGGGACAGACTGTGAGCGTTTAATGTGTGTGTGTGTGTGTGTGTGAGTGACATACTGAGGGCATAAAGGCAATAAGCCATGACAGGCCACCAGTGATGACAGCGACTCATAGGTGATAACTCTCTCACTTTAGTTGTGTGTCTCTCTCATGCGCACACACACACACACACACACGTCTGTGCTGCTGTTTCTCACTCTGATGCATCACTGTTCTTCTCAATATGTATATATATATATTGAGAGGTTCCTCTTGTTTCCTCAGTGAATCAACATTTCTCACGTACTGCAGCGAGTGAACACAGGAGTGAACACGGGACAGTGGACGTCAGCAGTCATTCTGTTTGCAGCTGTCACAGAACACGCTTTAATACGCTAAATTCATCTCGATTATTCAAGTACGTTTGGTCAAAATGATGGAAATGGTGACACGGTGTCAAGGCAAATTAAAAAAATAATGTAATTTGTGACATTTTGTTTATCAAGCTCAAACAAAATAGGGTGAACCACAGCGATGGAGAAACCCAAGCCAGTTCACCAGCCAGTGTCTGAAGTTATTTATTTACTCCCTCCTGCACAGCTCAAGGCTCAACTTGATGATTCAGGAACTTTTGAGCGAAACAGCCCTGACTGGTCAGGGACAAACCAGCAGCTGCTTCAGCTCGTGTGTGTGTGTGTGTGTGTTGCTTCAGAACTGGGCGGTCGGGGGCCGAAAGTTAAAGACAACGCTGTCTGCTTCCGTCTCCGAGTCCAAAACAAAGGCGAGAGACAGTAAGAGTCTGAGGCGATGAGCGAACAATGAAGGAAGACACAGAAACAAAGCCGTATTGTTTCACTGGTTCCAGATTCAACGAGTCATCTATTGCGAGGACGGGGGGCTGCCACTGTTCCTTCCACCTCTTCATGGAAATACAAGCAACGACATTATGGGCGCAGCAATTACATCTCTGTCCCCACAGTCACATTAGAATCCATCAACAGACTCATTTCACCAACGTCCGTGTTTACTTGGAGGCAAACAGTGCACAAAGGGCAGCTCCAGCTCAGGGTGGGACTCCTGTGGCCCCTGATTACTCGGAAGCATTTGATTGAACAGAAAAAAGCGCCGGGCTACCGAGTAGAACCTCTGTGTCACTTCCAGATGCTTACTGGATCAGCGATGGTCCATGACGATCGATACACTAGATTTGGGATGGAGCCTGGCAAAAAGGTCTAGAACCCGAACCAGGAGGAGCCGACATGCAGAGCAGTGGGTGACCTTTCTGACCTCAGGGGCGGGGCAGTTAAGGCCGGGATGAATGAACACGGATGGAGGGCGTGAGGGGAAAGGAGCTGCATATATTTGGAAGGCTGTCTCACTTTTTGTGGCTGTAACACGCCACTCCTCAGTGGCCGACACACACACACGCACGCACACACACACACACACACACACTCGTATTGATTCTGTTGTGAGTAACAGGCCTCCCTCCACAGAGAGGGGGTGTGAATGCATAATGATGCCCTCCACCGTCCTAATTGATTTCTCATCTTCCCACCTGATCTCCTGCCTCTCTCTCAGTCTCTGTCTCAATTAGCATCGGGAGAGACAGAGACCGAGACAGAGGAGTGTCCTTCAGAACAGGGGGACAAAGAGGATGCTGAATAAACAGTGCTATGCATTATTTTCTTGTGGGAAATTCAAAACATGCAAAGACAACACCCTGAAGCATCCCTAAAAAAAAAAAAGACACTATATTGTGCCATGAGATGCAAATAGGCCTGTGCTCGTTTAAAGTACTGTTTAATATAGATGTGTTGATCAGACATGCCCGAGCTTCCCTGACAGATTTCCAATGGAAAAATACTCAGTGAGAGAAAAGTCTCCCCACAGCCACGGTGTATTAGTCTGACCCCACATCCGTCTGCAGCAGAGGTCAGGTTCCCATCAGAGCTGCTGTTTCACTTTGTCAACCTGGAACATTTACGCTTTGACCTCAGAGGAGGCCAGTCTGTTTCATGTTTAAAGAGACTTAAGAGATGTCCTAAAACAGCCTGGAAACCAAGATAAATAAGTTGGAGGGTCAGGTCAGAAAAAAACTTGAAGTAGATGAATGTGAAGTACCGACGCTTTCTGCGATATGAAATGTTGGCGCAGGGTCTGCGACCGAACGCTGACTCGCCTGCATCCTGTAATCGCTCTGCTCTGATGCATTTCATGAATTTAAACCCTCCTCCCTTTGGGACTCACTCGACCATTTCTTATCCTACAGACTGCTGCCGCCCATTCTTCACACAGCTGGAGTGGGCTGAGTCCCCGCTAAGGGGGTGTGGCCATTTTCCTTCAATATCCCCAAAGGTCAGAGCCAGTTGTGTGGCTAACTGGGAACATGCTGGTTTCCATGGTTATTTTCAGCCATCTTTTCTGACTATTTTTTACTGCCTCAAGAAAGACGGCCAAAACCGTCAACACATTCTCCTTTCTCAGATTCCAAAGATCCCAGAAGAAACTGCGTCTCAGAGCAGAGGCTAAACGGAACATGTCCAAACCGTCAACATGCCGTCCCTCAGCTCCCTGGTGTCTGGACGAGTGACGCTGCCCTGCCTACCCATGCTCCTCGGCTGGAGGACAATGCGTCCTGTGAAAGCCTCAAAAAGACTCTGAAAGGTTTTGGACCTTTCCTAAAATACACCAAGGGCTTCAATCGAACTCGAGATGTACTTTCTCTCTCTCTCTCTCCTTTTAGTCAGTAGAAGTCTTCTAAACCTCTCTTATCTTGTCTCTTTACTTATTTACTTCTCTTCTTCTTCTTCATCTCTAAATACAAAACCTTCCAGCACCTCTCAGTAGTACTTCAGGGAGAATTTTATTTCTGGAATTCCAGCTTGGAACAGGGGCATGCACGTGGTGGGGTTCTACACATGCATACGGTGAATATTCCGTAAACAAAGTCTGTCGGAAACATCCACTGAGCATTCGGCAAAGTTGTGTGCAACTTTCAAACTTAAAAAACTAAAATAAAATGAAATAAACAAAAGGAAGTAAATTGAGCAGCAGTGTTTGAATACGGGGCCACAGGCGCTGAACACCTGTGATCAATCCCCAGCTCAGGGTTCCTGTCCAGGCTGACGCAAGGTCTGAAATGTTAAAGAAACGCAGTGCAACTCTCTCTCCTTATGTAACACAACTCCAGGCCAGCGCACACACACACACACACACACATGGGGAAAGAAAGATGCTGTATCACAACATCCTGTGAAACAAGCCACATGACAAAAATTTGTCAGCACCTGAGCGCCCCCCCCCCCCCCCCCGCCCCACCCCCCCCCCCCACGCGCCTGATGCAACGTCATAACTTTGACCCAAATACAGTGACAGCTAGAAAGATTCAGGCCATTAAAATGGCGTGCAGCCCCGTCTGGAGAATAGCAGTGTTCGATTTGAGCAGGCTCGCCGACACGTTGCCTGAGGCTGCAATAAATAATTAGCAATAATAGGTGCACTCGGCACAACACTGAGCTCCACATTTGGGGCAGCGAGAGACATTAGCATCCTCGCCGGATGAAAGCAGGCAGACGGGATGCAACAAAACCCGCTGAAATATACATGACAAAAATGTGCAAACAAAGCCTGCGCGAAGCTGTGCCGTCGCTCAGAGTCTTCATCGTTGCCTATTAAGCACAACGGGACCTTTAGTTCCAGAGTTATGAAACGTGTAACCAGGTCTGCACCAACGATGGCAGATCAGCTGACAGACACTTGAGAGTGGAATTCAGAAGGAGCCCGGGGACGTCTTTTATATGAACGCACGGCGGGGCTAGCACGCCAAGAGGCAGGCAAAAATAGACGAGCGCTGCTTTTATGATAAGAGCTGTCAGACTGAAGGAGGAGAGTCTGGTCCGAGTGTGAAGTGCTCGGTCTCTTTAAATATTTGGGTCTGCTTCTGTGATGAGAAACGCTCGCAGCTCAAACCCGAGTTTGACTCCGTGTTCTTAACTCCACCCAACTTCGACGTTGACCCTTTGGTGCAGGGTGGAGACACAACACAACCCCGGGTCAGGACGGACAGTCCCCGTCTGCTGACGCCGCTCTGGCCTCGCTCACGGAGCAGCAGCATCTCCACGAGCAAATTACGGCAGACAAACTTTTCAACCGATCAGAGTCTGCTGCTCCACCGCAGAGGCACAGCAGAGGCAGACAGAGCGCTTACAACAAGACAGCCCCCCCACACACTTGACATGTGATTTGCACCAACATACTGAAGCTATCGCAGACAGGGGAACACAGATACACACCCGCGGCCCCAGCAGGAGCTCCTCGGGGGCCTGGGTGCGACAGGCAGCTGTCACAGTCCCACGCTGACGCAGACAGCTTGAGTAAACACACACACACACACACACACACACTCTCATGCTGCTGCTGCATGAGTCTCCAGCAACACCCCCCCTCTCTCCCCAGCACTCTTAACTCCCCTTAACTGTTTAAATTGTAGATGATTATTTTATTTCCTGAGCAGGTCTTAGAGCTGCGTCATTATGCTTTTATTGAAGTTTCAACCTTTGGGCTGAGGTTCCAAATGAACCTCCTTTTCTCGCTGACTCCAAGAAACATTTCTGCTAACCCTGAAAGCAAATAGGTCCGTGCTTCAGTGGCGTTACGTCCTCCGGCCCCCCTGCACCCAGCCGGGTGTCATCAAGCTGCAAAGGACATCGAAACAATGGGACAAGTCTTTAAATTGACAGGATGTGCAACCTAGACGAGCCAGGTTTTAGGGATGGTCATTAGCCCCACCCCCACCCCGTTATTAGAGATTAGTGCGCCCCAGTTTAACTGTCCTCCTTGTCGACCCCAATTTGCTCGTCTGAACAACGTCACATGTCAATCGTGGCCAGTTATGGTCCACAAATAATCTGACTGATGAAAAGGAAGCTGTCAACTTTCTCATGCTGCCCCCCCCCAGTATATTCATAATTTATGAATCGTGTTTCTGTGTATTCTTATTTTTTTTCAACCCATGTTTTGCTCATCATTGCAGTAGTTTAACCTTCAGCTCACACTAATTTGAGATACACAGACACACATAAAAATACACAGACCCTCTTTGTTTCAGGAGCCATTAACCTGTTGACGTCCTCGATCAGTGGCACAGCTGAAAAAAAGAGGGGGGCTGTGCTTTCACTCCACTTCATTTGTTCCGCCTACGCAAACGATAAGTGACTGAAAAAAACGCACGTTCTGTTTAATGTTCCCAACCTGAAAAGCCTCAATCCAGTCATTTCAAAATAAAGAGACGCAACATCAACAGAGAACATTCCTCAGACACCTGTGTGAAAACGTCATGTTTACTGCACAGGAGGAGAAAAAAGAGAGTCTGATGTCGTGTTTTTTTTCTCCATTCGTCACCAGTCAAAACAAGGATCCTGCGTTGACCAACGCGTGGGGAAACCATATCGCGGCCAAGCAGCTTTGCGCTACAGCTCAAACAGCGTTGCTGTGTTCGCCAAGGGGGGGGGGGGGGGCTCTCCTGGAGAAGAAACACTATAAGGGGGTCTCTCCTGGAGAAGAAACACTATAAAACGACCATTTCTCACAGCGGCGAGGCGGAGAGAAAATTAAATTGTCAGAGGTTGTGTGATTAATCAGCGCACGGCTGCAGCACCGTGGGGCTTTTTTCATTTGTTTTACAGGGAGTTAGTCACTGTATCCCCCCCCCCCCCTCCCCCCCCCCCCCCCCCCCCCCCCTCAGTTTTATGTATTCAAGTGTGTTTGCGAAGCGAATTAAAAGATCCTTGGTATTAATGGAAGCTCTCTCTTTGCAGGAACGGGCGCTCCTCCTGGATGAGTTCAAACATTAATAGAAGGCTGTTAGGGAAAATCAAATGCTTGCTCCCTACTTCCACAGGCACTTGATAAAACTAACAACAAAGTTGTTGTTACTGCCGTTACGAAACAGAGTTGTTTTCTTTTGCTGGCCGGAGCAGTAAAGACAGAGAACCCATTTATTTGGTGAGCTCCGGAGAACGGTGAGAGATATGGTCATAAAATCCATCAGCTGAATAATAAATAAGTGAACTAAGCTAAGCTGTTGTTTTATCTCTGGCTTGAACAGACAAATGAGGGACTAACCAGCCCGTGCGGCCTGAACAGGGGTGGCTACCTCTCCTGGCCCTTTGCTTTAAGACACACATCATAATGTGTTATAACATGTCTCGAAGCGGAGGCTTGGCGTTTAGCACGCTAACCTGAACGGGCCAAATAAGGAAGAGATAGAAGGAGAACAAGCCCTGGTGTTGCTGCAATAAGAAATACAGAGGGTTAGGGTGACGACAGCACGAGCACGTTTTTAATCTGCGTCTGCGTCTTAGCGTCACATGGGTTAAAGTCTGTCTCTCACACACACACGCATGCGAAGATGGGATGAAAAGGAATATACTCACGGGACGGGCCGACTGCGACAGAGTGATGCAGAAAAGGGGCGGAAAGGAAAAAAAAACAGGAACAGAAAGATGAATGAGAATGAGATGAGGAGCTCGTGATGAATGATGGATACTGGATGAACTATTTGAACAGCCTCCCAGTGTCGTGTTAACCGAACAATAATTGACCATAAATTGGTGGAATGAGGACGTGCCGGCACCGAGGTGGACAGGGGACGGGATGATGGAGCATGGACATGGCTTACAGGTGATAACAGGTGGTATTTTGATTTATCTGGGGTTGACCACGACACGTGATCACGCCTCTGTGTGTGTTCCTCCTAATAACCCCAACACGGCACCTGCATGCACCTCACAATCCATTTCAATTTGCCCAGCAGCTGCTGCCGGGAATTATTTCTTCAATCTGCTACAACATTCTATTAGTACAGTGACTCGCACGCACGTGTGTGTGTGTGTGTATTGTACAGGCTGGAGGGCCCGACCACATAATCGGCTGACGCAGAGTGGAACTCTAAATATTCTCTTTTATCATCCCAAATGACAGATTTCTCATTTCTCAGTGCCTCTCTTCAAGGGACGGACTTTATTCTAATGCAATTTCAATGCTTTTTGATCTGAGCTCTCTCTCCTGAGGGATGACGAGGCAAAGCTTGAAAGGGGCGGCAAGTCCATCTCTCACTTTTTCTCTCGCTCTTACTTTGAGCTACCAGCATGTTGTCGGTCTGTCGGGCTTCTAATGGGCAGCCTCTGTGAGTCGAGACATTTTTGGACCGTCCACGATAAACACCCTCTCAAGGCCTGAATTTGTTCAAGGCTGAGAAATCGGACAGAACAATTGCTTTTCCCAGATTTTTGCATCGTAAAAAATATTTCTCTTCTTTGTCATGCATCATTTCGGAGCGCGCCTTACCGTGCACTTGCAGGGTGCCCGAGGCCTCGGCCTTGCCCACGCTGTTCTCCGACACGCACGTGTACGTGCCCTCGTCCTCCGCTCGCACCTGCGTCAGACGCAGACTGTTGTCGCTGCGGATCTCGAACCTGCAAAGACATCGACGCACCTCTGGGTCATTAAAGCGCCGGAGACGAAACTACGTCAACACACGCGCAGTCTCCCTCCAGTGTTTAGAACTGAATGGATGGTTGCCGTGGTGATTTGGACCGACACACGGTGCTGCTGTCCTACCTGCCGCGGGGCAACTCCCCCTCCTCCCTCCGCCAGCGTACAGTCGGCGTCGGGTCTCCGTGCACCTCGCAGAAGAAGTCCACGGTGTCGTCGGCCAGCACCACCTGGTTCACCGGCTGCTTGGTGAACACCGGCCTCTCTGGAGTGAGACAGAGACGGAGGAGATCAAAACTTGCTGCTGGTGATGTTCCTGTTCCTTCTCTCAGCAGTTTAATTAGCATCACCCCGCGTGCGGACAAATCCACGGCAACTTGGCTGAATTCAGACACAGACATTGATTCGTCAGATCCCTGGCGTCTCAAACGAGAGAAGGAAAATAGATAGGGGATAAAAGAGAGCTGGTGCGTCACGGTCCGCTGCTGTCTTAACAAACAGCTCCCCTGAAACCAAGGCAGCAGAAGAAGAGGAGGAGGAGGAGGAGGAGAACATGCTCGCGGATATTTCACTGATTGTGAAGGAGGAGACTAGTTGTATGGAGGTGAACTCACTGGGTTAAGGTGTAAGTTATGGCAGTTATTAACTCAACACATAAAGCATAGACTGCCGTGCACCAGAGGGAGTCTGAACCTGCGCTCCATCCTCATCCAACCCAGGAAGCCATGATGGACCAGTGCTGGCTTCTTATTATCGGCATCACAGAAATTTAACAGGTAATGGGACTGTTGAAGCAGCACAGAATCAATAGGCCGGTGTCATCCAGGCTGTCCAGGAAAACAAATAGGAATCGAATGTCTTATCGCAATTACAATCAGTCGTGAAAGCCTGTAAATATTAGCGCAGGTGTGCCATGGCTACTATCTTGCAAATTTCCCAGATGGCAGTGATAATACATTAAAAGGTCAGGCCGCGATTTCAGGAACACTAAATGGATTAATTGAGTGTTCCACACTGGCTTTGGGTTTTACTGTTGCACTGCAGTGTGCAGAGCCCATCTGGGGGGGGGGGGGGGGGGATAGTGGGAAGAAAATATCAATTTTCTATCCGTTCCCTGCGATCAATACAAACTTTGACACGCTGCCACTCTGCTGAGAGCAAGACAGACAGAGGTCAAGAGACTGGGGGGAACATTTCTCTTCTGTTGCTGGGAGAAGAAAGAGCCGCGCAGGAGAGATGATGGTCGTAGATTTCTTTACCACTTAATGCTATAAATGTGTGTTAGCATGGTTGGTCCATCATTTACTGAGATACAGCAACTCACCGAACACCACGAGCTCCGCTGGGTCGCTGTCTTTCTCTCCCACCATGTTGGTCCCAACACACACGTACATGCCGGCGTCACTTTTCCTGGTGTTGGAAATCATCAGCTTGCCACCGCGGATCTGAAAATGCAAGGCACGGGGATGGGGAGGGAGATAAACAGGTATGAGGAGGAGGAGGAGATTGAAAGGCGGCGGGGGGAAGAAGACAAATGGAGAGAGGTTGGGAACAGGAAATTGAGGGACGTTATTCAGGAGAGAAGCCACTCCATCATCTCCAGCATGTGACATGACACATCGAGCTCCGGGTCGATGGCGAGCCAAACACCTTCCTCATTGTTTTCTGAAGTTCTGGTCCTTTGCATTCATGGTGACAGAGGAGAGTCAGTGACACCTGAACGGCTCACACCTACTCCAGTTACTTTCATTTCAGTTTACCATTCAAAAGATGTGAGTCAAGATTAGTCGGTTTGTATTAATCTGCAAGTGGGAACGCAGTCACCTGTGGATGTACAGAGACGCTGGGGGTCCTTATTAGGACTCCAAATTCACATGCCCAGCCTTTACGGGCTCATTGGAGTGTGTTGGCATCTACAAACCGTTCTGAACTTACAGTGATCCTCTCGTCTCGGTCGTTCACCCGGATGTTGTTCCTCTTCCACGAGATGGTGGGCTCGGGGTGGCCCCTGGGTGGGATACACTCCATGACAGCTGGCTCTCCAGCTGCCACCACCACATCACTGGGCGTCTGACGGAAGTCGTCCCTCAGAACTGCAGAAAAGAGCAAAGACGCAAGGAGAGGGTCAGAATAATTCCTGGATCTTCTCTCATGGAGGCCTCCGGCTGACATTTCGCTGTTTCTCCATCCCGTTAACTTCGCTGGCGTTGGGTCCTTAACGGGAACAACATGAGCGGAGCAGAGCAAATATCACGACCGTGGACGGAATCTAACACACAGCGTGAAGGGACGCCGACATGAGGAGACTGAATTTAACATGATGTGCACGTGTCCCGGAGGAGCTTCAGTGAAATCATCACAGCACATCAATAATGGAGGCTGTCTTTGCTGTCCCACACAAAGCGGATGAATAATTCAATGTGATCCACACACACACACACACACACACACACACACACGCTTGGCAAATGCACATGCATTAAGGCACTTATGCAGTCACAAAAAAAAAAAACAGTGACCATTTAAGTTAATCATAGAAATGTATATAAACTAGTCCTGTGTTTCTTCCTCTGAGTCTATTCACAAGTCCCCCTCCTCTTCTGCTTCCAAATGAATATCTCTGTGCCCAGTACCTGAGGGCGTTGGGATTTTTCTGTCTCCAGTCTCTAGAGCTCTGTGACCTCTCAGATTACAGGTGTGGAGGATGGTTGTGGATTGACACCAGCAGACAGATGAAGGCAGGCCTGCAGGCGAGAAGTCTAGTCTAAGCCACTCTTGGGATCGTTGGGCTAAACCAACGGGAGGGTGGGTGTGGCGTCGCCAGAAAATCCTTCCCTACCGATCTCAACTGCGCGTTCTCCTTCCCTTTCTCTTCACAACTTCCAAAGTCAAGCGGCAACTCTTTCAAATGAAAAGAAGAAAAAAAGAGGAGCACTTTGGGTTTGCAGTTTCTACCCTGAAATGTTCCACAAGGTTCTCTTTGAAGCGATGGGCAGATGTGAGGTTTGGACATCAAGGCATGGGCGCATGATGAATTGATGCTGGAGGATAGCATCGCCTGACTCTGCTGATCTAGCTCCAGTCAGTCGTGTCAATATCAGGGCATTCCACTCGTGTCCTGAGAACGCAGCTAACTAACTAACCGCTAGCTGCTGAGAAATCTGCTACCTCATCTCTGAAGTGGAATGCCTCATTTAATAACTCGTATTGTTCTTGAACCAAATGCCTCTGTCATCATTTGTCACCATTCAGAGTGAAATGAAGCGAATCAACCAGAGCAGCATTTGAATTCAACACCAAGCTTATCAATTCAGATATTTTCTAAGTGTTCTGATTTTGCTGTTGTGAGTCGCCGCATAGAATCAGGACCCTCTAAGTGTGAGAAGGTAAATATGTAGCCTGCAGTTACCAGACTGTGTTCCATCCATAACGTGATTCCATTAACATTTATTCGGAACATCTAAGTCTCCACTGGGGAATATTTCTCCGATGAGATCTCTGCATTGGACCAACCTTCACAAATGCTCTCGACACAACACGCCTGCAGCTCCCTGAAAACGCCGATGTATTAGTCATGCATTGAATTCAATGCAGCTTCCATTTAAAAGCAGTCCTGAGTGAAACAAACTGCTCTGGTTACGTCTCTCCTGGGATTTCATTCAATCCAGGAGAGAAGTTTTCAAAGCTCCGTCACAAAAATTCCCACGTCTGCTCACTGGATATGTTAATTGCTGGGCACTAAATGAGCCCACAGAGGACAGTGTGTTGTTTGTTATTGCACTTGAGTAAAGTTAAATATGTTTTTTGTAAATCTTCCAGTTAAAATATTCACCACATCGCATCGTGTCGACGTCAGTGGCACATCCAGTCGTCATCTAGCAACGCTAATAGATTGTTGAACGTGCACAGAACACGCGTGTCTTTCTACATGATGGGAGGACACGCACACGAGGGCGTCCGTGTCAGCCCCAGTGTCACAGGCCAGCGGGGGGGGGGGGGGGGGCCCTGCCCCCTGGGGGGGGGGGGGGGGGGGGGGGGGTCACTGCCTCATGTGATTAATAGCACACCTCCCCTCACGGCATCACGGGCAGGCCAACAATGCCCCAGGATATTAACATGATTATCAGCATCCATCCAACTCACTTGCACCCGAGACTTCTGAGGACGTTTCTTTATCTCAAATACCTGGCCTTGTGTGGGGAACGCATTGTGTCTCCGTGTCAGGCGGCACGCCCCCAAGGCTCATTCCTCTTCCTGTCAAGATAGCGCCGTGTCCTTCCTGAATGAGAGTGAGGGGGTGTGTGCGCGCCACAAGATGAATCTCCCCGTTTTGTTGGTAATCAAGGTCATGGGAGACGGCCACATCAGTGTTTAAGCAGCTAAAGGGATATTTTTCATTTCCTCATTAGCTAACAGAGCGAGTTGGTGCCTGTGCCCCGATAAAAACCTCCTGAATCGTAATGCCGCGTCCGTTTTATCGGAGTCTCTTAGAGGGATGAAATGACCGCTTATGGCTGCAGTCAGACTCATATCCCGCTGCCCAATTACTTAGCCACCGAGCCTTTCGCGCATTGCAAATCCCATTGGCCCGTCCGCTCCTGAAAGGCTGTGCTTAACCACACCCCTGACCTCATCGGAAACCGCTGCCGACGTTTTCCCCAAATCACTATTCGCAGCGGATTCAAAAAACACGACCAAATTGTTCAGGCACCTGCCCCATCACGCAGAGGAGATGGAAATAGGGCCTGGATTTCCATGCAGCGGGTTAAAGGGCCGCCGCCATGACCTGTCACGGCTCCAGGGGCTTGAAATCTTTCAATTCTCCCCCCGTCAAATTCACCAGATCTGAGCGGAGAGTGGCCTTCTAGAAGTTTATTAGGCACTGGCAATTACCCATGAGGCCCTTGGGGGCCCATATTAAGTGGGTGCACTTTGACCCTTCCTTTAAACCCCTTCAACAAAGCCAGAGTAATCCCCACTCCTGGGCCCGGACGGCATGCTTTAATAAGAAGACAGACACACCGTTACAGGAGCCAGGAGCCTGGAAATGTCTCACCTGCTTCAAGCTACACAAATACACAAAGATGATGACGATATATATACGGATACAGTGGGAGATATTCTTTGCATCCAAACTGTAACGCTCCTGAAAATAAAATGGAACACAACTGCCTTGAAAATCAGTGTAAACTCTGTGATTTAGCACATGTACAAAGTGTGTGGGCTCTGCTGTACATCAGGGCATCATTTGAGCATTTAATTGCACATTTAAAAAAAAAAAACAACCTCTGGGGCATCTCAGGCTCACTTCTAATTAAATAGCTTTATTGCTGTGGTAATGTTCTAAGTGTGTGTGTGTGCTGTCTTGGTTGTGTTAGATGTAAACATGAACTGGATGCTGGGGTTGGAGCTGCACGTCAAACGAGGATGGCAGCGCAAAACGCTGTTTGTTTGAGTCTCATTTCTCCTGAGAATAGATTTTCACAGCCGAGTGACAGATGAAGAGAGGGAGGGGAGTAAAGAGAGGCGTCCCAGGGTTCAAGCTCCGTGGCCGGAGATTGAGCCGCTCGTCTGTCAATCCGTCAGTTTACAACTCGTCCAGACACGGACACAAACACACTCCCGGTTCTGCTGCTTCGCCGTTTCCATTAATCAAGTGCAATAAGACGCACATATACATGTCTGCTATCTATAAGTGTCGCCAGTTCCCCGAGGCAATATCTATCTCGGCCCTTGGTCTCAACAGGGGCCCCCCATCAGAAGCCATCTTCCAACAGCCACTCTCATTAGCCGGAGTGGACCCCCTCGGATCCCTATCAACCATTTCACCATGATGAAACGGCCCACACAGGATATTAGTGTGGGGGGGTGTGTGTGTGTGTCTGGAGGGGAGGCGGGTGTCTCACTGTTGGAGACAGATGTCCGTGCTGCGACTAAGCAGCCATCGCCTCCCAACCCCATCCAGATGCAACAGCAAATCCACAACAACACTGTGTGCATGCAGTGTGACTGCACACACATACACACACACACACACACACACACTGTTCTTTTTCTTTATCAATCGCAGTTTGGCAGCTGACCTGAAATGTCTGTCCTCTCTTCGTGGTTTGTTTGTTGCCGTTTTCCTTTTTTCTGTGATTGGGCTCTTTGGTCTGAAAGTCTTTCTGCCCTTGAGTTAATGTGAGCTGGCTCTGGAGCTAAATGAATGGGAATTACAGCGACAGGGCATTTCAATTACTGCTTCCATGAGCCCAGAGGGTCACCTTCCTGGTCCAAGAGAGCAACCTTCAGGCACACGCCCTGTTCATCAATGTCTGATGCATTTTTCCTCACAAATTCACTCCCCCTATTTTCTTTTGTCCCTGGCGTGTCAGCTGGCGTAGCCACTTAGGTGACCACCGCTGCTGTTTAGCACCATCAGCTGACTCCATTTAGCGGCCCCAACAGCTGCCCACGCCCCACCCGAGTCCCTCCACCATCACACACAGCCCTCGCCCAAACCTGGGCTTGTGGTCGGACTGCAGCAGCAAAAATGATGCTGGGTTTTTTTTTTTGGTGCGTAAAATAAAAACCCTTCAGATTGTGGCGGAGGCTGACGCAGAAAGATAGACGTGTTTTTCTCTCTGTGTGATTTGTGCGACGATCAGGCATTAAAATGACAACTCTGACAGATCGCCGGAGTGTTTGCAAGATTGATCTTGGCCAGAAGTTGACAGAAAATCTCTGCAGTGCAAATTAAAATGATGTGCAAGCGTTGGTATTTCTCACAGCGCAGCGCAGCGAAAGCAATTATTAGCCACTGGGCTCAGATAAGACTTCAAATGAAATCAACAAGTCAGTGTGATGCATTGCATGCTGATTATAAGCCTGTTATTAGCATAGATAAACCTCTTATAACATAATCATCCGGCAAACCCAGGAAAATTACATTTGATTCATTATTCATGTCCTGCTTTGATACTGTTTACGATGCTTTAAAACGCCTTATCAGCCCTGGTACATGTAGGATCCTGCCCAAAATTGAATTAGGTGATAAAATATGAAAAAGACCCCCCCCCCCCATGATGCCGGCCCCGCCTCCCACGTGATGCCCAGATGATAGATGAGGTTATCTGACAAGGTGCAATGTTTCACGGCTTAAGCGCTCATAAACGCCTGGTGTCCCTCCACAGTGGCTTGTCACACCCAGACAGGCTGGAAGGGGGGGGTGGGGGTAGATGAGGAGCAGGTGGGTGGGGGGGGGTAATACTTGGCAGCCAGTGTGAACGTGGGCCCCACAGGCAGCGGTGGGACGGCACAGGAGGCTCTCATTATCAGCCACACAGACACCAGAGGGGAGAGAGGGGCGATCACAGGGAGGGATTGTTCTGTGGGGGGGGGCGGGGGGGTTACAGTGAAGCACATGGCCAGTAAACACACTGAAGGGCCAGGGGTTACGGATCATCTAACTTGCGGGCACCTTCTTAATATGGAGCTGCAGTCATGTGACAAGATTACGTTTTTTTAAAGCCAGATCAGGATTTACACGCCACACATACACGTGGTACAACTTATGTAACTCTTTAAAATGTACCACACACACATGTGGTACAACTTATGGAACTCTTTAAAATGACACCATGCAAACAGAGATTCCACCCAACCACAGACAGACAGGTTTCTCATGATTAAGATCAAAATAACTGAGAGGACATTTCCACTAAACATGAAATTGAACTAAATCTGAATGTCCAACATAGACACTGATGTCTTAGTCCAACCCTGAGCTGCCAACGCTGACCCCAGATCCATTCGTTTGCCTTAGCGGTTGACAGCATATTGACACAGAGCCGTCGCGATGAAATATCTCAGCAAACCTTCAGCGTAACGCAGTCGTGGCTACAGAGTAATTCCCTATTTAGCCGTGACTTAGCCGTCCCACTGCTGAGCATCATGAAGACAAATGGAAGAATGTGAATGTGGGAATATGCAGTAATGTAATGCAACGTGTGGCTGGGTTACACGGAAAACACTCGGCTAGATTTCCAGGGGTGCCGGAGAAACCCAACACCGAGCCACAAATCAAATCATGCGCCGCCGCTGCATGAAGCTAGTCCCTGGCACATGACTGCAGGTTATATGTGATTCCAGTGGACGCTGGGCTGTGTGTTCTCATGGAGGAGGTATTTCCCTTTTGCTCGTACTAAAACAACGAGAGCAAGAACGGTGCTTCAAACTTTCTCCTGCACTCACATGACATGGACAGGACGTCTGTAAAGCCTAGAACCCTAGAACGGCTCTGCAGTGCACAGGTCTATTAAACGCCTTGTCTAACCATCCATCCCCCACCCGATTTGCCACCCCATCATTTAGCCATCACACACACACACACATGCTCAGTCAAACAGAGCAGAACAGGCCTGAGGCATGCCAAGGCCATTTCAGTGAAATCACCATATTTCAAGTCGGGGGGGGGGGGGTATTAACTCCCATGTCAGAGACACCAACCCCTCCCATTTAACCTGGTGCGGCAGAACGTTCTGTAAGTCTGTGCAGAAACACACACGAAGCCAGTGAGCTGTGAACACAAACATGCCCGTACATCAATAACACACACACACAGTCTCGGAGCAACTTCTCCTCATTTCAGCGCAAATCCTCCCAATCTCCTGGCACGAGGAGCGCTCACCTCCGTGTGTCCCAGCAGCAGGTTCCCATCCCAATTGTGAGCTTGTGCCGCTGCCCCGGCTGTGCTCACCCACCCAGCAACCTTGAGGTTAATCCACCGCAAACCTTCGCTGGCATGCCACGCTGGCCCCGTGTGTGTGTGTGTGAGGGTACATGTGTTTTTCTGCCAGTTTCTCATCTATGCCTTTAATCTCTGCAAACCCTGATGGGACACACACACACACACACACAAAGTATGGACGCTGTAATTCCCTGGGATTTAAAGTGAACACGTTGGCTTCAAGAATTTTCATCCAAGAAATTGGAAAGAGTCCCGCACGGTGGACTGGTGGGAGGACAGATCCATCCACCCTGCCCACGTGTCCTTGGGCAGCACAGTGATTTGTCTCCTGCTCCAGGGTGCAGTCATAAGGCTCCCTGACGTCTGACCTCCTGCCGTGAGGAGCAAGAGAACACAATCTGCTGGGCTTGGATCGATGGCGTCATATTATCAAAAAGCCCAATCTAACGATGGTTCCTCTCAGAGTGGGCGGGACGATGGAAGAGTTACTGGTTCAACTGATGTGCACGTTATGAACTTGCCCTGTAATGGAACTTCTTTTTAATGGGAAGTGGCATGTGTGGCCTTGCAGCCTGAAGCCCTGCAAATATCTGTCTGTTGAGCAAAGGCACGCGTCCATCATGGACACAATGAGGGAACCGACAAAGACACACACACATGCCACGTCTCTTCAAATTACCCCAGCTAGTCTTGAAACGTTCACACTGCCTGACAATACTTGCTTCAGCCCGAGTGGCTGCCCGCCGCTCCTCGTAAGGCTGAGTTATCAGGTGACGCTGCCCGTGCCTGAGTGACAGGCTGCAAACAGAGCTAATGCCCTTTTTCACACAGGATAAATCTGCTTTAAAAGAAAGTGTTTTTACTTCAGCTGGAAACGGACGAAATAAGGAGATGAAAGAACATTTTGATTTGGCAGAGAGAAGCCGGTGGAGAGTTTCAGAGAGGGTGAGGAACACGGGAGGGGATGGTGGTGATGACGAAGGCAGGGGTGTATACGCAAACACACACAATCATGAAACACAAAGTCCTATTGTAGCATGTGCACAGATAGAGTGGATGCTATGGAATATGAGGATTAGCACTGACAAGAAGAAGCCTCTCCTCGAGGGCGTGAGGGGTTAATGTATGCATGGCATCGCTAAGGAGGGCTGCCTAAGGGCCCCCCCCCCGCAACAATACCATGACAGAGGTGGTCGAAGCTCATGTGTGTGGTCAGCTAATAAAGCAATTGTCTGGGCCTGAAAAGAGGATTACTTTAATCTAGTAATGGCTGATGTCGTGCGGCCTATAGAAGCGAGGTAAGAGGGTCATAGGGAACTGCTGAGAAGCCCATTGTAAGGCAACTGAACCCCCCCCACCCCCCACCCTGCCCTGAGCTGACCCACCAGCCCAACCGGGGCTACTGTAGTTCAACCATCTGGAAAAGCAGAAACACTCTTTAACTCGACCTCAAGGGCCACGGGGTGGACGGGGCCGCCCGCAGACAATGGGTGCCCCCACCCAAAACATCACGGTCACACACAACCCATTAATTATTGACCGCTGCAGTGGAACGGTGGCAACGGGTACTTTCAAGAATTCCGCTCGGACAATGAGCAATTCAAGTTTTACTACGGCGGCTTGGCCTGTGGTCAGAGCAACAAAAGCGCCGGGTCACAGAGCGGAGACCGTAAACTGCACGGGGACAGAGACGACCCAGGGCTGTTGGTTATTTGTAGGATCACTATACAATTTTACTTGATTACATTTAGTGACCAAAACAATGACTGTCCCCATGATTCCCTTTGGATCTTTGGACGAATCACTTCATTTATTCAGTGTCTGTTAAATTCCCAGTGCGAAGACTTTTTATACGATATTTATTTAATCATGCAGCATGAAAAATACAGACTCGGTTTGCTGAAGTCAGACGTCACGCATCATATTTAATCACTCCCCATATACCTGTCTGGCAGCAACACGCCCACAGGCTGTGGCGGAGCTATTTCAGGGCAGGAATCACAAAGTAGGAAGTTGCAGTCAGGTTTCTTAAAATCCTGCTCTTGCATTTGTGGAAAAGGATCTACCTGACACGTAGAGTGGCTACGAGCCAAAATATGCAGCAGGAGCGAGAGGACTCTGACGGTTCTGCTTCCTACGCCGCCGCCTCACCATCTTGTAAGTCCCGTCAGTGTCTTGTTGTGTGAACACACGTAGTACACACGTATCCCTGTCACCTGTTTGTTTTTTTGGTTTTGTTTTTGCATTTGTCCGGTTTCACTGGCGCCTTGCTGATTCTGAAGCTGTCCACTTTCCCTGGCGAGAGGCGAAGAAGGTGACCCGTCCTTCTGACATCAGCGTTTCCATGCTGGACGCAGGCCAGTCGACCTGCTGTCAGCTGTCTCTGTCCGCTCACTCCCCACCTGTCCGCCAGAAGCTAATGTGCTCACTTAGCTGGAGGAGATGCCACTTTGCTCCCCGCTTGGTGTCTCTGTTCATACCCTATGCACTTGAAAGGGTCCTGGGGGGGGGGGGGGGGCCACTGA
>JAFBJW010000237.1:840028-1173661 GCA_016785235.1 Pseudorhombus dupliciocellatus
GGGGGGGGGGGGGGGGGGGGGGGGCAACAGTTCCAATTTTCCACCCTGTCAACAAACTCCAAAAACAGATGGATCTTGGAGCAGAAATCCATTTAGCTCCACTCGAATGGCTTAAGCCCCCATTCGCTGACCTTTTTCTTTATGCGTCTTAAGGAGAAATGAATCTTGTGCAAATACCCACGAGTAGAAATCAATAAGCATTTTTCCACAGCTGTTCGCCTCCGTGCTTGCCATTTGCAGACGGGTCAAATATGCCTAAATCCCCCTGAAATGCCTTTTTACCACGCGCAGCTGCCAGCGGGGATTACTTCAGCCATGCTAAACACCGAAAGGTGACGGCTCGAGTTGATAAACAGTTTCAAAGGTTCATCTGAAAATACAAACTTCCGGGGGAAGCGCTCCCTCTGGTTTCTGACGAGCGAGGGAATTAGTGAGACGTGGCTGCGACAACGAGGCTGATGCTGAAGATCAAGCAATCTCTGCGTTCTCGAACCGATGTGAGAGCAGCGACTGACAAGGGAACAACATGAACGCAATAATTACACTGTGGCAGTAAACAAATGGCTCATTGGAAACTCGTATTTTTATCCCCTCCTATAGTCATGTTTCACCCAGTGGCTGCAGCATCAGAGTAGAATTTTTGCCTAAAATCTCTCCTGACAGACACCTCATTCTGCATCAAATTAAAGCGCACAACGAAGATCTGGCTGCAGGGCTGCGAGCGGAGAGAAGAATCCAATTACTGCACTGATTTCCAGTTCCTGGAATTAGTCGTCCTGTGAGATTGACTCATCTAATAACGCCAATGAACGAGCTGGCACATTCCAGAATGGGCCGTAAACCATTTTAAAATAAGTTACCCACCCCATTGTAATTTGTTGTCTAAACCTTTAACAACGTTTTCCAATTACCACAATAAGCTGGATTGTCCGGCTCTGAAATAGCGTTGTCCAGTGATGAATGAAATGAATGAAGCGACGAGTCTGGGAGCTGACGTACACGGAGCTGTGCTATAAACAGGATGAGCTCGTAAAAGGCAACAATCACACCCATCTCCCCAATATCTATTATCTCGTAATTGCAGCGTGCCGGGCCAGTTGGAACAACACACACTGCGTGCGCATCGTTCTGATGAAAACAGTCTGGTGGTCAGACGCCGCTTTGCTTCAGATTCACTGGTTTTACTGCTTGGTAAAAAGACCCGCCTCCTCCCATTTGGTCCGCTCTGCAATCGCGCTCCGATTGGGTTCGATTGCTCCGTTTGCAGCGCGTATTGATCACGTTGGCGTCTTTGTGTTTAATGCTCCGGACGCATTCTGCTTCTCGTGTTATGTCAGAGTGGTGGATCTGTGCTGCCCGTGCACCAGCTCTCTGCCTCGAGCGCCGCTGCTGGATCTGTGTTCTTTCCTGCATCTCATTATTGTTGTCTTTTGTTCTACTTTCTCTCCTCGGTGTGTTGTCAGGCCTCTCCCCACCTGCCCCCTGTGGGTGCATTCACACCGACGCTAGCAGAGCATCAGAACCACTGGCCTCTCATTCATTTCCATGCGGCCCATGCACTGGTGCAGCAGGGGTGCAGCAGCAGCAGAGCGCTCGGGCACAGTCATGCGTAGCAGTTGAGCAAATCCTGGTTTAACTTTTGTCCTTGCGGAAACAATGCAGTAAACACAGGGACGGTCGTTGAAGTGCGTGCGGATGCAAACTGACGGCGGGGAACCTCACTGTTGACAGTTTGCTGTTTACCTGTCAAGCGAAGACAGAGGAGCGAATTACCAGTGATGTAATAACGCTGCTGTGCGGCGTGCCTGGGTCTGATGAGGCTTCCAGCTACAGCACAGACACACACACACGCACACCCGCACACGGCCCACGCGTGGGTTGACCAGGGGGCTATTGTTGGCCTCAATGAGCCCAAAGAGAGAGAGAGAGAGGGGTGGGGTGGGGTGGTGGGGGGGGTTGCATCCTGCAGAACCATGACTAATACATCTTAATTAATTGCATTCTTAATAGAGACAGTTGAAAGAAACTACATTCAGGTTTAAACGTTCAGGTTGGTTCCAGTTTTTAACTGGAACCAACCTGAGTGGGGGGGGGGGGGGGGGGGGGGGATGAGGGGGGGGGGGGGGACTGGATGATTCCACACTTGAGCAAGATCCTAAAAGCTGAGTGAAGCGTGATGCGGTGCAGCATAGAGATGATGCACTGTGTGAATGTCGCTGCTCAGGAGTGCTCACCAAGACTTGAAGCAACTGTTTACTTCTAATGTTGCTGAACTTGATCCTGGATCAAACCTGCTTGTCTTGTCACTGACTCCACAACTGACCAAACAGATGATTATTCCTACGCGTAGGAAGAAGCATAGATTTCCAAATGAAGGCCATGGGAAGTGAGGGATAATGGATAATGGGCTGTGATTAGACGGGTCGTGCGAGGGGCCTTTATTGTTCTCTGCAGCCCCCCCTGGCCACAGTGTCGGGGGGTTAAGGCTCATCCTCACGCCACCTGTTGTCACCCCCCCCCCCCCCCCCCCCCCCCCCCCGTCCCATCCTTCTGCCTTTGTTCCGACCCCCCCGACCCCCGTCCCATCCTTCTGCCTTTGTTCCACAAACCCTTTATGACACACGGCAACACACAGGCACACGCACGCTCAACACTGGTCATACTCGCCTTTAGCATGGCCTAATTAATTCATGGCAATCCTCTGGGGGGGGGGGGTCTGGCTCAATGACCGGCAGACGGTGGGATCATACAGAGGCGGCTTAGCCACAGGCTCGTGGCCTCACTCCGGCCATCTGATCCCCTCTTTTGAGATGAGAACGGCCAGCGGCTCTGTCCGGCACCAGCAGCAGGACCTGCAATCCCATTAGTGAAGCATGAGTGTCCCTCATGTTTGCAACACAAACACCGAGACGAGAGCCACTGGAAATGTCCCTGCTGAAGGGCTGAGGTAACTGCAGCAGCCTCAGCGTGAGCCAGGCATTCATATCCTCGTCACACTGTTGCATTATGGGTATGTTTGTAGCCTTTGTAGTCGTGAAGGCTAGTCAGTGTCCTTCCTCCATCTGTCAGCATTTAAAATTTGACCAGTTTGGCCAGCAGCCTTCAGAAACTCCTGCTGGTCTCCTCTGGGTTACGTTCACGTCTGCATTGAAACAACTGACTCACTTGGCTGACTCAGAAAATGAGCTGTCTCCAGGAGTCCAGCGGAACAGAGACGTTGCAGAGCAGCCACATGCTGTTCCGCCGTCACACGGCAGCTTAAAAGTATATTAATAATAGTGCTGATGCTAATGAACACATCAGAACCGGTTAGATAAAGCCGTTGTCTTTGATAAAGAGAGCTGAATGAAGGCAGGGCCTGTCACGCTGCTCTGGACGTGGAGGATGATGTGACGGCAGCAGATTCCTATCGGAAATAAAAAAGGATGCTGCACTGCACAACGTTCCAGAAAAACTCATCCAGCGCTCCTGACGGCAGAGCCATTAAAGAGAGGACCACTGGCAGTTTAATACCACTCAGGGCGGGTCAACAGCTTCTCTTTATTCCAACGAATGACTGACGGGCTCTTCCTCAAGAGGCCGAACGACAAACCAGATAACATCAGCTGTCTCATTACATCTGACCAGATTAGATCAGCTTATTCAAAGTAGGCTTGAAACATTTCACAATCAGTTAGCAGATAACGGAACAGGCTCAACAGCTTCTGTTTACCACTTGAGCCTGGAGGGCACGAGGCTGCCATCAGATTCACATTTAGAGACATTTGCCCGCTGTTTTAAAGCAGGAGGACGACAGAGCTGCCCCCTGACGCAGCCACTTGTTTATGCTTCATCACAAGCCGCACGGCTGCAGCCCACCGGGGTTAAGAACAGGGGACAGAGGGCAGCTTGTGGAAAGAACGGACGGCAGCAGGGGAGTGGGGGGGGGGGGGGCACTTGGTCACTTCATGCCCTCTATCTGAGCCACCCAACCCTGCACTTCTCTGCGATCCAAACTCTTTCCTAACCCCACGAAATCCCCTCCACATGTGCAAACCCACAGACCCTGAAATCCATTTTTTCGAAACAGGGGTCTCATTGATAAAAAAAAAACCCCACAGCATGACAGGTGTGTATGTGAAGGAGAAGTGAGGACCCCACTAGCGACAGTGCTCTTCAGCTGCTTCTCTCACGCTGTGTCTGGGATTACCACGGCTGAGAAAGTTGGTCCACACTCCAGAGGAAGACGGGGGCTTTGTCGCATCTTCACCTGTTCATTCCCCAGATTCCACATTGCAGCTGCTACCTCGAACCTTGGAGGCTTGACCCCTAGGCAACCTTAAAACAGGGTGTGGGGGTTGGTTTTGGAAGGGGACATAAAACCCCAGCCACTTTTATTTGCAATCCGACTCCGCCCCCAGCACCTTAGAAAAAGCACCTCCTCCCCTCCCCTGGTAGCATGAATATTCATGGCCCATAAAGGCAGGCGGAGGAAACAGAGGAGGCATAATAAAAGTGTCAGAGGTATAAAACACTCAAAGAAAAAGGCTGCCAGGAGCTTGGGCAAGTCCCTCTGAATTCCAAATCCCCACCCAGGGGTGTCTGGCCCGTTAGGTCTATTGTGCTTGACTGACCTTTATGCATCTGACATGAATCGCACTCTGCTCGCAGCAAGAAAGTTTGCAGAGCACATTTTGGGGATCAAAGCACTTTTTTAATGCGTGAAATCAGATGGGATAGGGCAGAGAAATACGCATTTTCAGTGGAAATGTTCAGGGCAGCGTTGGATCTGTACAGCAGAGCCGGGCACAGACCGAGAGGCAGAGAGAGGCTCGTTTTACGGCGTATCACTGGACTTTGTATTATAATGTCCAGAGATAGTATTCATTCTCATTTCCACTGATCAAAAAACACGAAGCTCTACCTCTTTCACTTTCATATTTAATACAATGCAAAGTGACATCACATTGTTTGTGTTTACAAACGAGCATAACACATGAGCCAGCTTTGAGGTGTGAGGTGGCGAAACTCCTGAAGTCCATCCATCAACGTGACGTGAACAAGTGAAAACTGTTGCTGAGGTAACTAAGCTGAACGCCTCCTAATGAGTTATTGAGTGGCTGACGGCCAGCGTGCGAACGCCTAAAAATGGACACGCACACACAGACAGAAGCTGTCAATGCAGCAAGTGATCGTAAAAAGAGAACTTCCAATATCTTAATCTCCCCATCCCTTAAAATCCCTCAGGAGCTGATTATGCATCACGTTGTCTCCATTACATGACATATTCATGCACTGTCATCTGCTGGGGAGAAGTCAAAATGAACCGGGGGAAGCGTATTCTTTAAGTATTTGATCAATATTGTGGTCTTCATCCTCAAAGGCCGGGGGCAGCGGGCTCGGCTGAGGACAGCGACGCAGGCAGAGCACTTGAAGTTACTTGAACAGAACTTCAATGACAGCGACTTAATAGATTCAGAGACAGACTTCAATGTGGCTGGGGGGGGGGGCTGGCTCGAGGCGGGTAGAGCCAGTGTCACAGCAGACCAGAGGGGAAGGCTGACGGAACCTTTATATCACACCATGAAATAAAATAAAAACAACAACCCGAGTGCGAAAACCTGGGATTGAATGGAAACTATACTGACATTAAAACACTCAAATCATTTCGTCCAAGTTTTTGGATTTACGTGCATCCTCCAGTTTACCCAGCACCATCAACACGTCCTTCCCCATCGGCCAACACCTACACTGGCTACGAGGGACAGATTCTGTTGTTGTCTCAATCGATGCCAAAGGAGAGCGAGGGATGTCGTGCACCTTTGATTCAGAAACAGTGGAACATGCCACAGCGGACAGATGTTCCCTGTCAGCGAGGAATCCACAAACACTTCACAGCCGTGTTTTATATTATGAGTGCAGTACCAGGGTGTACACATCTCAACTACAGCTGAGGAGCGTCTGGTACCTTCATGCTCGGTGGATTCCTCCACCCGATGGACGGTGAGGGGGTTAAACCTACTGAGCTGGCTCCCACCCTGATGCCAAATATACACCCCCCCCCTCCCCAGTGCCTCCAGGTCACAGGCCGGGGAGCAAGAAGACACGCTGGCAGCACCGGACGGGTTTGTGTTGCCTATGGCCTCACCTCCGGTCCCATCGGTGCCATGCAGAGGAGCCTGGGAGGAGCTGGCACAGGCCACTGTTTGTTCTGTATAACCTCTCTCGCTCTCTCTCTCTCCCCAAAAAGGCAATAGTCCAAAAGTGTGTTTGCCGGACTGTGTGCAGGCAGAACCAAACAAGACACACACTTCTCGTCCCCTCTGCATATAAGGCATTCTTATCTGTGTGTGTCTGTCTGCAGACGGCTGCAGAGAATGTCACCTCCCGCCGGGCGAGAGGAGGCAAGAGAAAGCCGGACAAACACAAACACTGATGGACCGATGACCCGGCAGAGAGAGACACAAGAGACCGAAGAGCGAGAGGGAGAGCAGGGTGAGAGGCAGTTCTTCATCATGCTGCAAGAGAAAAGCTTTCAGCGAAGGTGACACACACACACACACACACACACGATCCCATATAGCGACATTGACATCTAATTATTAAGTTAGAGGCTGGAGCCTTTCAGGAGAATGTGAGGTGTTTGACTGGAGGTGGCTTCAGTGCATTCAGCTGGTTCCTGTTAATGCACTGAAAAAGTCCCAGAATGGGTTCACCTTTAATATTAGCACAGAGTGAAGGGAAAGGGGAAAAGGTGTCGGCTGTCATCAGTTCACATCCTTCCACTGCGTCTGACCACTGAGCTGCAGCCACGTTATTTCCCTCACACGTTACGGAAGAAGAAAATCTGAACTACATTTGAATTCATAAAAACATTTCCGCTCCTAGTGCTGTCAAAACAAACTGGCACTCTTTACTGAGCCTCTACCCCTCAAGGTAATGGCCTCATCTAAAAGCAAGGATTGAAGTGACCCTGCCTGCGTTTCATTAGTGCCTCCAGTCACAAGGAAGACAGAAGAACGCGGGTGTCGGCCGGAAACGCATCTGACGGGAGGAGCTGTATCTTAAGGAACTCACGTCCTGCAGTGAGACGGTGCGAACCAACTGTGGGGCCTCCTCCACTGTCCTGTCCAGTGGCGACAGCTGCTATCTCTTCTTCGCTGGTGCTAGCCGCCATCTATCTGCATGAACAAGCATGGTCGACACAAGCCGGGCTCTCCAGAGCAGGAGGGAGATAGGACGAGGGCGGGGGGGTGGGAGGGGGCCTCAAGCTGCCAGGAGATCTGACGCCAAGGTCAGGGGTGGTGTCTCGTGTTAACTCAGCCGAGTGATGGGATGATAAGAGACCAGCGAGTCCTTTGAAGCTGCCTCCGCTCTCGGCCTTCATCGCGTGGCTAACATCGTTACGTGTGAACTCTATCTGAGATTTTATCCACGTGTTATTACTGGAGGCACATAAAAAAATAACACGATGTCTGACACCTGATCTTACACAGACTCATTGTATAGCAGCTTATCTGCTGGTGCCACGCCACGTGTACGCGTGAAATCCACTCCATTGCGCTCGGTACTTTCGTCTCCGGGATCATTGTCATCATCCGTCCCCCACACTCGTTCATTTCAGTCATATTCAAACACACGCTAAGACACTTACTGGCCACCTCCAGCGACGCGTTGCGACTGACCGCCTCGCCCAGGTAGTTGCGCGCCACACACACGTAGACGCCTTCGTCGGGCTTGCTCCGCCTCCCGTGCACGATTCGCAGGAAAAAGAGGGAGCCGCTGGGCAGGAGCATCCTGTGGGAGCGGGGGTCCTCTCGGTCCGTTTCAACACGCTCGCCGTCTTTGTACCATTCCACCACAGGAGCTGGCCGACCTTCGGCCTTGCAGTTCAGCGTGGCCGGCTCGCCCTTTGACACAATCAGATCCGACGGGTGTTCCACGATCCGAGGAGCGGCGTCCTCCAACCTGGGTCTGGATCCTGGAGAGAAGACCACAGATCGTGTTAACCACGGGCGGCGTGTCAGAATGATACGATGGTAATGACATGACTTGTTAACTGGGAATAAAACGGCGATGAAACGTGAGTTCTAATCACAGCAAACGGCACCATTTAGTGTTTTACAGCTCCGACAGCAGACTGAAGCTAAATGCACAGAACTAACGATCTGTGTCACTGCTGTGGAGTTGTTCAAGGTATTTAAAAAAGCACAATATCAGCTCAATCCTCAATTCTAAATGAAGGAAAACGTTTCATGTTTGGCTTCTTTTTTTTTTTATTAAAAACTGAATTTTTCAACTTGCTCAGAACGTAAAGTGGGGAGACTCATAACAAACACTGAACACTGAAACCCTCAGTTTGTGTTCACATTCTGGCCTCTGCACTCGAGAGGCAAGTAGGCGGCACAACTCTCTCCAAAGCTCCTGAGCTGCAGGAAAACACACTCGGCTCTATCGCTGACAACACGGCTGCGTGAAATGAGCATGTAATGTAATTGCAAAACAGTTACATCCAAAGTATAAATCAAGAGGACGTGTGGAATTACACGCTCTAAATTCGGCATTTATCAAACCCGAACCGAAGCACGAGAGAAGAAAACGTGGTGGAACTGTGCTAATGGGAATTCATGGGAAAGTGGGTTGACTGAACAACTGAAATATTCAGATATCAAACATGTGCAAACAACTCAGATACATCCTCCTCCTATATGGTTTTCCACTTGTAGAAAACGATGTGTTTGCTTCAAGCTGCGAGGTTCAGACGAGGCATAAATGCCAACGTGTGGTGTTTGTCTTTCCCTGACATCAGAAACAAATCGAGGGAGAAGTCGAGGCTTGGAAATTCCCACAAGGTTTTTTTTTTTTTTCTTATTCCCAATCATTGAAATTGCTTCATTCGCCCTCCATCTTTCCCCCTCCCCCACCACTTTGAATGACAACATGTTTGAAAAGCAATAACAACACAAACCCGAGCACCACGATGCACACGTGAACAATCCCCCCTGGAGAGCGAATGAAAGAGCGATGGCAGGAGGTGCGAGCTCTAGTTTTGTTCCAGTGCAGCTTTAATGACTTTGCAGCGGCGTGTTTATGGTTTGCCGGTTAGCTATGCCGTCTTTAACTGAAGCCGCGTTTCGCTGTCGGAGCATACCGATCGCGCCACTCTGTGTTTTCGGAACACACACAGCGGGACGGAGTTGTAACGCAACAGTGCCATGTTTGCCAGACTCTGAAAAGAAAGGGCTGCAGTGGTTCATGGATCGTAGGAAATTCAGAGTGTCTGATGTTCCCACTAATACCTGATAAAGGGAGCTGTCAAAAGAGGGACAAAGAGACACTCCACCAAAGTGATTTTCTTTTCTGAAAGGGATAAAGAGGAGTGGGGCGGTCCGGCTCTCAAAGCAATAACACAAACATTCGGAGGCTTTGTAGGTGCTTCTAGTTAGCGTCGGTAAAATAGCGACTAGATGTCAGACAGCAGCTCATGTTGTTTCACCTCCTTTAAAGCCAACAACAAATTACTGCCATTTCCTTTCTTCTTTTTTCTTCCTGAAACATAACTACAGCCTAACATCTTTGATTTAGAAGCTGCAGTATCACAAACCATCAAACATTCATGGGTTTAAAAAAGGATCCGAACTTCAGCATCATGAACACAAATGAACATAGGATTTCACACTTGAAATCATAAAATTGAGCCGGCCTAAACGTGGAATACAGTCCTAACGTGTGATGCCTCGTGTGTTTTTTTCTTACTTTATAATAATAATAAAAAAGGAAACAGAAACTGCACAATGAGGTTTTTTGGCCAACTGTCAAGATGTGAAAACAAAGAGTTGAAGTGATGAATGTAGCGTCATGGACAAACATTCACCGGCTGCCAGGGGGCAGCTGGCTCTCTCCAAGGCTGCCGCCATCGGCATGCGGCGGTCGAACAAACTTGAATCTCTGTGGTTTGCCGCCGACTTCTACAATTCAGGACTGACCTCGGAAGAAAACGCTTCAGATGTATCAATGTTGAATTGGTTACAAGACTGAATTTCCACATAATTGGGCTCCTCTGGAACAAAAACACACAACTGGCGTTGTTTTGTAAAGTGCCACTCCTCCCTCAAGGCCGACCATGTGTATGGAGGCTGAGCCCAGTGGGTCTGGCTTGAGGTTTCTGAGGGTGGGGGGGGGGGGTCTGTGGTGAGAGCTCAGCGGGACAGAGTCTTTAAGAGCTGACTCATAAATTTTACAGTCGGGGCTGGTTGGAACAAGCCATGTGGAAATGTAAAGCGAAGGCTTTTAAGTGAGGGAAGAGGCCACCATGTGAGACTGAGCTGAATATCATGAGGAGAACGCCAGCCCTCCTAAATGATCCCCCCACCATCCAATTTAGGCTCAATGAAACGAGCGACAGCTCAGATGAACCTCGGGCTCCAGAGCTCGTTCCAGAGCTAGTGGCCTGTTTGGAACCGGGATCACGTGAGTTCACTCGACAGACGTCGGCTCTTCTCACATCTCTGCGTCATCACCCCCCCCCCCCCCCCCCCCCCCCCCCCCCCCCCCCCCCNCCGCCACCCCCCCCCCCCCCCCCCCCCAGCCCCAACTGGGTTCACACATCCGACTTTTACACTGGGAGGCCAGGAGGAGACAGCCGGCAGGAACTGTGCGCTGCACCTCCTCCGGAGAAAATTGGGAGGGGCCGCGGAGTTCAACGCATGTCTGAAAGCAGCTTATGATTAGAGGCAACGACACAGATGCTGCCGAAAGAGGGAAGGAGACAAACTCAGCTTGGGTTATGAGCTGGAGACTGGCTGTCTTGAAAAAGGTGTCTAATAGGAACGCCTGCACCCTCTAAGGACCTGTTAGTTCCTGCCCATGGTGGAACTACAGCAGCATGGCAGGAACTCTCAGAGCTACATGTGAGCTAATGAAACCACAGGGAGGCGTGGGAGCGTCTGACCGGCACGCTGTGCACAGAAGAGACAAATTAATCTCCAGATTGGCGTGTCACAGGAGAGCTGCGGCGGGCTTGAGGAATTTTTATTTTTTTTTTGTCAGTGTTCACCTGACGGCTGTCAGTCGTCAAGAGTGGTGCAAAAAAAAGAATTTGATTTTCTTTGACGCTAACGCGCTCTATGGTGATTTACACACGTGGTGAGGAATCATGCTACAGCTTTTCAGACCCTATTAAAACCAGAAACACCTGAGCTGACTGCTGCTGCTACTACACACACAATTGATAACGCCATGTACATGCATTCATGCCACACCCACACTGTCCCAAGTTGTTGCTTAGTTTCTGAAAATGAAATGAATGAGGAGCAGCAACGAAGGTGGAAATAAACTCCAGGGATTCTTTTCTTGCAACCGGCAACGATGGAACTGTTACTGACAGCGTCGGCGATGCTTTGCATACACTAAGGGTCGTCTAGGGATTAGATCCAATCAGGAAGCCGGCAGCTCGGTTTCTGTCCGTCAAGATTAGAAATCAACCTTCAGAGTGAGTTTAAGAGAAGCAGGGCCGGCTGTATATTTCCAACAGTCGCTTTGAGGGGCTCGGGAAACTCACGAGGGTAAACATTAAGAAAGTGATGCCTTTGGATAAGATGCCAAACACATCCGTGTCGATGTCCCCTAGCTTAACATGGAGAAAACCCTAGAAAACCTAATTACCAGAGTGATTATTCCAGGAGAGTGTATTGTAATTAATTCAGCTCAGCACGAACGTTCCCATCCTACCTGGTGAGTTCAAACTGACAAACTCCAAATCAGAGCCTCCCGCTGTAGTTTATATTTAACCCCCAGACGTGCGCACGTACGCTGTGAATTACTGTCAGAAAACTTCAAAGTGGCCTCAACGAGGAAAACGGGAGAGAAAGCAAAAGACAGAGAAACAGCGCGAGGTGAAAGTGTTCAAAGACGGACGGGAACACTTGGAACGCAGCCGCCACGGGGAGCGCCGGCTCCTGCTGCAGTGCCCTTCCTGTAATGGAGGGTGGCAAAGTGCTGAGGCCCAACGTTTTCTCATCCACTCCAAGAACAAGCGGCTCAGTGTGCCCCACTAATATGAAACAAGTGCAAGGGTCCACTGCCAAAGATCTACAGTGGATTCCAAGCTGTCGCCCCCCCCAGTCTTATTTCAGCACCGACACAAGTGGGCTTTCATCCCTAAGCAGATTTACATCCCCTCTGAAAAGGCACAGGCATCAGAACAACAGCCAGTAACTCACACACGTCGCAGCGCTGCAGCTCTCCACTGGCACACAAATGCTACGATAATGGGCTCGACGATTTATGTGCACGTGGGGGTCCCGCTGCTGACACCAGTTGAGTCACGAAGCAGAGTGAAATTCAACATTTAGGTCTCTGAAAGCAAAGAAATAGATGGTTTTATTTTTCATATTTTCCCAGCTCACAGAAAGTTGCTTTGACTGATGGCGTGTTGATTTCTTTTGGACCGATATGAAAAAAGTTCCTCTCCAGTTTCCAGAAATAATCCCCAAGAAAAAGTCATTGGTCAAATAAGTGACTGTCGTCTGTTTTGTTTTTTTGTGACCGTGTGATTCAAGATGTCCTTGTGATGCTGCAGATGCACCCGACAGTTAATCATTAAAAAAAAGAACATCTGAGCAAAAAGGAAGCAATAAATGAGAAGCTTGGAAGGTGAGGAGTGTGCGCGTTTCTGAGAGCGCCCAAAAGTTCAGCGTAATTTCGCTTGACAAGCTGTTTGCTTCGGGTGACAGGCTGTTAAAGCCTTTCCTGCGCTGGATGCAAATCCTCACTGTGAACCTTACACCTTTCCTCCGGTAAGACAGGAAGTCATTTTGTCTGATGTTTGCACGCGGCTCAGTCGACTCGAACCCTCACAAACTGTCCTGTTCTTAGAGGGTGGATGTGACATCGCACAGTTTACTGCAGCCCTGCAGGGAAGAGGACATAAAACTCAGCTGGCACTTGAGCCCCATCAAGTCCTCCACGCAGACAGAGTGAGAAATGTCTTTCATTTCGCCACGGAGGACTTGGGAATAAATCAGAATACTGCGATTTATCAAAAGCCTTTACTCCTTATCACTCTGTGGTGAGTTGTAGTGAAAAGATTAAACCATCCTCGGCTCAGCTGAGCTAACCCTCATACTGTGGCCGAGATAAACGCTCTCCCCGCCCAGTTCTACTTAAAAAGCTGCTAATGGCTCAGGAGAAAAAAATCTCTTCTGAGCTGAAGTTCCGGCACAGACACAATAAAAGTACCTGCCACTGTTGAACAGAGGGAGATTTATAATCTTTAAAGAAGAGTTGGAGGACTGAGGGGGGGGGAGATGACGATCAAAGAAAATTCAACAGCTTTCCTATTCCTATTCCTCCCTCATCTGCAATTCCTTTTCATGGGCCGGCGCCCCTCTTCCAGGACTTGTTGTTTTACAGCTTTGCTGCCTCCTCCTCTCCATTTTCACCAAAGCCACAGGAATTGATTTGCAAATGTGCATTCAGAGTTAAATTGGCAGCAGGGAGGGAGGCAGGCTCGAGTGCTTTCTCTTCAGCCTCCTACTCTTTGACCCTGTAGGCACAACAACATGACGCACTCGCATGAGAATCCAAAGTGGCAGCCGTGAAGAGACAGCCTCCTTAATTGAGCTCGGGTGGCTGCTAAGCATCCAAACGGGCCGGGTGAACTCTGAGAGGAGGAAATTGGGTGTTTTTATCGCGCGCGCTTCGTGTCGGCGAGCAGCGTGATGAGCTGCTTCTTTCTGCTCTCGCCTTTAAGAAGAGCGCGTCGTAGACATTGGGAGCAAAAAGATCCAAACTCCCAAGGCAGCACCAAGAGGAAAATGCCCTTCCAACGAACAACTCTGTTCCACGCTCCCTCCGAGAACGGCCTCTTGCACTGGCAGCAGCTCACTGTGGTCCAACAGGGACACACAGTGGAGCCTCAGAGATCTTTTTTTGACTAAATATCCCTCATGGTAACACATGGCTGGAAGACATGGGAGTTGATGAAGCTTTGATTCAGTTCCAAGCACAGACACAAGTCTATGGGGGCAGCAAATCATCCCTTGACATGGAGATTTCGCCTTTGAAATGCTCTAAGTTTCCGAGACTCACAATCGATAATGTGGAGGATGGTTTGACGAAACTCAACTGGAATTTAAAGATTCAGAGAACGCTGAATGAAACGTACAGAGGACCAAGAGAGGACTGACCTAACATCCGTATCACAAATCCTGCCAAGAGTTGTCTGTTCCAGCAACAATCATCGATTTTCTCCACCGACTCCACCAAGGAGGGATTTGGACGGGCTTTGTAGCAAAAAGGGAGCAGCAACTGTGCTATGTGGCGCCCAGACTCACTTTTCATTCGATTCTGCTGCAAGTGATGGGAGAGCCAGAGGAGACGAGAGCAAATAGAGGAGAAAATGCTGGAGGGAGGGACGAAAGAGTGGATTCTTCCTTAAAGAACAAAACCACAAACACTAATGTTCGTGGCCGTATTGTTCCAGCATTCCATCGGCTGCCCCCCCACACCCCCCCCACACCCCAGCTGTGGACGGCCTCCCATCACGACTGAGCGGAAATGCCACTGGTTTCCTGTCTTGGAGCGACGAAAGATTCAAGATGAACTGCTATTAGATCTGATCTGTGTACAAACACTAAGGTTTGAGACAGGAACTTCCTGAGCTACTGAACACATAACTTTGTCAGAAGGGGCAGAAGGCTCATGGGTGTTTAAATAGTGGTATGAAAACTTGGTCTGATCTGAAGGCTAAATAATCCAGGAGGTGGCCTACTTTCAGGGATGAACAGTGTGATGACGGAGGCTGAAAGTTTCTGAATGATTCAGCAGTGTTCTGGTTCTAGGAATTAGAACGTTTCATCGATCCTCACTGCGGCTGGATTGTGCTCCCATGATCCCACTGTGCTGTGATTACACGGGAAACACCCACAGTACTGTGGATGTACACAGATATTAAAGATAACTGGATTTAAACTTTAATGTTTATTGTAATCCAGCTGTTTCCGCATCATCCAGCTGCCTGTCACTCCTCTGGATGCAAGGAGCACTTGAGAGCTGCACCCGTCAGTGTTGCTGTGGCGCCGAGTCACGTTTGTTTAATAAGCATTCTCCTTCGGGGCATCGCGCCGAGCCGTCAGTCATCAAACTGACGCTGCAGACGACTAACGGGCCGGAGAGACGACTCCCTTTTTGTGTATCAACACTCGCGTCAGAAAATAACAGGTACCCAGCAACTGTCACTTTTCAAAAAGAGCTGTCCCTGTCAGCTCTGATGCCAGCCATTAAACCTCCCACAGAAGCTGTCAGCGCCACCGTCCCGCCGCCCCCGCCCCCACGCACTGCAGCGTCACCTTGATATGCCAGCGATGAAAATGATCCATCTTCTGTTGGCTTCTCTTCACTCTTTGCCTTCAAGTGCCAGCCTCTCTCTCTCTCTCACACACACACTCTATCCACAGACAACGCCATGGCGACCACAGGCTTTGCTTTTTGATTGTGCAGCAGAGAATCGTTCTGCCCAAGAAAAAGTCTGTGGATCATAAAAAAAAAAAAGGAGCAAACATGAAGATGCGAGCGACTGTCTCCCCAGTGGAAGCTGATGAGAACCACGTGCACGGAGCAGAAACCCCAGCAGTAAATCACCAGGCTGTTTGTGCGCAGTCAGCTGTGCACGTGCGGGCACTACTGTACCTGAGCTCTGATGCTCCGCGCACGTGTGATGACTTATAGATTGTGTTTACACTGTACAACGACACCTGTGTGAGAACCCATCTGGTTCAGCATCTGGAGAGTTTTACTTTTTAATGACTGCCGATGAATCCGTTTCCCCGCTGACGGATTCGAGTCCAGCTGAGCTGGAACAACCTGGGTGATAAATTATCAAGCTCTGAATCATCCGCCTGAAATCACATGAGTATATACACTGAACGTATAACGCAAACCTTGTGAGAGGGGGCTAGCTCGCATATTTAAACCACACCCCTCCCTTCCCCACTCATCCTGGGAATAGACAGTGTGCAGCATCACAGATTACCATGCGGTGCAAGTACCGTCTCCGTGCGCTGCGACTTCCATTTCATCAGAGTCAGATGGCGGCGGGCTGCGGTTCGCCTCGTCCCAGCCCTTTTTCAATATCATGACCAGCAGTGGAGAGGTCAGCCCTCCTTATACCCAGTGGAACTAATGTCGGGGGGGCCATCCATCTGTCTCCAGCCTGGGGGGAAGGGAGGGGGAGGGGGTTGCACTTGAGACCTTTAAGGAGAGGGGATAGCTGACTTGTCCTGTCAGCGCCCGCTGCTAAGTAGAGCTCCTGCTCCGTTTAGTCCCGACAGAGGCCGTGTGTTTATTTTGGCCCTCAGTGGTCGGAATGTGCTGGCATATTAAGTATCGCCATTCAGGGAGGAAGTGGTCGTACGCTGCGAAAACACCCAGTGGTCACATTGGGAAGAGGCAAAATATGGGCCATGTTTTTGTTTGTTTGTTTTTTCTTCCCTCCACTACCACGCTCACATACTTACGTAACGTGCTCATCCTGCATATTTGACGTCCTGTTATTGGCGGGTGCTTGTTCGCTGACAAGCGTACACGATTTCAACACAACTCCCACAGTTTTTGATCATATTTCTAAATTTAGTCGACCGGCAGCTGTGCAGAGGAGGACGAAACCCACCGGAAATAGACAACCGAGCTTCAAACGACAGTTTGAGCTCGTGATTAACACTGACGACTCGGTGATGACAGGAAGAGGGTGTTTAGATCTCGGCCCCCCGCCTGCCGCAGCGTTATTTGGGCTATCGCAATGATTCTCAGGAGCTGTAGCTCGTTTCCATGTATCATACCGAGCTATTGACGGTCTAATTGATCTGTGAAGAACAGATGGACAGGCAGGTGGGGGAGGAAGAGGCAGTGTGTCTGTTTCAAAAAAAAAAATGGCGACAAAGCTTTCTCTGTCCTCTGTTTATCTCTGCAGGAAGGAGGAGGCATGTTGTCGATACCCTCCGCAGCTACAGTATGTTGTCTTGTTATGAGTCACCCACAGTTCCACTTCGTCCGTGACATCAACAACGTGGTCATGAGTAAAAGAACAAGAGGAACTGAAAACTAGATCTGCATCCATCCAGTTTAAAAAGTGCACAGCGAGTGGAATGACTGAATGGAAGTGGCTGTACAAGCTCAAACACTATCAGATGATTTTTGGCCCCACCCAAACTAAAGCGTGAAATCAATCAGCCGATATTTAATGTGGAGGATGTCTCAGTTCGATCCTCTCAAATAAGAGAGCTTAGACACGGACAAGGTGATTTTCTAGAGATTATTGGCCTGATAGTCTAAAAAAAAAGACTCCCCTGCTCTGGGAAATCAGGATTGTTTCCCTTCACGTTACAGAGAATACGAGGTGTCTATAAAATCAGTGAACAATCTAAAGTTACAATAAAAACGAGTTCGAGCCCAATTTCATAGAACTTCCTGTCGACTGTTTTGAAAGGACCTGCCTTTCAGAGTCGCCATTAACGCTGCCAGCAGGCCTGTTGAATATCCAGAGTAACAGGTACGTTGTGCTGGGTCACATTCGTTCGGCTTCTTTTATTTTGGCGAGGTGAGGGTGTGAACTGACCCTTTAAATGGCCCGTTCCTGTTTAGTCTGGGATTAAAAAGAATCTGTGGAGACTGTATATGAACTGAAAGGTCAGATTCAATCCACGCAGCTATGACTCCTGACAAACTGTCCAATCCGTTAAAAGCCTCCCGGCCTCCACCGCGGATGACAGCACGTTTAAACGCCTCATGTGAAAACACACAACCGCCACTGACCCAAAGAAAGGGATTAGAACAATGACACGTCTGTGCCATTTCAGCCATGTCACCCCCCCACCCCTACCCACCCCTGAAGGAAGAGGAGCTGTGCGCTAACAGGGATGACAGTGTGGGTATCACGGCTTGCTGCCGGCTATTTGATCTGCTAACTGGCCTGTTTGGGGACATTCTGGTGGCTCCTTCCAGGGCCCTGCCTTCCAGGTCACTTTTAAAAAAAAAGAAAACGAGCATGGCAAACACATGGCCCCGCCGACTGTCTCTGCCGTGGACCGCCGTGTTGACTGATGGCGACAGAGATGACTGACAACAACACTGGAGCCAAACAGGACGCTGAAACTCGACCCTGTGTCCACACGAAGGGGCCCTGACACGGGGACGGGCGACAGAGAGCAGCGGATCCTTCTCCAGTACAAAGCTTCTTTTACCATGTGTGTTCCAACACTGGCTCTGTCAGAGGGGCAAATTCCCTCTTCTCAAATGCAAATTCCAAATTCATAAAAAATAAAAAAAAGTCTGGTGGCTATAAACAGAATCGTCTTTTTGTCAGACGTCACAGTGTGTTCTGCTAAAGTGAAAAATAAGAAGCTTTAATCCAGCCTTTGTCGTCCCAGAGGAGCGTCTGGAGTCACTGGAGGAGCGCTCGCACAGATGCTGGGTTCATAGCCGATGTTTACAGCCTTGTAAAAGGGAGCCGGGGCCCGAGCACACAGGGCTGTCACTAACTATAACATCCCACTCGCACTGGGGATAAAAATGACTTCTGAACGTCACGGGCCAGTTTGTGTGAAAGGAACATAAGGACTTAGGTATGCTGGACCACTGGTTTAGCAGATTATATGTGTGGTGGAGGATCAGACACTCGGTCACATTTAAACCGGCTCAGGCCACAAGTGAGACTCGTGGCCTACCCCGCAGTGTTCCTCCCCATGCTCCAGTGTTAGAGGAGCTGCTATCAAAAGGCACTGAATGCAAATGATGGGATAGAGAGTCATTAAAACAGCCGGCAAACAACAAAGGCCAATTTGCAGCGCTGGAAGCTCGTCTGGGGATTTTAGTGGAGGCTGACTGAGGAAAGACTCCATCTTCATCCAGCAGCCCTGCATCAGTGCAGCTATGGAGGGGAACGGGAGTCGAGGCTTTCACCTAGAGGAGGTACAGTGAGCGCAAGTCGTCCATTTTTCAGCGCTCCCGTTCGACTCCCAGCTCACTGCAGCTCAGTGACAGAGGAACTGAAGCCTGTTTGCACCAAGCTGAGGAGACCTCTTCACCTAATGGGCTCCATAAGTGAGATGAATGAGAAGGCAAAGTTAGAAGTCAGCTCTCTGTGGGGGGGGGGGGATCCCCAGTCCCTTGGGCAAGACACAGCCACTGCTGCACATGGGCTTCAGGCTTAAGTGGCCATTTAAATGACATCATCCAGGAGGATAATCCTGCTCTTAAATGCCATGCTTCATCCACAACATCTCTGAAACTACGCGCAAATGGCGACACGGTAGAATCGCGTTCAGTGCAGAGCTTCTGGGCTTTTTGTTCTCAGTGGAAACCAGTACAAAGCCTGGGAGAGCTGGTTCAGGAGCCACTGGTGTGAACCGTGCAGGCTCCATCTGTGCAAACACAAGCCACAACAACCGGGCGCGCGCCAGCTTTCAACTTACCCTGTGCCAAACTTGTGAGCGCAAACAGGAGCAGCAGCGCCGGGTGGTACTCCATCCTCCGCCGAGGGTTCTCCTCCTCGGTCTCAAGCTCAGTTAGTGGGAAGCGCTGTCCCGCAGATATCCCCCCCACCCACCCACCCCGCACGGACCCGCAGTCTATGGGATGAAAGCTCCGCAAACGGCACCAAACTCCACGGGCAGCATCTCAGCCCTCAGCAGAAGTCCACACATCCCACTCCCCCGGCCCGCGGCCAGGTCCCGCGGCCGCTCCGTCAAACCCGAGCCGCGGCTAAAGGGGTGAGAGGCGGCCGTGAGTGGCAGGCGATGCCCGGTCAGCGAGTCCCGCTCCGTCCCGCTCCTCACATCAGTTTGACAAGAGGCGAGAAACTGTCCTCAGCGGCTCCACCTCTCGCGGCGAGTTGGTCCACGAGCACCAGGAGTCATGTCACGAGGAGAAGTTCACTCAGGACCACAACAGAGCAGCTCCTCGCTCCAGGCTGTGCTCCTCCTCCGCTCCGCCGCTGCTCCTCTGCTCCTCTGCCCTCCAACACACCTCCACAGCCCGGCTCCCAGCCGCTCAAGTCAAGTCTCACGCAGCAGCTTGAGCAACATCCGGTAACGACTTCAAAATAAGAGTGTACGGAAATTGTGTTTCCCCCCCCCATTGAATAAAGCGAACAACGCAGACAGTTGTGTCTTTTCCGAGTCACCCATACAGCACATTGACTTTTTAATTATTTTTCTATTTACTATGAGACCCTGTATTTCGCTGATATAGCCTCATGGGTTCCTCCAGTCATATTTAAAATTAATTAAAATACTTGTTCAAACAGTAACGATCCCAATATTACATATAGTTAATATATTTAGAAAATATATACATAGATTCTAGATCCTCATTTTATTTGTTATGTTATGTTAATGTTGATCCTTGATGTGTTGGTAAAGCAGATATGGACTGTAATGAATGACTCAACAATGTAGTAGCAATGTGAAGGTGCCCCCTCTGCGCTTCCGGTTGATGCAGTGTAAAATCCATCACACTTGACCATCCCAGCAGCGCGGTCTTAAAGGGCCAGTGTTCCATTAAAGCTGCTCGTGTAGTAAAAACGTCTCAGCATGACTGTGAATAGTCCATTTAGTTTAATGTCGGATTCAAGACACTCATTCACACTGAGACATGGTGTAGTTTTCTTTTTGAAGTATTTATATTTGAGGGCAGGCAGGCAGAGACATTTCTACACAAAAATGGTCAAACGTGAATTTCTTGAGCCTTTTCAACTGAAATGATGCATGTGCAAAACTACCTTACCAACGTACAGACTGCAGCTTCTAACAGGACACATGAGCTAAACCAACCCCTGGTCAGAAGCTATCACTGATTAGCATCTGATGTTCATGAACCAGCCAGAATGTGAAAACGAATACTTTCATACTTTAACAACACAGCTCGTCCTCCGTCTTGGCCCCAAAGCAGAGTTTCCTGGAGGTGCAGGTGACGTGTTCAGGCACCCAGGGCCCTGTTTAATCTTATGGATTCTGCTTGGATTAAATTCATTAGACATAACCTTTTTCTCTGAAGTCACACTACGCGATATGTGGCAAATGTCAACATGTATCTCAGAGCTGTTATCTAAGCACAGAGGCATAAATTACGTTGGCAGGAGTGCAAATCCAAATGCAAATTTGTCTTACATGTGAAAGACCTTTGATCGTGCCGACGGTGGTGCTATGTATACAAATCAGGCGATGGAAATGACTCAGGCTCGAAGAGACACAAACAAACCTCACAGCCCACTGCAAAATGTCACTATTTATCTGAGCACCGGCCGTGCCTGCACTTGATGGAAAGCGAAAAGCAATATTACATGTGCCAGGAGATATGGCAAACTGCAGCCAATGAGACTTGACACACCAAGAGCCACAGCTCTGCAGTGAAGCAATAAGGAATGATTGGGTGGAGCGCTGCTGAGCCGAATAAATAGTAAGGGTCAGACGGACCTGGAAAACACACAGCTCTTGACATTTATAGGAACGCATTGGATGGTAGAATTGCATCAGGCAGCGCATACTAAGGTGAAATCGAACACCGTCTGTGGCACTCTGTTGTCAGTACGGGAGGAAAGAGAAATAATTCCACATCACAGAGGCCTGAGAAGAAAGCCCATCTCTTTGGGTGACAGGAGCCCAGAGAAGCACGCAGCACTTAAACACCCCTGATATTTCTTTCATGTTTTATGCATGTACATGTTTAATTTAATTGCAGAAACTGATTAATTGAGCATCGCTCTGTGATTGAATAAAACATGATGAGGCCCTCCACTAAATGCATTTCCGCTCGCCTGTGACTGATGCCGCTACTTGGGCGTCTTCGTCAAACATTTGGCGTAGCTGTCAGAGGAATCAAGCACTCCATGAATTTAGACTAATTATCCACATTAGGCGGCGAATTACAAGCGCGGCCCGTGAGTGTGGCTGGCCGCTGTGCAGCACACTTGCAGCTGAGCCATAGATCATAGAATTACGCCCTCTCCACACACAAAGGCTCGCTTTTATGGGCTGATTTCTGCAGTTCATTTGAATATATTATGAAAGCCTTCGGAGTCGGGTTTCCTGGCAGCGTTACGTAAAGACAACTTTAGAGATCTGTAGACTTTAATCAGCCAGAAAGGTCTGGCTGGTCACTGAGTTTGTATTTCGTCAGCCGGTGATTTAAAGCAAAACGCTGGGATTTACAAAATGCTAAATCAAGGCTGGCTTTTCAAAAAAAATTAAAAATTAAAAAAATCAGAGGATCAACCTTTTCATGGAAACAAGAACCGGAGGAAAATACTTGACATTTTACTCAGAAACCCTCTGAATGTTTTAACCACTGGAATATGCATCCTGGTTTTCCAAACACAGTTGTGTTGTTTGCATAATGCAGCAGGAGACTGCGTTTCAGATCATAAATATATTAATGGCTACGATGTATGGCTGACCTCTGAACCGCCTGTTCTTTTTGGCTGAGGCTGCGCCGCCGCTACGAGCACTTTCATTTGTCTTCGCTGCTTGGAATCAAGTGAAGAGCTTCATAAAAATAAATAAATAAAAAAAAACAAAAGAGGAAAATCGTGTTCAGTGAAGGACATCTTGTCATGCTGACGCAGTACCACATTAGGACCCATCACACACACATCTCTTTGTTTGTCAGCTCCAAAAATATTGAAAGACACTGATAGCAGCATTATTCCTGAAAATATAATAAGTTGTCCACCTCTCGTCTCGTACTCCGCACGCAGCAGCCGCGCTGTGTTATCATTTCACAGAAAATAAAAATCCTTGCTCTGACCACTGACTCGCCGCTGAGGATTGAACAGTACATGACCTTGGAGGTCCTCATTAAAAGAAAGAAGAAGTAAAGGCTGTTTGCCTTACTTCTTTGTGGGTTTAGAAATGAACTAAACCCACAAACCCTGGTAGAGAGAGAGAGAGAGAGAGAGAGAGACATACAACCCGAGGCCCTTGGTATTAAAAACTCTTGAATATTATAAATTGGTTTTCCTAATTGAATTTAGTAGAAAAAGGCGCAGTGCTGAGGAACCATGAGCATCAGAGAGAGAGAGAGATGTATGGCGTAATGAGGGAATGTGGATCCCGACGTAGCGCGCTGTGAGAAAGATAAAACAAACAACAAAGGATGTCTTGTTCGCAGCAGAAAGAAGAACACGGCTCCTTTGTCCTTCCGCCACCCTGAGAAATGATAAAGTGTTCTGGCCGTAAAGAAATGGTCAACAGAAACACTTCCTTCCTGGGGATGACTCTCCATGACGCCTGCTGGAGCAACATGGATGCCAGCTCTGATATGCCTGGGAGTGTTCAAGAGCTAATTTCGCATGCTGGCAATTACAGCCGATAAAGTTGGACCCAACCTGCAGCTGTTGATGTGGAGGATAAGCTCTGTGGGAAATGGCTTTTTATTTTCACCAACCTTGAATCGTGTTCGGCTCCACAGACACTTGCCTGCCGAGCAGAGACCGTTCGTCTATAAAGTGCATCAAAAAATATGAAGAGTTCCCAACAAATGTGTTCACAAAGGCAAGAAAACCTTGGCTGCATTCAGGCGAGAGCTGGAGCAGCTGCTGGCGGCAGGCAGAGACAGGAAGTGACATAATAACTGTCTTCCACGCGTCGGCAGGTCGTGCTTGTTGGAGCCACTGCTTCTTTGGGAAAATGGTTCTTCCCGCCGCTGTCCAGTGGAAACTGGGACACGTCAGACTGGGAGGGATCCACCAGTTGGAGTTGCTGCAGCCCCCCGAGCTGAGACCAACTGCTAAACGTCAGTGGCAGGAACACGCAGAGCACTGGGAGGTGGAACGCAGCCTTGAGCACAGCTCAGTAACACACTCTTCTGCTTTTACACGCTCACAATTAACCACACACCAAAAATACGAAATGGCTCCGAGTGTTCCTGCTGCACGGCGAGGCCCCTGAAAGGTCCAGTGCATGTCTTTATCTGATGATGCAGCAGAGCGTGGATAATAAGCCATTAGGGCCACTGCTTCTTGCTGAGAATACAAGCGCTGGTTCCTTGAAATGCCATTAAATGCATATCACCTGTATCTGCACACCCCGGCTCCACCAGGGGTGGGACGCCTGTGTGGCGGCTCCTTTAAGAAGCTCCAGCGAGCGGATTCTATTATAGATTAATTGATTAAGAGGGTGGCGCTCTGAGGTGACAATATATCTCTTTATTGATCTGCCTCTCAATGAGATTGGCTGTTACCCAACCTCCCTGAGGGACGCCAGGAGAAAAAGAGGGGGGGGGGGGGGGGAAAAAGAGGGGGGGGAAGGGGGGGGGGGGGGGTAAATAATAAGGAGAAGGTAAAGCACGGCTGCGACTAGGAGCAACTCATTTCCTGTTTCTCTTGCAGGCCTCCCTCCCTCCCTCCCTCAGCTGGAACAGCGACATTGAGGCTCTCACATTTATCAACTCATTCCTCCTGGTCTCTGTTCTCATCTCATTATATCAGAACCCACCTCTCTAGCTCCCCCGTCTTCAGCGAGACCTCTTTGTCTTTCCTGTTTCTCCATAATGAGCCCCCCCCCCCCCATTAATTTTGAGGCTGTGAAGCGAGTCGTGCCCTACGCTCCCCCCTCATCCCGTAGGCGCACACACACACACACAACAATTGATATGAAGACAGAGTGCGCTGGGGCGTCCCCGTCTGTTTGCCACCACACATGAGGATGTGGGGGGGGGGGGGGGGGGGGGGGGTCAGAGGGGACAAGGGGGGGGGGGGGGGGGGGACTGGGGTGTCAGAGGCGACATTAACCTCTTGTCTATGGGTTGGGGCGTACACATTCAACTGGTTTCATATGCTGATTGTGTTTTGTAGCGAGTGGGGATCAGGGCCTGGCGCGCACGCCGTGAGCTCTGCGGTTGTCTCGCCGAAAGACGGCGGCTGAGTTTGTTGCCAGCGATGGAACAAGGGCCATAAAAGAAGGGTGATAAAAGCAAGGTTATTTTGGATGTCTGGCCATAATTTAGCTTTTTATGACATGGCTGTCTGTTGGGTTTGTGAGATGAATCCAATTCTGTGTTGTTGTTTTTTTTTATCTTCACCCTATATTTGGAAGAAAAATGCACGTAATTATTTAGCCAATTTATTCCCTTCACGGTGGAGGCTGCCCTCACTATAAAAACAAGCGATTTGTCCGTCACACATAAAACAACATATGCTCGTGTTTAACTTGTGTCAACAAACGGGCTCCATTCAAACGGATGAGAGGGCTGAGTCGTTTCCCACAGGGCGGCTGTCGTGCATTTTTCAGTAGTAGTAGTAGTAGTATCCAGTACTTCCAATTCAGCCTGAGTACCCTGACTGTACAACAACACAGGGCTGCGGTTCCATGTGTGCAACAAAAGCAAACCAAAGCCCCAAAGCTTCGTTATGGCATCACTGGGCAGCTTATCTTCACCCAGGCTCTATTTACTGGGATTGCGTGGTGCTTGTACTGGATGGTGGATGGAGAGATGTCGTGCAGGATGTGATGACATCGTGCCCGACCCCCCCCACCCCGCTGCGTCTGCCAGAACATGTGCATCTTCTGTGAAATAGCCGTCTTCTTGGTGTCCAAGTGGTGTCAGGACAGAGGGTCAGAAAACACCAGCAGCTGCTCTGTAATTTAGCCCCCCCCCCCCCACTGAACTCCCTGCTTCCTCCCAGATGAAATGACTCTTCCAATTCTCCCAGTCTGCACCAGGGCTCCAGGGAGGAGGAGTGGCAGCAGCAATTATGGCCATCCCTCCAACACACACACACACACACAGGCAATGCTGCCGAGGAGGGAAAATTGTCTCTGCTCAACAGACATGCTCCTCCAGCTCCATTCCTGCCTTCACCTGGAGGTAGCAGGCAGCCCCGGCCTTTCATACGAGCTATTATGGCGTGCGACAGGAGCCATTGAGGCTCTGCAGTTAGTTGTCATGCCCAACATGCTTTTAGTTGCCTTGGAAAGCCACTGGCAACGGGAGGAGGGGGGGGGGGGGGGTTGGTTATCGGTAAAGGCAGCGCTATTGTTGCTGCATTTGCATAGAATGTGTTGGGGGGGGTTTGGTTATCGGTAAAGGCAGCGCTATTGTTGCTGCATTTGCAAATCCTTGTTTGCCAGGGATATTTTACCAAACATGTTTTTCCATCAGGGATTGTGCGACGAGCTTGGGCTGTTGATACAAATCACGCTCAACGCTGGATGCACTACCGCCAGGAAATAGGCTCATGTCTGCGCTGACAAAAGCTGCCGCCCTCAAGCAGGAATCAGCGCTCGGCGTCCATTTCCAACTCATTCGCCGCTCACTCCAGCAGTGTGACCAACAAGCGAGTACATAATAGGTAGAATACGAATTGTCATGTTTGCCTTTCAGATATCAAGAAAGCAGAACTCCAGGTGCAGCGAGGATACTAATCCTGTAACAGAGATCACAGTCAACAACGACATCGGCACCAGTCACTACAAGTCAGGGTCTTTCCAGAGATTGTTTGGACCTGCTCACATATTTGAATTTCTGATGATTATCTGGAGTTAAGTCCATGTTCCGGAAACTTGTCGAGACAGAATTATAATGCTGTTGTTGTGGTAATTTATTGCAGAACCAATAATATGGAAATGCCAGTATTGAAAAATGATGATAGCACTGCCTGCGTGCTGCTGCTCCTCTGCTTATCTTTTATGTGGCCAGACACATAAACGTGAGCATTAAAACATTAAATACTGTTACAAACTCTCCTGAGGACGACCACGACCAAGTTTAACCTCCATCTGTGCAGGTGGTGACGGAGGTTGAGAGCCATAAACCTGATCCCTGCTGTGCTCACACTGCTTTTTAATTCGTTTAGATCCTTGATAATACCTAACACGAACAGACAGTCGTTGGTTTGATTGGCTGGTGTGCCTGTCTGTCACAAACCACACCAACCAGTCTGCCCATTAGTCTAGACATGTGGCCTGACACACCTCCTCAATTCCAAACTGTTGCTTCATCACCCGACCGTCCGCGGAGCAATTAGCATCCACGTGCACGACGTGAGGCTGCGCCCGCTGAGTGCAAACACAGAATTTCTAACTGCGTCTCTCTCCTGCGGCGAACTTGACCCCGTGTCGTCGGCTCCCGCTGAGAGGTGAGCTAATATTGCTTTAGCGGTGTCTGTTGCAAAGTGGCCCATTATATTTTCCGCAGGACGGAGCTGTTGTGTCTGGCAAATTGGAAAGTGAGAGTCATTAGGCCGTAAATATACAGCACCGGCTCATTTGTACACATCGAAAATGGATCTAATAAAGCAAAAACACCACTCACGGCAGACATTCCCTCATTTTAATGGGAGTTGCAATAAATAGATAGAGACTGAGTCACAGCATCGCATCGTCTGTTGAGAGCTTGGACCTTTACATGACACAAGAACCGGGCTCAGCGGGAATCCATAATGAGGCTTTTATCCTTACCCTAAATGTGACGAGGGTCATTGTGGAACGAAGGGGAGTGAAATGGAAGCGTATCTGCAATCAGGAGGAAATGTCAGTGCACTCCACAGCCCACAGCTGCTTCTGCAGCCCAGGCTCCGATTGCTCTAAATGACGTTTCTTCCAGCCGGAGACTTTTATTGCGATGTTGTGCTGTGTCATGTGGAGGCATGTTGAATGTTAATTATTGTCAACAAGATGTGTGGCGGCTAATTAGTTGGCTCCTTTATTGTAACTGACATCCCTCCATTAATATTGAGCGCTCTGTACTGGGTGCTCTGGGATGAGCTGGTTCTATACGAGGTGAGTGATGCTTGAGCTTGATTCGTGGAGGAACACGATATGTTTCCATCAAATCACTTTACTGGGGTTTTTTTTTTTACACCCCCAAAAGTCCCCACTCGGGGGGGCAGCGCTGATCAGTTCTAATTGCTCCAGCGCTGAAGCATTTTATTCTCGACAAACAAGCATGAGGTCAATGTCCTCTGGGTTTAATAATGCCTGTTGTCCTGTGTTTTTACTTCAGCTGGAAATGCATGAACCATTAGAACACTCGAGGGATCATTTACCACATTAACAATGTATGGAGCGTATTTTATGATTATGTCCTCACTGGAAAAAATATTGTGCTTTTCCCTCGAAAATAAGTTTGTAAGTGATCCCAAACTTCTGAGCGGTGGTATATCTATTTTTTCATCTTTGAATCAGCCGTGTGTTGCATCTCTGAACCAGGGGGCCAGGCAGGGAGAGTCTGCAGAGACTCTAAACTGCCTCCGGAGAAAATAGCATCCCCCCCCGCCCCTGCCCCCCCGCCCCGACGTGCTGATTGAATTATGATATTACGGCTCTGTCGGATAGAGAGCCTTTCAAACGGAACGCGGCGGCGCAGACTTACACGTTTCACAAACAAGTGAATTATCTCACTGCTCTAAACTGCCTCCGGAGAAAATAGCATCCCCCCCCCCCCCCCCCCCCCTGCTGATTGAATTATGATATTACGGCTCTGTCGGATAGAGAGCCTTTCAAACGGAACGCGGCGGCGCAGACTTACACGTTTCACAAACAAGTGAATTATCTCACTGCTGTTCCAGACCCCCCCCCCCCCCCCCACTCACACTGCCTGTGAAAACCAGGGAAAAAGAAAAAGCAGCACGCATTAAAAAAAAAGAGTGTAGTGTCATGACGCGTGCAGCAGCCGCGTGGAACCGACTGACACGCGGCGACGTGTTGATGTGGAACATCTCCTGGCTACCGGAGGAGAGCAGGTAGCGGTAGCTGAGTATCTTGCTCCTCTCTCTCCTCCTGCTGCTTGGATCGCTTGAGTCAAGTGTCACACGACAGCTTCTCCTTAACATTAACATAAAAGTTCAAAGCCATTAGAAATAATGGCTTTTACATTTTACTCTGACAGTCACCTCAAGCGTGTTTCGACATGACAAAAATCACCGCGTTTTGCTAAATGTCAGCGCTTGAATCAAGCCGTCAGGGACGGAATATCTATGGATGTAAGTTTTGTTTTGGAGAGAAATATGCAGTTTAATATGCTATAATATCATTCAACACTTGTGCTTCTGCTGGGCTGTGGAACAGCTGAACAATCAGTGCTCTGCAGATTGATCCGTTCTGCTTTCATTTGGACGTTTTCTCTCCTAACTTGAATGTTCGGCTCCACGGAACACTTGAATGAATGGAGACGATTTGGTTCCCCAGTTAGCTGAAATCAAGCCTGTTCACAGTGTGCTACGTGTGCTTCCTCCTCCCTCACAGAACAACCACCAGCCTGTTCCTCCGCGTGGAGCTCCAGTTCCAATAAGCCCTAGAGGTTCCTCAAGGAGCTGTCTCTATTTATTCCACACCTCCCGGCGCTCTCCTTCATGACTCCCTTCCCCTGTCTCGTCGGTGGCGGCAGATGCGAAGGGTTCCGGGGGAAAGCGGCGCTGGCTTACCTCCGCGACCCTCTTCACGGGCTGCCGGGGTTAAGCCTCGCTAGCTCAAGGGGAAAATGTGAGATGATGGGCGAGGGCCAAGCCGAACACTTCGAGGGGTCGGGGTGAGGGGCAGGAAACATTCCACAAGGCTTAGTTACTTCAGAATGAGAGAGAGAGAGAGAGAGATACCTGTGGGCCCGGAGGGACGCTCATCACTGTCAGTGAGAGTGAGGCAGTCTGGGTAAACAGTGGCGAGGGGAGGAGCACGGTGACTTGGGGACTGTATCAGGATGTGAAACTTTTAGTGCTTATTGTTTCTGTATTTGTTTGAATCCCTGCTTTCCATTCTCTTCGTCTTTGATTGATTTCTAATGGGGAAGGACGGCCAAGGTCAGGATCGTCCAGTTTGCACTTTGCTTGCTCTCATGCTGACAGTAACAGCGATGGCGGTTGGTCAGGGGAGAGGCGGAGTCACAAAGAGACACAAAGGTGCAAAGATTCAGTCATCACACACACACACACACACACACGTAGTTTTTTATCCCCTTTCATCGCTGCCTCACCCCCCCCCCCCAGCAGAAATTCTTTCTTTTGTCACAGTTGCCAGTCGTGACTTTATCCCAGTGAATGCAAGGACATTTCCTGGCTGTCGGCTCAGAATGGGAAACGAGGGGGGGGGGGGCCTTGCAGATGATTTCGGCTTTCTCCCTCCCTGTTGGGGTAGAAATCAAAATCCCTTTTTTCGCTGAAAATTATTGCTGGATTACCTTTGTCCCTCGGCGGCGGCGCTGCCAGAACGCAACATAACCCAGGCCGGATTTATGACCTGCGTGCAAACACTGCGAGTGACGAACAAAGCACAGGAGGGACTGCCAGTGTGTTCACGTCTGCATCATACGTGTCCACACACACACACATGCTCTCACCCCCCCCCCACGCCTCATCATCGTCTCGTCCCGCCTTTGTCTCCCACGCTCCCTAATGATGACAGGAATGGACAGGCTTTGGGAGACCCAGGTTCCCACGCCTCATCATCGTCTCGTCCCGCCTTTGTCTCCCACGCTCCCTAATGATGACAGGAATGGACAGGCTTTGGGAGACCCAGGTTCCCACTTTAATGTCTCCTTGCCTTACTCCCTTGCTCTTGGCTCAGGTTCCAACCCCCCCCCACCCCACCCTCTGATTTACAACGTCCCCAGCGCTCCTTGCCTTACTCCCTTGCTCTTGGCTCAGGTTCCAACCCCCCCCCACCCCACCCTCTGATTTACAACGTCCCCAGCGGCTGACGGGGGGAGAGAACACAAAGCTAGAGGCAGGGGAGAAGAAGGGGGAAGCTTCATTGTTCGCTTTCTCCCTCCTCTGTCTCTCTTTATTTATGACACCTCCAGCATGACCAGGGACACACAATGACCCCAGGGACAACGCGCAGCCCGCAGCACGCCGGTGACAGTGACTCCCAAGGCCGAGCGTCATGGCTCTGCGGCTGATGGCGGGACAATAGTCCCCCTGTCCATCACTCTGGGGGAGTCAGCTGGGGAGAAGTTTTGAGGGAATGAGGGTCTCACACACAGCGTTGGAGCATGAGCGGTGAATAATGGACGCACTCGGGAGTGGGAGGTCTAACGGATTGAGTCAAACAATGACTGGCGTCATCTGACATCGTCCCTCAGGGACACGTCACGTGTTTTGTGTTGTTTCCCAATGTTGATGATGGAAAACAGCTACCCTGATGCTCCCTTAATCCAAACCAGGGATTTTTTTGACTGACTGATAATTTATTTACTGTCATCCATATTTGTTGAGTCTGTTTTCCCTCCGGTCTGAACATTCAGCAGATTTAAAGGCCTGTGTTGTCGTGTGGGTTTTACTTGCCCTGGATCTCTGGATCCAAGAGTGCTGTGACTCCTCATCTGGTTTTGTCAAACTCTGGTGCACCAACAACAAAACTCAATTAAGCTTCGACTGTTAAAATCACGTGCAGCCTAAAGAGACGAGAGACCGCCATAAGTAGGTAAACGCTTTGGATGCGTTGCCAGAAATCAAAAACATTTCAGTCCGTTGAAACCGTTGTGCTGCTGCAGGATGTTTCTAGTTGCCAAAGCTCAGCAACGTCAGTGTCACTGTTTTGGATTGACAGCTACAGGTTTTGAGCTGTCGCCGTCTCTGACAGCCCTCCAGCTGCTCTGTGTGGGGTTCAATCAATAGTTGGCAGAATTGTTTTTCGTTTGTTGGTATCGATAGAAGTCATTCTTCCACTATGTCTGTGTAATTGTTTTGTTACATGAGCAAATACCCCCCCCCCCTCCCCCGCAGAGCTGCACCGAGTCAGCAACACATGTCAAGGCACGAGTCGACAAAGAGCCAACGCAGGTAATGATCTGTCTGCAGTTGTTTAACAGCCTGTGTGTAATCGAGGGCTAAGTGGTCGGCACACCTGTTTGGCTGCGAGCAGGTGGACGGGCCGAAGAGCTGCGGGTCAGGCAGGAAGCAGGATCGCCGAGGTGAACGGCTGTGACGAGCGGAAACGGCCCAGAATAGCGGCAACTGGTACGAGCCGACCCCTCAGCTGTCCGTGTTAACTGCCGTTATTTACTCTCCATTACCTCTTCCCAGCGCTCAGTCTGCGCTCCGGAGGACAGACCGAGCACAAATCAGTCATTTATATTTCAAGCTTAAATGAATGAGGCTTTAAACAACCCGGCCACACATTTCTTTATGAAGTCTGGTTATCAATGTTGAAGATGAAAAAAACTGAGCGGATCATCTCGGGAGCAAAATCAGGGCAGAGAAGGTTGGATACACTGTGAATGAGGAGAATTTTGATGAGTACCTTTAATTAAAACCTGCCTCAAACCGCTGCATAATGAGTGCGTTTATCATGGGAGCCATTGCAAGATGAGCTTCACATTCAGGCATTTTACAAAAGTTTGTTGTGCCGTCAAAGAAGTTTTGTCTCAGGTGACGTCAGGTTCGAGTTCTAGTTCCATCCATGTTGGAAAAACCCACATGCTGAAGTGTCCTTGGGCAGAACAATGAAGCCAGGTTGCTCCCGGCTGCGATGTACGTAAAGTTCAGTATTCCACGTGCACGCTGAAAGCAGGTGCACAAGGAGGCTTTAAGAGAGAGATTCTAGGAAGAAAAATGGGCCCTTGGAATACATCTTTGCTGCCTCTGAGGTCAGCGTGGGCACGAGAAGAGATAATAAACTAATAGTAAAGCTCACTGAAAGAGGAGTGCATCCACTTCAGTTCCAATGCTTAATGGTTCAACTCCACGCTGCCGTGGAAGGGAGAGAAAAAACGAAGAAAACGACAGGGCGAGGTGTGAACACGTCCTCGGAGCATTAGCTGCACGGGGGCCAAACTGCGTGGGAGTGGGGAAGTGCAAATGAACCATGGCTGTGTGTTTGACGCTCTCTCTTGAGGAGAGATTGGTCTTGAGAGCTCTCGTTGCAGCGCAGCACTGAAAGGGAATGGAAGAACATTAAAGCCTCACCACGTTTGGTCTATGTGATGAACAGTGACTGATATATCGAAGGGGATCATATGTTTGTGGCATGACCCATGGCGGTCGAAGGAAGTGCTGTTGTTTAAGTGGAGCGAAGCAGAGCAGAGGCTCTAGAAAACAACAACAACAACAACAATGTAGAAACTACACACCAAAAACATTAGGATGTGGTTATTTATTTCTGCTTGTGCCAGTGGCCATGAAAGAAACCAGAGAGTCTGACAGTGTCACGTTAATTTGCTGTTACCACCACCACCAGCTCAGGGGCATGGCCTGGTCAGTGCATCCACACTGTGACCAATACTGCAGCCTCATGCATGATTCCATGCACGTTTCTAAAGGCTCCACATTGAACGCCTCTCATACTGATCTCAAAACAAAGGTCATAATGAAATATATCCCAGAGATTTTGATAGGGCGTCAGATAATTAGAACTAGCTCCGCTCCTGTCCGTCACAGTCAAAACCCCACTGCTAATGGCACGCATCATTAGTCCTGTACAGCATCATCACTCGTGTCTTCTTTTACACTGGAACCGATCCATGATGTTATTATGGTCAGCTCATTAATTCGCACTCTCCTGCCAGAGAAAACATCGCAGCTACGAAACCGGCCAATTATCCGCCATCCTTTTTCTTCCTGGACAGGCGAAGCAGGGCCGTCCTGCCAACAACTCATTAGGAAATGACTGGCTGCCTCCTGATCTGGGCCCGGCTCAGTGAGAAAGCGCAAACAGTAAACAAACAATAGGTTGTCTGGTAATGTGTGACTGGTTACTGGAACTCAGTGCCTGTGAATAAACAAAGCCAGGGGTTCGTAACCTGGGGGTTGCAACACACCCATGAGATAAACGGAAGGGGTCATGGAATGGTTAAATAAACTAGTAATAAACTGGAGGAAAGAGTGAAAGGTTTTATCTGTCACTGTGCTGCTCTCATACAGTTTAGTTAAGAGACATTTGTCTTAACTAAAATTGGATCTAATCTTTGACTGCAGAGACAACGTTGTCATTGTCTTGTTGTGTTTGCTGCCAGGTAGAAACTCCTGTCTGTCAAGCTGTCAGTTACCCGTAACCCCAGGGAATCTTTGTCTTAACGAAGAAATACAGCTCCAACAACAACACCTGCCATTTCCACCGAAAGCCTTTGACACTGTTAACCACAACATTCTCGCTGCTAATTTCTAGGCTGAACTTTCCCCACAATGCACGTGACCTCAGGCAGACCTCAGGCAGCCAAACCAGACGTCCAGAGCTCAGTGTGTGAGCGCACACGAGCCTCTTATCAAATCTGCCACAGGCGTCCTGCAAGGGTCTATTCCAGGCCCACTCTTGTTTAGCCTGGACATTTGACCGACCATCGATGTGCAGATATTTGCGGATGGCACGGTTGTGTATCTGAATGGTAAACGCAAAGATGAAGTTGTTTGCAAACCACAAGGAGAATTCCAAAGTGACACGATTTACTAAACTGGGTAAACTTCTTTTCAGGTTCCTCAACAACATGGCTCCTCCACCCCTCTGTACCCATCTCACGCAAAAACAAACTGAACCACTAAAGCAGCAGCTAGAGGTGATAGTTGCACATCTAGAATACAAAGTAAAGCTTTTTGAGTCAGAGCCTCCCAGGATCGGAAGATTTACTGCAGCACATATGAGTCCTGAGCAGCCATTATTCTCCCTCCACCACACTGGGACCACGGTTTATTAAAAATAAAACCTTTGAATGTTTTTTGGGGATTTGTGTCATGTGCTGTCCTCCATGTCAGTCGTGCCCCGTCTCTGTGCCGTGTGCACACCTCACTGGGCCTCACGCTAACGTCGGGTTGTCTTGCCATATGTCGACTGTTGTCACATTTTGTTCCTTCAGTGAGTTTTAACAGCTGCTGCTCTTGTTTTTTATGAACGGCAGGACAGGTTTATGTGTCTATATTTTTCACTACTTTATAGTTGTTTTTATTTTCAATGCCTACGCTATTAACGCCTGCACTTTTATTTCCTGCCCAGGGACTGCAGATGGAAATTAGCCTCTGGCATATTTGCAGAAATAGCAGACACACTGGAAATAAAAAAAAAGAGATCCCCACAAACCTCAACACACCAACACACCTTCAACTATGACGAGAATTCAATGACAGCAGGGATTGGCTCCGCCCCCATGACCCAGGAATGGTCAAGCGGCTGAAGATGAATGAATGTCAAAAGCAAAAATCTTTACAGCGGAGAGGATTTGGGACTTTTTGAGATATTTTATCAGTGACGAAACTGGGCAGCCAGCAAAGTTTTCTACTCCAGTCACATCGTAATATAAAAACTCAAGCACTGAGCTATTTTAGTTACTGTTGTTACGACACCAACTTTAGAGGCTCTACAACGCTCATTTCCCCGGTGTTTCTAAAGAGGATCTAAATGTGGACTGAGCCACCTCTGATACAACGTCTGAGTTAACTAAGAGGGTATTTATTCATTCACTGGAATCGATTCCGGGCACGTATGGAGCCAAGGTGAGGACTGCTCATGACCCCCTCCTTTAATAGAAGCATCCACACATGCAATCATGAGGTCAATGGAATGAATAAATGATGGCGCACGATGGCCAAATAAAATGAGCTGCGTAGCTAAAAGAGGGGGCTCCTGCGCCCCAGTCAGCCGCTGCTTCTAATTGGCATGCGACTGAAATAAATTCCATTAATTACAGCCTCACCTTCTACATAGCCTCCAGTACTGACGGAGTTTCCACACTGAAGCCAACGGGAGCACGACTCTGACTGAGCATTGCTACTCTCAGCCCAATTAAATGAAGCTCATAAATAACATAAACAATGGTGTATTCCCATCAGGCATTGTAGTAATCAGCCTAAAGACGCCAGGGTAAAGAGGCAACGCCACGCGCACACACACACACACACACACACAGATAAACACACAGGAGCAGGTGGAGTGCACGGTGATTCATGAGCACTGATCGAGATAAAAGTGGGAGAATATGATAAACATTTGCAATTAACTCTGCACACATGCAGGCAAACATGCGATAATGCTAAGTGCGTCACGAGCGGCGCCGATAACCTCACGCCGCCGTATCTGATAACCAGCTAATCAATCAAATCAGATCTAAAAGTGTGACACACGTGCACGGCACTGGCAGTAACTGTAACACTTGATGCTGAATAACTAAATACACACCGTCTCCAAAAGGAACTCGCTAATTGAGTAGCAGCTATATTTATTCCAGTCCCTGAACAGCCAGCGAGTCGGTGCACTCTCTGGGGCCTGTGCACAGTGGCTGGTTCCTCTAGCTTTGTCTGACTGTGCACGGCTGAACCTTCGTCGCAGCCGAGCCCAAGCACAATGTGTTTTTGAGCCCTCGCGCCTTCGCGGGGCTCCCTGGGTAAATTGGCTGAGGGCTGATGCATACAGATTGCAGCTGTTTAAATTGGCTGTTGTTTTCCAGCAGGATTGTGAGCGATTTCTATGAAAGCAGAAGACGAGAGACACAAACACATTCTTTGACAGCGGTGAAGGGAATGTGCCTGTGGCCACCGTGCTCTGTGTAATAGTCAAATTCGGGACCCCAGATGGCCCTCCGTGGCCCAGGGCCCTCCGCTCTCACATCAGTGGCACGTAAACACGTGCACATCATTCACTCCTGACTCATTAGACACTGCCTCCCTTTTTATGATTTTTACTCGGCTGCTTAATTCCCCACGCTCCTCCCTTTAAATCTGTGTATGGCTGCGATTAAATTTTAATATACTGCCTCTGCTGTGACCTTGAGGCATAGTCTGTCCCTTGTCAGCCTTAAAGGGGAAATTAGCAAACATGTATTTTTAATTACGGCTACAGTGAGACTGGCAGGGCTTTGTTTGGACGTGGTCGTGTGAAATAATAGTTTGACCGAAGCCGCATGAGAACGTTACCGTAGATACGGACCCGTGCGCTTCCAGCGCGGGGACCAGACATTTGGCCGCTAATCGCCGTCCCCTGTTAAAACTGTCCCCAAAAGGAGATAAAGTTGACTACCAGGACTATTGGAACGTCTTAATTAAAATACATGAACATGTATCTGCCCCTATCTCACAATGACAACATTTGAGTTTTGACCAAATGTCGCCAATTTTACTTCTGGTTTGTCGATGTGCAGAAAACTGATCCACACTGTGGCTTTAAATTCCTCTGAGGCCGTTTGAAAGCCACAGAACAAACAGCAGCCAAATGTGAATCATCACGGCTGTTATCATCGTCAGTACAGTTAACCAGTTAAAACCGCTGATAAATGAGCTGAGTTAGTGTGAGTTAGTACGACAAACACTAAACCACCGAGCCAGTGCTGGAACCACATATGGACAATTAACAGAAAATACAGTGCGCGGGCGCACGTCTGCTGATGTATCGCTCTTTGACACCTCACTTTTCATGCATGTGCACGCACTCACTGGAGCTGTCACTGGGGGCTGTTGCCTCTTTGTGCTCCCATGAGGAGCGTCTATTGATCAGAGAGGAATCTGCCTAATTAGCCCTGAACTAAGAGGGAAGGAGGAGGAAGGAGGAGCGAGGGGGGAAGGAGGCACCCGGAAAGGAAGATTGGAAAAGACAGGGAGACAAAGGAGAAGAGGATGTGAGGAGGAAGTCTGACGTGTGGCTCAGCGACGGAAGGGACATGTTTACAACAGTGGGATGCGCACGTGGGGGAACAGGGGCGGGGCGGCGGCGGGGGCGTTAAGACGACGGCAGCACGCGGGAGAAAAAGAGGCGTGAAAACAAGTGAGACGGAACACTAATGCAGAGGGCAGAGGAGAGTCACAGAGACCAGAGGCAAGCGTGGCTCTGCATTGACCTCAGGGATTCAATTAAAAAGAAGCAATTACTCTTTTCACAACAGCCTGGAACGTCCTGAACCAGCGGCGGCTGATGAGCTGCTGCCCCGAGTCGTGCTGCCTCCAGCGGGAGCTGAGACACGGGGGGGGGGCTCTGAGCTCTGCACAGGTGCACCTGTGCTTCCTGCAGGGGACTTGTAATATTGCTGTATCTGCTGATGGTTTTTTGAACATTTTCTGATATTCTCCTGTCTTCATTGATGCGTTCTTTCTGTCAGACACTGTCTGTCGTCAGTGATGGGAGAGGGACCCCTCACGTGAGGGTCCTGTGTTCTGATCGATTTTCCTCACACTTCTGAGGGATTGAGGGCAGAGGACGCCTTCCTCATCCCTGTGAGGCCGTGGGAGTCGTCAACACGGGCTAAACAGATAAAACTGGATCGATTCCATTGAGCGACTGCATCAGTTTCACCAATTTCTCACAACTGCTGTGAATGGCTCATTTTAAACCAGATAAAAAACGATCTGTTGACAGCGGTGGTGTCTGTTAAATAGTTCTATATGTCACAAAAACCTTTAGAGGAATTTTAACTTGTACTTTCTTTAATAATTCTGATGATTCTGATAAGAGTCTCTTAACTCTTCGTTGCGCTGAAGAACAAAGTGTGTTATTGATGAATCCTGCATGAGGTCACTTTGTATATTTACTGTCTATAGTTTCTATTGATGGCAGCGACCCTGCTCTCTGCCTCCTGAGCCACTGTGTGTGTGTGTGTGTGTGTGTTGAGCAGCGACTCTCTGAACAAGCCACTGATGTCACAATCAACAATCGATTATTGCTATTGCACCTATCAATCAAGGCCCCCTGGCTGCCTCTGTGGACCCAGCAGCCCCAGACCGGCCTCATCGTGAACAGCAGCTCACATTGACTCATTCATATCGGTGAGAGATTCTCCTCATTTCATTTCACTCAACCGATCCACTCGCTCTTGCTGAAATGTTTGGGAGGGAGAACAAAAGCCAGATAATTAACACGATCCAACAGAATATTCTCTGACAAAAAAGATCTCAAGTGCAGTGGAGGCGGGCTGTGGGCTTGTTGAGACATTCAGAGATGAGGCGGTTGTCATGGTTATTGGTTTTTTTGGAGGCGGAGCTCCTCGCTGAGCTCGTCATGTGCATCCATTTGAACACGGTTTGCACACTCCAGCTAATACTAATAAAGCTGCGCGACATCGGAGAGCCGCCTCCGCTCGCGTCGCCCTCAAATTGCTCGGGCACATTGCCTGAAGTGGTTTGCAGTGCCGGAGGCTGGTGCATTAAAAAAAATGTGTTAATTATGTGGGAGTCGAAGTAAGCTTTCGAGTATCACTCGTCATGTTGGAAACTGAAGAGAGCTGGAGGCAGACGAGGCCGCCGCCACCGCGATTGTCGCCTGATAGAAACGCGTTCAATGCGACCAGAAAGTAGATCAAGCGGCGTCCTGGTCACGTGACGCTTCCTCTGCTCTTTGTCTTCAGATGGCTCGCCGTGCCCAAACGACCTCCGTCTGCGCTTCACAGGAAAGCGGAGATGCGACGGCGGCGAGTCGCTGATTATTTCATCAAGTCAAAATGTGATGTTTCTTCACGTGCCAAATGCGATGCGGCTCAAACAGCGCGATGCTCTTTCAAGATCGACGCGCGCTTTCATCTTGTGATCTAAATGGATGCTGTGGTCGATAACGGCGTTCAAAGCCTTAATCTGCTGAATTATTAAAGCCGATGAGCAAAGGTGCCCCATCGTAATTTTGATGATGATTCCTCAAAAAAAAAAAAAAACCACTGACAGTGTCCCAGTTGTTTTCTTTAAACCAGCCTTGGGTGGATGAACACGCTGAGCACGTCCTGGTTGGACGGAACACATGTTGTATGTTGTCTCCTTTTCCATGTCGGTAGGTGTTGTTAGTGTTAGAGTCGGCTTGTTTCGACTAATACGTCACAGCAAAGTAGGTCGGCTGATTAGAGAAGAGGAGGAGTCGCAGCTCTACGCATTGTTCTCCGGCAGCTCTCGAGTCAGCGTGACGCTGCTGGAAGTGAATCAAGACGCAGTGATTGTGTTGCCTCCACCAGGGCAATTAGGATTTTAGCTCAGTCAGCTTGACACCTCCGAAATCTGTCGGGGAAATTGAGTGGAAATTAGAACCCAGGGCCAAGAAGAATGGGGTTAGTTCTTGGTTCGCGTCCAGAGCCAGGTGTGGGTAAATCCCTCCACATTGGGAAAACTTCCCATCAACCACTGCAGCATGGCAGCCGTCCACCCAAGACAAAAACACTGTAGAAATACTGCGTAATGTAAATATACCCAAATGAAGCAGAAATGTCACTGTCCAGCGGATTTAATGGCGTCTCTCCATCTGGCCTCATTACTGCACACGTCCAGCCAACCTGTGCAGCTGGACGCCTCCCGGCCAGCGAGGACGCTGACCAGGGAAGCGCTGAGCCACGTCCCCTCTGGTGCCATCAGCCGTCGGGCTCGGGTTATCTTTCAGTGCACACAGGTAGGGGAGATGAAAGGCATCATGGGAGAGAGATGATGAAGAAACGCTTGGCGTTAAAATCAAAAGCAAGTGTGCTCCCAAAGATGGACGAAGAACAACGGCGTGTGCACGGACACCAAACGCGTGTGTGTGTGTGTGTTGCAGAAAACAAAAACAGGGGGACCTCAGGAAGTGTGCTCATGCAGCATTGATTGCTTCTATTGATTTTGTCTGTCCTTCAACGTGAGGACGACGACTCACATAAAACACCCAAACACACTGAATGGCTCCAGCGCTCACACAAAGGCCCAAACGCACACAACGTCCATGTATGACAGCACGCAGGAGCAAATAAATGAAGGTTCCTCCTCTCTGTCTCCCTCTCCTCCTCCCTCCGAGTCCGGCCCCGTCCTCCTCCCTCCTCCCCTGCAGGTAACAATGTGTGCCGAGGTCACCCAACAAAGAGCCATGGCTTCCTCGGTTTAATTTGTGTGAGGACAAGGTGGAAATCTCTTCAGTTTCAATTGCTTTAGCCGTCAGGCAGTTTTCCAACAATGAGCAGTGAACGGATGACCTTGTAAGGCCAGCGACCACGAGAGAAGGCATTAATATTTCATTCCTGGGGCCTCCTCCTCTCCTGGCTGCAGCCCGTCTGTCTCGGCTGAAGGTGGATGAAATGTGACTGAGGCCCGCAGCAGACCTCAGGCTGTGGAGACACGACCAAGGTGCTGTGTCCATTTTAATGGGTTTGGATTAAAAATGCAAGTATGTCTCAGTGTGTGAGGACACGTATGCACAGAATAAAATAGCCCTTGAAATATCAGGTGAAACTCAAAGCACGTACCCAACTAATTCAAAAACATATCTCTGTTGATTCAAAATACAGAAGAATACTCCGAAATGGAAATAAAACATTCCCGCCAGCAGACGCCATATGTGCGTCCACACCGACCGATAGATGCTGAGCTGCCGTTTGTGTCGCTCAATTACCAAAAACAGATTGTAATTGTGTTTAATTGAAATTTAGCCAATAAAAGTCTGTAGCACTGCCAAATTACTTCCCGCAAAGAAATGCTTGGAAACAGGCTCGAGGCATGTCGAAAAATGACCTTTGGGGAGGAGTCATTTAGGAGCAAACCAGTTCGGAATTAGCATATCCAGATGTGGCCGCCTTGATTTGATTTCATTGCTTTAATTGGATTTCGGCAGAGGCCATAAAACGAGCGGACCTCACAGCGGCTGAGCGCGGCTCGCCATCGCAGCTCTGGGATCATATTAAACCAATATGAGCCGGGAATGTTAATGAAGAGGAGCTGACACATGAAGCCCGTCGCTGCGGCTGCCAATTACGAAGCATAATGGCGAGAGAGCTGAAGCTGCTCTGGAATTGTAATTTCTTTATTTAGACACTCACTGGCGACAGGTCGCAAGGAAACCTGAAGTGGTGCGTTCTCTCTTCTTTGTGCGCGTGTTGCCTTTGTGTAACAGGCGCGTCACGGTTGTCGCTCTCGTGCGGCACGCAGAACAAAAACGACAGAATGCGTGTATAGGTCAGCCGGTGAGCGTTGACAATTATGTTCCGCCATATGTGCCGAGCGCCGCCGCCGCCGCCGAGAGCCAACGGCTGAGCGGCCGCGTGATAAACAACGGGATTTTTGCGTCTGCTTTCACGTACCAGGGGAGGTTAATGCGACGCCACAGGCAAGCTGAGTGCAGGTTTGATTCAAAATAGAATTTTAGCTTAATTGCTTTGTCCTTTGTCATTTGAATATGTAAAATATTAACGATAAGTCTGGAGCAGTATGGATTGACGAGACTGTGCAAAAGGCTGGTTTGACACACTTGAGTCAAAACAAAACGCCTGTGTTGCTTAAACCAGACCCGTGAGCTCCACACTGTCCACAGAGGTTGTGACCGATCGCTTGTCGGAGGAAAGTCTGGCGGCGATAATGGCCGCCCCTGTGCTTAGCACCTTAGCATCAGTTACATCTGAAGCCCTGAGAAAAGAGCAAAGTGCTCCACTAAAAGCTTCCCTCCAGGTAAACATGTTTTCACCCGCGACTGACTGTGAAAAGTGTTTTATTGAGTTTCATCTCAATGATATTAAGAATGCCTCTTTCCAGACAGTTAAAAAAAAAGGCACACACCCTCTGGCACATTAACAAGCACATCTCTGCTGAGGTTCGTTCTTACGATGCTTTTTTAGAACATGTTACCTCTGAACACAATGCAGTGAAATGTATAAAAGTCATTTCTAGGAGACATAGTTGATGTCTCTCTCTCTCTCTCTCTCTCCCACAGCCCAGCCTCACTTACACGGGTCTTCACTTCAAGGCCCAGCAGGAAGCTCTTTTCATTTGCTTCCTGTTGACCGTGACTAAAAACCAGAGGTCAGCTGCCCGTGGAGCCCCTCTCCAATCATTACCATGTTAATTTCTACAAAACTCCCTTTTATAGCAGGAAGCGTGGAGCAGCGGCCAGCGGGACACGCAGGGGTAAGGGGAAGCGAGCTCTTTATTAAAGCCACAAAAAGCGAACGTGTGCATGGCGCTGTGAGCTTGACCTAGAGAAACGCTGCTTTTAATTCCACATGATTTGCTCCAGTTGCAGCCGCGGTCAGACCAGATGCCCTGATGGAGACAGCAACCCTGCTAGCCTCATTAGCCCTCTCCAGCTGCTTTGGTGACATTTTGCACCTCGCCCAAACCTCCAGCGTCCCTCCGACCGACCGCCGCTGCCAGGGCGCTTCAAACAAGCAAACATAATTTGGTCCAAATCTAGACCCTTGTGAGGCCTAATGGAGGCCTCTCTCCAACACAAACATCAATTAGCCTGCTCCGTGTGTGCCTCTGTTTGTACAGGTACATTTGTTTGCTTTCTTTTTATTTTTTTTTTTTACCTCCCACATGCGTCTGCCACCATCCCAATATGGCCGCTGTGAACAAAGAGATGCTTTTCCATTTGTGTAATTGGCCAATTTAGCCGCTGCCGCATCTACGGGCGGCTGTATGCGAGAGGCTTTTCATGAATAACAAATGAGCTGCTACCTGACGACTGTGGACTCAACAAGTGGGTCAGACAACTGTGGAGTAAAAAATCAAAAATAAAACCCCCAGCACTTATCAACGATTCCATTCAAACCCAGATTGGTCGTCTGACTTTTTCAAGCAGCTGAGCGATGAGAATGCACTCTGCGATTCATACATAACTTCTCCATTGCATGTTAAACACAACCGAAGCCTTTTCTGCAGATATCCACCTGCGACGGTCACAGTCCTAAATTTCACCGCACAAAACACAAAAAATCGTTTTTGGAGTATTTTACGTGAAATTTGGCTAATTGTGGCTACGTGTGTGGGTCTCCAGGTTAATTAATAAATGAATTAATGCTGTCCAGTATGACAGGAGAAAGCTAACTCCCCCTCCTCCTCCTCCTCCTCCTCCTCCTCTCTCCCTCTGTTCTCCAGCCATCATGAGCAAAAGGCATTAACTCCTCAGGCTCCTTCAAACAAGCCCCAATCAAAGCCTGCAGGGAGTCCTGGGTCTGAATTTACGGCCCTGGCCCTGTTGTTCATTTCAATTCAATGCGGCTCTGATAGCCGGGGAACAGCCATTCTCCTCCCCTTTTCTCCAGGCAGACTATCAGACCGGCAGATAACGGAAATAACACAGTGGAGCCTCTAAATGTCTCCATTCATGTGAAAGAAAAACGAAATGTGTGTGCGTGGAATGATTGTGCTGTTAAAGCAAACGGCCGAACAATGAATGTGTTCCGTCTGGTGTTTTACATTGAAAATCTTCATTTGATATTCACCTCACTGGCCTCCTCCGGCTCCAAAGATGCTGCCTCCTGACATACGCGTCACAGTCACACGTCTTCCTTTATTATGAGTTCCATCCATCCTTTATATAAAACAGATTTATCCTATGCTTCACTCTGGGTTCTGTCCAGAGAGGCTGCCGTAAGCTCCGCAGAGCGCCGTAACACTACGAGCCTTCCCTGCCAATCACGAATAACGTATCAACACGAGAGCTGGTCCACGGCCCGGCCGCCTCAACCAGAGAAAACAAGTCAGTCATGAAGACACCAGAGACAGGGCAACATAGAAGCCCAGCCAGGATCAAATCTGTCCATCACAGCGATATTGGCTCTCCACTCTGCTGCAGCTTTCTTCCTTTAAACCCATAAAATGCAGCCGTTTGTTGGTCCACATGCAGCCGTGTTCTCCACCTCGTTACAACTGCACTGCCTCCCATCGCATGACCAAACATCTGGCACGAGGCTCTGCAGCCAGAATTATCGACGAGCATTGCTGACACTATTAAACTGTGTCTGCATCTTGATTTGTGCTGATGGTTAAGCTCTTTGAAAGCTCCCTACTTTATTTTCATTAATTCTGTGTATGTGTGTGCAGCATAGTGGCGCAGTGAGAGGGTCCTGGGTCCTGACCTGAGAGTGCACGGGGGGGGGACGGGTGAGATGACGTAGAGCGAGAAAGAGGAATCACGTGCTGCAGGTGAACGGTGGGTGGGTGGGGCAGCGTCAGGCAGCGGTGATGAAAACTGCCGATCAGAGTCAGAACCAGGCAATTATATTTAAATGCCATCCAGTGTGTGAAAGCTTATCTCTGAGCTCTGCACTTATTTTTTTTTTTCCCACGCAGACACTTCTATATTTAGTCTAATGCTGCAGCTGAACTCTCGGTGCACTCACACAGGTAGAAAACAGCTCTCTGAGTCACAAGTTCTGGCTCCAGATCCCAAAGTCAAAACAGGGAAGTTTCAAGTCTTCAACACGGTCACAGAACCGCGTTAAAAACAGCCCGGTCATTATCACAGAGGACAGCCAATCACATGCTGTTACACGTGCGGGGGACCGGGGGGGGGGGGGGGGGGGAATAAGAAAAATCTTCAAGTGGGACGTGCACGCTCACACTGGCATCATAAAAAACACATTCTCAGTAACAGGGACATGAAGATATTAGAGAGAGCACCTTCCTTTGCGGTTGATGCACGCTCCCTTTCAGGAGGACATACAATAAAAAATAAAGATGAGAGGGTTTTAAAAAAAAAACAGTTTTTTTTCCACTCCCTGAGCGTCTGCAGGTCTCAGACTACATTAGCAACCTCTGCCACACGGAGGGTCAGTAACCGGTGAAGCGCTTTCAAGCACCGGCTCCTGCTCTCAAGATGAATTGCAGCGCTCCTCAACATTTAATTGGCCACAGTATTAACTCCAAACCAGCCCAGATGAGAACATCATCGCTTTCACCAGTTCATTTTTATCTTATTAAACTGTCCTCGGATTTGATCTGACACACACACGTCTGCATTAAATCACTGGGATCCAGAGGGAGGAGGTTTAGTTGCATTTATGTTTATATCCAGTCATCTAAACTCAAACTCAGAAGACGTGGAAGTGTTCTACACTGTAAAATGATGAATTTGATTTGGGATATTTCAGGGATTGTGTAGCCTTGTGTGAAAGTTAATCAAGTTTTTGTTGGAATCTTAATCTTATCAGAGCTCAGACTAATTAAACTTAGTGGAGGATGACGGAAGCCGTCGCATTTGAATAACTTAAAGCGTGATACCGTGAGCAGAGGAAGGTTCTGTCTCATTCCTGTCTTGAATATAAACAAATAACGTGGTGGTTGGACATCATTAGGATAGTTTGGATGTTTGGCTCAACACGTTGCTGTTTAACCACAGTCTGCGGCTCCCTTTATTTCTCTAATCTGACCACATCTCCAGGAGCCATCGCGACCCCTCCCTCAGCTCAAACGCTCCCTTCCTGGGTTATTAACACGGCCACAAACCAGTGAGACCACCGAGGACATGGACCACGAAAGGCGGCAATTAGAATTCTTTCCCCATCTAGACTCTGAGGTTGCACTGAATTATATGGAATCACCCAGTGACAACATGTGGTTTTACTGAATGATTCCCTCATAAGATGAACGTATGAACTTACTTAAGCCATAATGGAGTGAGATGATTAGTGAGATGGATTTACTGAACAAAGCAGAAATGATCTCTCCCCTGATTAGTCCGTAACACAAACTCAGCCTGACGCGACTTGACTTATTCTATGTGTTGCTTTGTGGCCAAATGGAATTACAACTCATTTCCTGACGTGAATGGAAATGAAAGTGTAGTGAAACAAGCGCTCCGAGGAGGGGAGGGGTGACGGAGGGTGACCCCTGTTTAATACAGGCTGCGTCCCGCTTTGACAGATGAGCTGCCGCCCCCCCCCCCCCCCAGATGGACCAACACATGGCCCCAGCATTGTCATTCAGATGCAGCTTAGCGAGAGATCTTGAATTTGAGCCTCATCTCGGGTGATGGGACCCATTAGCCGTTAGCTTTCATAGGTTCATGAGGAGAGGATGTTGTTTTTGTTCACAGCTAACAGCTCTGTCTTGGAAGAAGTGGGTCATGGGTTGACTGCCCCTCTCTTTTAGCTCTCGTTTTGGTCTCTACCAACTCCACCACATGCTCCACTGCGTGCACCAGGACGAACCCGTGGAGCTCATCTGTGATCCTAAGCAACTCTAACCATAGAAAAAACACAATTACGACAAGTGGATGTCGTTTTTGCACGCAACACAAAACAATCATGCGTCTGTCTCTAATCTCCCGCCTTTAAAACGAGTATCAAGCTTTAGCCGTCAGCTCTGTTCGTCGGCCGGAGCAGTCCTTCCTTCCTGTTCACTGAAGCTGTGTTTCAGGCCCAAAGACCAGCACACACTGCAGGCAGGAGGTGGGTGGGGGGGGGGTGGGGGGCTGGGGGGGGGGGGGGGGGGGGGGGGGGGGCTGTGCTTTTGTTGGCACACATTATTTAATACTTTACCCTTGTTAAACATGGAACCACAGCTCTGGGAAAACAACAGTTTGCCTGACAGTCATTTCCACTGAATTCAATTGCCCACTGGCTGTATGCACACGCACACACACACACACACACACACACACACACACACACACACACACACACACACACACACACACACACACACACACACACACACACACACACAGGGACCTTTATCCCTGTGATCTCCCGCTCAACTTGGTTCACAGCAAATATAAAAGCTGGTGAAGCAGACAGCAGTAACCATTTCCCATAGTCACACACACACGTTTGATGTGTGTGTGTGTGACTTCACACACTGCTCGGCCAACACTCTGAATGGCCGTTAAGGTTCCATCAAGCTGGAGCCGGAGGTTAAATATAGCTCGAGACTTCCATCATCAACATCAGCAGCAGCATCAAATTAAAACGTTGCGTTAACTATTAGATTCTGTGCAGGTTCACGTGAGGTCTGCGTGCACGAGTACAGCTGATTCCTGGATTATTGTCAACACTCTGCTCCCGCTCTCGTGCACGCTCTGCCGCCATCGTCGCAGCCAGCGAGAGCCGAAGCGTCTGAACCTTTCATCTCGGAGCGAGCAGCCCTGATAACGCTTCATCCACTCTGGGGGGAGATTTCATTACCGTTTGATTTTTATTTTGCGCTTTGACTTATTTTCACGGAATGCTGGCGAGGAAATGAATGGTGCTTTTTTTTTTGGCCTTTGACTCACAGTCAAAATATGTCTTTTCTTTTTCTCCATATTTGAATATCAATTGAAACTCTGCTTTGGTGTAATCAGATTAGCGTTGGCGTTGGTTTGCCATCTCAATACGTGCACTTCAAAGATAAACATACTAACAAGAAGACTTGAGATGTTCTCTTTGAAAAGGTAAAAGTATTTTGCCGTCATTGTCTTTAAAGTTGAGCCCTGAGAGGCTCACACAACAATCACACTGGTTTCATCTGGCAAAACATTGTGTGTGTGGCTGATGGATGAGGCAGCATCCCTGCCTGAGCAGTTAGGTCCAGTGCTGAAAGCAGTGTGTAATTCATGGCAGGTAAACCAGGGTCCAGGCGCAGGCTTGCAGACACACAAGCAGAAAATGGATTTCTGGAGTGCAGTCACAAATCCTGCCGCTCCGCAGCGCCAACATTGCACGGGCGTAAATCCCAGGGATGAGCGTTCTCCCTGACCTCAGCACCCGCGCCACCCTACAATCTCCCTCCTGCGAATGAGGCCGCCGCCGTCCCATCTCACCCCTGACTCCCCCCCCTCCTTCTCCTTCACCTTCCATCTGGCAATCTCAACATCTAAGTTTACATTCAGGCGCTGGAGGGAAGAACAGCTGTGTCGGCACTACCTGTGGCTGGGGATTTCCAAAGTCATTATCAGGGCGACGGGGACGGTGGGGGGGGGACGAGATGATACCAGTGATATCTGAGAGTGGAGGAGGAATATTAACTGAGACGGCGCAGCAGCGGATTCGGTTTCTTCTGACAAACATCGTGTCTGCCCTCGCTGGGAAACAAGACCGTCCGAATTTCTGAAGTGTACGCCATCGTTATACATGTCATTAACTGCAATGGGTGTCTTGACCTTTTTTGATGAATAAAAATGAATGAAACTTTTGAACGGTGGTGTAAATCCATACACGTTTTGAATAATAGCCATAGAAAGAATTCTCTAAACGATGTTGCTCCTAGTATCATTTTAAAACGAATGTGAACCCGTGACAGGTCTCAGATTTCACCCTAACTGGCTCAAAGGAATAGTTTCATCCACATGCAGCTGCAGAGTAAGAGCGGAGAAGAGGGGAAAGGCGGCGAGGAAAGGGGGCTGTCCTGGATAGCAAACCGGTTCAGTGCATGGAGAGAAGTGGGTGGAAGAGATTCCAAAGGAAAACAAATAAACAGAAGAGAACGCGTGAGGCGCCGTGTCTTCCTTCCAGCTCCTGAGGCGGAACAGAGAAAAACAACTTCAGCAAATGCAGCCGGGTTCTGAAGTCTTCGCTCTCTCTCTCCTCTGTACAGTCACTGATCGATACCAATGGCTTCTCAATTTTGCCGTGCAATGAGTTCTCAATAAAACCGGTGAATGGGCATCACGCCCCCTCCCTCCTGTTACCGAATCCAATTCCACAGACAAGTCCAGCCGTACCCATAATGGATTCTCTATTTCATAGGCTTTGGCTTGTGTTCCTATGGCGCTCGGTTAATATTTCAGCCCTCTGTCTCTCTTACCCGCACAGCCCACTTTGTTGTATTGATTTATTTGTGCACCCCCCCCCACAAACCACCTCTGTGGAAGGAAGACGATCTATTATGGAATTTAATACCTTTCAAAGAGCTCATTTTATTCTTTTTTTATCAAAATGATGGAGGGAGGGGCTGGATAAGAGGGGTCAGAAAAGGTGACGCCGTTTGTCCAAGCTTGTCCTGCAACCTACAAACAGGAATTGTCTCATGAAAAGTGTCCCCTGGACCCAGGTATAGATAGAAGGGCTGTGAGGGTGCAGACAATGGCTGAAGCGGAGGCCTTCTGCTTCCTGTTTGATGTTGGAGGGGAGGAAGCACGGTGGACAGATGTGGAGGAAGAGGACACGCGGCTGCGCTCCTTCCTGCATCCTACACAACACCTGGCCGGCTCCTTGTCTCTCACTTATGCTGGAATGAAGGTAAAATGAAGAGTCCTGCAGAAACCAGTGCAACACACTCCTGGCGCTGAGTTTAAGCAGCTCTCTCAGGGTTTGTGCCTGAATCCTCTTTAAGTTCCTCATTTTATTTTGGTGGGAATCAGCAAAGTGTGTGTCCGTATGATCTGGATAAACAGCAATCAAACAAACAATCAATACCGTTATCAGCGATCTGGACGTGTGAGGCTAAATGATGGTGATGATGTCACGCTGGCCGGCCCTCCAGTGAGGCGGCCCAGTGGCACCAGTGCAGCTGTGGGGGTGTTTCCCTGGCACAGTTTCACTCCCTGCAAATCAATTCTCTTTATCTGAGTGATCAGCTTAATCCTATGTGATGAAACATCCCATCCCCACGGGGGTGGCCTCCTCACACACGGCCCTGCCCCGGCCCCAGCAGGGGGGGGGGGGGGCGTCGCTGTTTGTTTGCACGCAGGTCGGATTACACCAAGCGAGCGGTATCTACAAATCTGTGTCGCGCGTTCAGACGGTGGACAGGGACGCGTCCTGGTCGGACAGCGCCGTGTCTGTGAGGACGCCAGGGACTACGGGGGTGATGTCACACACTGACACCCTCACTCCTCAGTCTCTGCTCCCAGGAGGTGACTGTGGGAACCTCCAGGATCCGGTAACATTCAGATTCAGGAAAAAAACCGTTGGGCTCATCACTATTGTAAAAGGACTAATCAAATTACAACGAAATAAGCGGTTGCAAAAAACCTGTCTCAGGGGACAGTGATGAAATAGATTTGCAATTAGGACAATTAGACTGTAAAATTATAGACCTTAGAATGATTCCCTTAACTGTTGACGGTGGCTGTATGGGATAATTGCTTTTGCTAAATTAAAGTCTTTGTAAATGAGCTTACAATTGATTGTTTAACGTTGTATAGATTCTGGCGTGAAGCTGCAAGTAAATCAGATTAGGACGACACGTCGGAGGATTTCAGTAGACTGCCAGCAAATAATCTCTCCCAAGTAAAACATGGAAGACACGGAGGGGTGATGTACAAATACCGACCCCCCCCCCCCCAGAGTGATAAGTTCCTGTTCATCTTCTTAACGAAGAGTAATCCCACACACTGGTCATGTTCCGCTTTAGCTCCTTTTCAATAAAAGTCGCTGCACCCAGCCTCAGCTACTCTGTGCCAGTATCAGTGTTCCTGCAGTCATGTTTCAGTGCACGCCCATGTGTTTCTTCTTTTTGTCAGACGATGCGGCCGTAACACACCACCATCCTCGTGGAGGGTTTGTATTCGCGGGGAGAAACAGTTGAGGGAACAGGTGGTTGGACGTTTTCTTCCAAGGACGCAGGGCCTCTGCTTGGGCTTTTCCACCAGAAGACCCAGGTAGTTGGTTCTAATCACGTTCTTCCTAAGAACCAGTTTGGTTTTCCATCGGCACCGAGCCGAGTTGGAGCCACGTCGTTGCGTCACCGTAAAACATCACTACGTAAGCGGCCGTCTCTCGCTGGAGCTTTCCAAAAACTGCCTAGTTCCAGGCTAGTGCTAGTTCCAACCTCGGCTCGGTGGAAAAGCCCAATGTGAGATGTTTTTTGTGTTTTTTGAGTTTGAGAAAGATGCGATCACATGACCCGGTCCTGGCGGCGCACGGGCACGGCCCTAAAACCACATTGTGATTTCACAGATTGGTTTACTTTCATGAGGAGATCTGGCACAAGTGCAAGCGTGCACGTCGCCCGCGGTGCAGCGGACATAAATCACGGCCCACAGGCAGGAGCATTTATCAGAAGTGTATTGCCTGAGCATCGATCGGCTCTCAAGACAAGACCGTGATGAGGAATGTGAAACGGGTAGAAAAAAAAAAAAAAGAATTTCGGCCTTAAGCGCCTCATCTCGATATCCGCAACTAGTCAAGCGGTGAGGGGCAAATTCTTCCCTTTCTCCACCCATGTCTTCTTTAATCCATCTCTGGCCGGCTGCCTGCGAAGGCACAAGGACAGGCTGCGTTTCCACCACGGGACGCCGAGGCTGGAGCCAGACTCCCGGCCGCACGCACGCCGTCACGTGCAGGCCGGACTCATGGTTTGTATTCTTCACCGATATGGATCATATTGTCGCTTTCACGAACTCCCCAGTGGAATAATTCACGATCCCGATAAACTGAAATCCTGCGCTCCAAGTGACTAATATTATAATTAAAACAGGAGGAGATATGGGCTCCACTGTGAGATAAAAGCCGTTCTGGCTCCGGCAGCTCATTCACGTGCTGAGCAAAGGAAGCCATTGTGTTCGGGGAGGCTCAGATACGTGCACGGATTCAAAGCGGCGTTTGGCTAAAATAAGAAAATAAGACTGCGGCGTTTAAAGACTCTCTCAGGGTTTGCATTCAAGCTCGAGAGCAAAACCTAAGGGACGCGAGAGCGGGGCCAAAAAACGCAAAAATCCATTTACTCGACCAGAACAGTTGCACGCGCGGGCACCCACGCTAGTGCGCGCACGAGCATACACACCATCACCAAAGCAGCACTCTGGTACACACGGATCAATGCCAGAGCAGAATCAATGGATGGTGGGGGTTGAGAAGGCAAAAATCACTCCTGGCAACGATATATTTAGAAAGGTAAAAAGACCTGCGAGTGGGGGCGGCTGCACAGGAGGCGGAGCTAAAGAGACAAAGGGAACAGGGACCGATTTTCTCTCAATTAATGGCGTGGAGGATTCTGTCCACGTCTCCCCGAGGCGATGCCAGATGCTGCTCACCTGTAGCAGCTAATCTGTAAATCTGATCCCCAACGTCCCCCCAGAAACGAGCTCGCAATCCAACAAGCTGCGTGTGTTCTGTCAGCGGGAACCTGACGTGAGGGCGCTCTCCCGAAACACCAGAGCAACATCTGTGCTGAAGATCAGCCTCCTCCTCCTCCTCCTGCGGCCTGGCTCTTGCTGTACACACACTCCTCTTGTGTTGTCAGTGCGTGGAAACACACGGTGTGTTTACGCCCTCGGTCTTCGAGGGTTCCAGCTTCAGTGTGAAGTCATGGTTTGGCTTTAGGAGGCAGCCGCAGCTAAAGAACATCACAGAATATCCCTCTGAGTCCAAACACCGGCAGTTTCATAACAAACAACACACAGCGGGTTTTAAGACTGGGTGAAGTGGAGGAGGAGCGAGGCAGGATTTCTCGCACACGCGATTACGCGCCACAAAGTGAACTTTTTTTTTTTTCTTGCTTCCTGGACAAAGCTGCTGTTGATTTGAATCAACTTTTTAATTGATGTCCACACACTGAACGAATAAACCTCTCCTTCAATGACTGGAACGCATTCTGAATACATCCGCTCGCCAATTAAAGTGCTGCCGTTACGTCTCCTTCGCCTCACAGAGACTTTGCATAAAACATAAGCCCACTATACATAAAGCGCATTATGCTTTCACATCTCCATAAGCAAAGGACAGTGGGCCCGCCCACACAAACACACATATCCATAAGAGATGGAGAGGGGGCGTGGCGGCGTGCCACAGTAGAGTGATGGATGGAGGTATGTCTGAGGACGGGATGGGCCAATGGGGAGGGTGCTTCAGATGTGTGACGCCCCCTCACCTGTCACGCCCACCATGGGCAAATTAATCAGCCAATGACTGAGAGCGTAGAAATAAGTCAAATAGAAACGGTGACGCGAAAAGCAACAAAGGGTCAGAATGACAACATGAGGCCTGAGGTCGCGCCCTCAGTCTCCTCCATGGGATTTGATCACAAACAGTAAGATTTTCTTTTGCCCTCCTCTGGTCAAAAATGAGCACAACATCTATTGTGCTTTTGAAGCTGCGAAAAAGAACATGTATTTTTTTCTCATTTTCCACAAAGATTGAAAATAATCACAAATTAAAAATGTTGGTATTGCCTTTTTGTTTTGTTGGACATAATGACAAATCTCTCTGGCATGTAAAGACTAAAATAAAACTATTGGGTTTTTTTGCATGTATATTACAAAGATGAAACAAGAAATGAAGATATAAAACTACATTATGTGTAATACTTGTGTGTTATGTACCCTCCTCCAGCTCAGTGAACAAGTGCTGGATGGGGTCAAAGGTTATCCGGCTTCACTGAGGATAGAACGAGTCAGTACATTATTCAAATGCTCTACTTGACGAATGTTCACCCGCAAAAAGAAAAACTGCGTGGGAGTGTTGTTTTTAAAAAGACTGCACAGTGTGTTCTTGATCATGGAGCCCAGAGCAGATTGAAGCCTTAGCTGCAAATGAAACATTTTATAGACTGGAATTAAAAGTCTCCTAACATTATTTAATATTTATATGATGAACAAAGCTCTCTCTGTGGTGAAACTGGTGCAGGGGAATACACACAGTGTAATGTGCTGCTGCCATCTGGTGCTCGCTGCTGGTACTGCAGGCACACGGCGCTCGGCCTGCTGCTCAAATTCCCCGGGGAATTATTTTCCCCTTTGTCTGTTCCAAGCTCTCAACGCTGTGCGTGAACAGACACACACACACACACACACACACACACACACACACACCCGCGGGCAGAACGCAGCGGCTATACTCCTTCTGACGCAAGGGCGCTCAGGTGTGCGCATTCACGCACACACTCATTCAATTAACCCCCCCCCCCCCCCCTTCATAACCGGCCAGGTAGTGCGGTACCTGCTACCATGTCCACTACCATGTCCACTTCCATCGTCAACGCCAAACACACAGCAGTTTAACACACACACACACACACCAGCGTAACACGCACATGCACTCACCCACTTCCGGGTTGTCCCGTGCGTCAGCCCCATGCGGAAGCGCGCCCCGCCGACAGGGCCGTATTTAACATCTCACGAGGAGCGCGGGCACCTGACAAAACTAAGGGCTGCTGCATTGCTGTTTTCATTGTGGGATATTTGTGTGGATCAATAAACCACAGATACTCAGACATTCAATCGCCTCCTGTAAATGATTCCATAAATCCAATGAACCCACTTCACTTCAGTTTACAATATATCCTTCTAATAAAACATGTCTTGCTGTCAATGCTGAGCTGTGTCACTTTACTAGTATACTATAGTTTAATCTGTATGTTTGGTATTTTATATTCTGCTTTGTGTTCTAGTTTCTATTTCAACTGCTTAATACACTTGTGTTGGTATGTGACAAACAAATAGCACTAAATCAATAAATCAATGCATCAGCCCAAGAGGTTCCAGATGAAGCATGAGCTCATGGTGCCTGCCCCCCCCCCACCCTCAGAGGAAATTAGCCTGGGTGTCCCCCATCAGGCCACTAGAGGGAGCTCCAGATCTACATGTGGGACTCATCTCGTACATGACGTCATGTGCAGTATTTATTTACCTGCTCTTTTGTTGGACTCTTTGCACCAGATTCACACTGACCCCAAATCAGCCTGACGCCCATCTACGCTGCTTAAAAAAAGTACATTTTTGAATCCTTGTCAGCAGGAGTGACGGATATCTTAATACTTCCTCTCTATGGAGCCACGTTTACATCACTAGTCCAGACTGGACAAAACAGACACCCTTGAGTTACGACACCATCCAGCATGTTTGGAGGATCCCTCACCTCCCCCTTCATCTTCACTAGATGTCACTAGACTCTTGACACAGAACCTCTAACCGCACAGATTCTACCTCTGATGATAACCAATGATCCTCTGATGCTCTGCCCTCTGCCCCCTGACATTTGGATTCATAGGGGGGGGGGCTTCTCTGGAGTGGCAGAGGCCTTTCAAATGTAAAGCCACAGTGAGAGAGAGGGACACACCCTGTCCCCCAGCCCCTCACACACTCCCTCTGCTGATGGTGTTGCTCACCAGGTAGGGAGGAGGAGGAGGAGGAGGAGGAGGCTGCTAATTGCCGGGGTGAATGCTGCACCACGCATCCTCACCACGGCTCCCCGGGAGGAGGTGCCCCGGAGAGATGAGTCTCCCCTCCGCCAGCCTGAGTTATTAAGCTCACAGAGGTCAGGAGGTCAAGAGGTCAGGAGACACGACACATTTGAAACATCATCCATCCGTTGATAGGAGAACTGGAGCCGTGTTGTTTTGGTCTGTGGGGTGAGTGAACACATGGTTAACACTTTCATCTGCACCAGTGGTGTTTGGTTTGTTTTGCTCTAATTAATCTTCTTTTGCTCTCCATCTTCTGCTTGTACATTATATAAATATATTACTTTAATGATTGTGTCTCCGTCATGACAACTTCTTTTAAACATCGTACTTGTTATTTGTTGATATTTGAATCCTAACTTTACATATCAATGTGCACTGTCTCTGAAAAACTGAGTAAACAATCAAAACAAAATAATTATTTTCAGTCATCAAGAAAAAAAATTAAAACTCAATGTTAATGATTTGGAATAAAGTTTGTTGAAACATATTCATTATTACATTAATTTCAAATGAAGCAACCACTGACTGACAGCTCTCCTTTGTTGTTTGGCCTATTTGGGAATTCAGTTTCATGTTAGTTTTTGAATTCGTTAAATGACCGTGGATGACTTTGTTCCTGACACAAACAGCTCCACCCCTCCCCTGCTCTCACCTCCAGCCTCCAGCTCAGCTGCTCCCTCTCGTCCCAGGGCCTTTCTTCCATTTGGTTTTGATAAATCCACTTCATAAAATACTGGGGAATTAACTGAAGATTCCCAAAGCACATGTTTTATTTTAATGCCAGAGGCGATTCACCAGTCTCTGATTTTTTTAAAAAAACAACTGTGAATATCTATATTTGGAGCAAAATGCAGGGACAGGGCCTTTGTTCTTCGAAATAAAAAAAGGCTCCAGTGGCATCAGAGCTGACGTCACCCTGCTCTGACTGACTCACGTCTCCTTCTGCCTCGCCTCTTTGTGTCGAGGTGAACGCAGCTGCGGCGGCGCAAGGTCGCATGATGTCACCCCGTGCTGTGATGTCACCCCTGTCAGGACTTTAGGACGTACACGTCCCCGCGACGCTGAGGTCAGCCTCACACACGCCAGCTGCTCTCACCTGTCTCATCTGAACACCGAGACATTGGGGAGGTTCAGGAAGAAAACGCGTCCTCGTCCAAAATGTCCGACACAAACGCTGGGGTCATGATGTCATGACCAGCATACACCTGGGTCGCTGTCGCTCTTTGCTGGAAGTTAAAGTCACAGTTAAACTGTTAATCTGCTCAGTATGACCTCACACCTGTAAGTGAGTCACTCTCAGTCAGTTTTATTGATTCATAACGAGCTCCATCACCGTTGTCTTTAACTGTGTTTAAGCTTTGAACACAACAGTGCATTCACACACACACACTGAGGGATGGTGGAATGGTGGCTAACAGACAGATCCAGAGGCATGGATTTGTATAAATAAGTTATGAGCCTAACAAGGCCAGAGGGAGAGAGAGATGTAAACACACCTGTCTGTTCACCCCCCCCCCCACCCCTCTGAAATATTTATCATTTAAAAGGTCTCCAGTCTGTCGCTCTAATTGAATGAATAAGTAGAAAGTAAATATATAGAATTCTACAAACTGTACTTCACACTGGAGCCTTTGAATGCATTGGTAGAGATTCAAATATTCATTAGAACTCTTCTAAGTATTATTATTATTCAATGAATGTGCTGCCAGTGTCTGTCATAACGTCCAAACATTGACATCAGTTCTGACGTGGAGCCTCCAGCAGACTCCAAACCTGTTCTAATGAGGTGCTTAGCTGATTAGCGATAGCCACGTCAGAATGACCTTTTCCACCATGACCTTAATGAGGGGAAAAATCTACACTGTTACTTCAAGCATTTTCATGAAGGACTGAAATAATTACTGGCTACGTGTTCGTGGTCGGGAACAGTCTGGTGGAGCATTGGTGGTTTGCTCAATAACAACCTGTTTACACTTCCTGTTGCACCTGGATTATAAAAGCTGCACGTGCAAGTCATGGCTGGAGTCTGACACACACACACACACACACGTGTGTGGACGCCCTCGCCATTGTGGACAAGCCAGCGCTCAGAGAGGTGTCAGCGGCGACCCTGATTAGCGCTAATGAAGACCTGCAGGAAGCGGGCCGTGCACGTGAGTGGGCGTGCGCGCTAACCTGCCGTAATGAGACTAATTGCATGTGAAACGTGTGCGTGGATGGCGACCTGGGGAGGGGCGGGCTCTGCCGCCCACCTGTAGGAGTCACGGCACATTAAAGCGCCACGGTGACTCTGACTCTGTGATGGCAGCGCTTCTGATCCTTCACCTCGTGCTCCGCGTCTCTCCTCCACCTGCAAATGGACGTCCACGGTTCCCAATCGCGCCCCGCTCGCAGCCCCGTCTGTTTCCATGGCGACTTGCCCTTAACCTTCTGCCAGCCTTCCCCCCTTGGCGTCGCCCCCTCCGCTCCCTTCCCCTCTCCGTGTTGCTCTCAGCCTGGGAAATCAGCCTAATAAATAGCTTTATGGAAATCAGGCCGGTGAATGGCAAGTCAGCTGCCAATCTTAATACATTTATTAAAGTGCCTGAAAATGTCAGTGTCCCATGTTGCCCTGTGGCCCCTGTCACGCGCTCTCATTTGCTTCTCGCTCCATCTCACCCCGAGTTTCACTTCCTGCTCTCTGGGATTGTCTTGAGATGCCAGAAGAATTTCAATGTAAAGGCAAAGCTGGATGGTGATGACTCTGCTCTGTGGACGACGTGCAGCCACAGGTTTCCTGGTTTATGTCTCCGTTGAGGGTCACTGCACTTTTGTTTGTAGTTCTTCTGAGAACTTTGTTTAGGAGGAAGTTATGCCGGTAAAGTTCTATATTTTATTATATTATTCTGATGTGACACTCATGCTTTGAGCCGTCAACATTTCAGCACGATTCTCAAAGACTTTATCCTTTCAAATGTAATGTAAAGCAAACATGATGTATTTTTGGGATGGAGGGCAGCATATCGTAGAAAACTGACATGGTCCCGCAGCTCTGTGTGTTTCTGCCAGTATTAAAGCACCTCAGATCCCCAGGAGCCGCGGTGTTTGCTCCTCAGCCAACTGTAATCTCGCTGTTGGAAATTGGAGTCATCGTGGCTTCCGCTCCTTCAGACAACAGCTGCTCCCCCTCTGCTCCTGCACGGGCTCATCGGATCTGATCCGATCTGTTCACTGGCCACCCCCGCCCCCCCCGGTCACACCCTGCCCTCACTGGTGAAGAGCGTCCACCGTGGTCATCCTCAGCGAGTCCTTACTCTCTTGATCTTTCCGTCTGAATCCTCCCGGCTTCACCTCTGACTCTCTCACAAACACTTTCCCTCCCACCTTCAGTTACCTGTCAGGGAGATAGTCTGTGACCCCGCGGGCCCACGCTGCAGGTTTCTCATCTCCTCCCTGTCCGTCACTTAAAGCCTTTAACTTAATATCGCTCGCTCCGTTGGCACCTCAGGGTCAGCGAGCCAGCGGCAGTCTGTTTATCATTGAGAAGAACTGCAGAACGTGCTGCTGGGTTAAAAGAGGTTTATACAAATAAAATGTCTTACACAATACATACATATATATATTATAGACATTCTTCACGCCCCTGGAGTTTTGGCTCAAATGTAAAAAAAAGGAATGTTTTTTTTCCACTGATGCCTCTTGGACATCGTCTTATTATCTTCTGGGATTTTAATATATTTCATAGACAGAAACAGAACAAGCTTTGTTGTTTTTATTTGAGTGAAATGTTCTCTATAAACAACGGCATAAACATAAAAATCCTCAAATCCTTGAATAAACAATCTCTTTATTGGGAACAAGACAGTCAGTCTGTTTTGCATGTGATCTCTGTCAGGCCTCTGTCCAGGGCCTCGTCTGCAGCCTCAGCACACCGGGCTGCATAATGCAGTGCTGACACCTCACCTTCGTCCTCTGACCTCTCTGACCTTCAGAGACGTGCGGCTCAGGTGTGATCAACTCTTTCTGGTTACAAAACTTTCCTTCATTAGTGCCACTGTGGGAAATCGATACAGTAAAGGAGTGAAGTATTAATAAATAGCATGCAGTACTTGGAATACACTGCACTTTAATACTTCATCCCTTTCTTTTTTGTTTTTATGTATTTTCTTTATTTAATTTTAAGTATTTATTTTATTTTTATTTGGTTTTCTTTTAGATGTGAAATTACAAAGTCAAACATGCTTTTATTTTATTACTGTTTTTATTTTTACAAACATGCTCTTAATTTTATTCAAAAAATCAACACTTTATGTGAAGCTCTTAGAGCTGCATCAGAAAAAAGGTTTATACTGTTATTATTATTATTATTATTATATAAACTTATACATACCTGTTTTTCACATTTTAAAGTTATTGTGAATGTTTTTATATTTATTTACTGTTTATGCTTTTTGTTTTTATCTGTTGGGCTTAATGGAGTGAAGGCAAAGCTGCTTGACATTTCAAATGTGTGTTATTTGAGTCGCTTCTATTTCAAATGGCAAATGCCGACATATAACCACAGAAAGATAACAAGTGTCTCTGTGTGTTTGCTTTAAGTTGAATCAAACCTAATCAAACTGCCATTGACAGATTCCAGCCTCTAATCAGCCCAATATTACAGGTGCACTTGACTTGATCTGCACACAAACATGATCAAAATGTGAAAATTAGAATATTCCTCAAACTCCAAGAGGTTGATGACAATTCTATCACAGCGACTAAGAGTCAGCTTCAGTCAATCTGCATCTGTCACTTGGAGACTGATGGAGGCGACGGCAGGGACGACGACATTCCCCCAAGTCAATACACACGTGGGCTTTGGTTTTCCTGGTGCACGTGAGAGTGTGTGTGTGTGTGTGTGTGTGTGTGTGTGTGTGTGGACTGGGAGATGGGGTGTCAGGGTGCTGTGGGTCACAGTCTTTATTGATTAAAATACTGTTTACTTAGTAATTGTTCCATCTATTCATCCCTACACACACACACACACACACACACACACACACAATCAATATTGGCATGTGGCATGACTGAGGCATCAAATAATGAACACATCACACAGTGGATGAGCTATTGCTTCAGTGTACTGAATATCACTATTTTATATTTATAAACTGTCTAAGCTTTTATTTAATCAGCTGAAATCAACCATCTTATATTCAAGGAATATTTTTGCAACAAAAGAATAGAGGAATTGAAAGACATTACAATAAGAATGTAATTACCAGAGAGTGAGAGTGTCTGTGGCCATTTTGTTTCCTTCTAATCACAAAGTGAGCAGCAGTGTCCACAGACCACGGGGAGGTCAGGGGAAATGTAAATCAAAAGCAGGAGTGGGGAATGAAGTGTGGTGTCAGACGTCTCTGCATATTCACACATAATTAACAGTGAAAACAGGCGGAGGACACATTGTGGCGTCAAACCCAAAGCCGCCGTGCGCTGCACTCTGCACACTGCTCTCACGTGTTAGTATTCATGGGCATGCGTGACCGATGGTGTTGACACTGCAGGCTTGTCGTCGCATGTTTCTCTCCTACCGACGGATTCAGGAGATAATTGGCAGCGGGATCAAGATGTGAAATGGATTTTGGAGACAGCCATATGTATTACAGTGTGTGTGTGTGTGTGTGTGAGAGACAAACAGCAGAGGGGGAGAGATTTGTCACGCCTATGCTGATGTTTTTGATTTCACCTGTGAGCAGAGCGTGACACCGATGTGTTTAACTACAGCGCACGTTTATTAGGAAATCTTGTGAATCATTCACTGCGTTCGCCCACTTTGCCAAATTTAATTCAGTTTCAGGTAAATGAAAAAAAACCCTCACACTCTCCCCTCAGCGGAGCGATTAATGGCACTGGTTGGGATAAGAACGGCGCAGGGCAGGTGCCAGGAACAAAGGGGCCGTGTCATCGCTCAGGTCAGGTGTCGTGGGGGGGGTGGGGGGTGGGGGGTGGCCCGTGTACCGCGGGGGGCTAAGGGTCACGACCTCTGGCGGTGACCCGTTCGTCATCAGCACACTTAACCCCTCGTTTTCACTGACCCCTTCCTTGTACACGGGCAGATGAACGGTGCCTCCTTAATATACTGAGGGAGGAGTTGTTGAGAGAACCAAGTGGGCGTAATTGATCGATTGAAGAAGAAAAGAAAATGTCCTGTGACTGATTCAACACGTTAAGACGCTCGCGTGCAGCACATTTATTACAATCACCCTCATTATTTAAAAACAGCAACAGTCATGTAAATGTACTTAAGCAGCACTGAGGCTTCACCAAGGCTGCTTTTATTTACAGGACGCTCAACAATGAAATGTGACAGCAAACATCCCAAAGCCTTACATTCAAGTACTGCATAATAATGAGCTATAATCTGCTTCATTACTGTCATCAGTCAAAGGAAAGAGTCACACGCTCACTGCCAGCACAGAGTAACGTCTTGCCCAAGGACACTTAGGCACACGGACCGGGGGGGGGGGGTCAGTGCGAGAGAAAGCCTCAGCTCACGAGGCAGCGAGCGGACCTGACCCCTCGCCCCGCCCCTGTCCCGCCCACCAGCCTCCGAGCTCGGGATGGAAACCTCCCGTCCACGTTGGTGAATTTGAGATCGCCCTTCGTTATCACCCCCTCATCTGTGCGTCTCAGTGCAGCGCCTCCACACGGGGAATCGAATGAGCCGCTGTGACCATTTTAAATCCAGGAAGTTAGCAACTCTCTCTTTTGTATTCATCTTCAAACACAAGGCACTAATCCCTGGCTGCAGATTGCACTTCATGAGGAAATGTAACCACCACCTCATATCACCGGCATCACCAGCCCGTCGCCTGGAGGAATCCTCGCGTTGTCCGAGCCGCTATTAGCATAGGCCGAATTCTGCTCTGCTTACAAAGCAGCTTCGCCTGCCCCCCCCCCCTTCAGCCACAGATGCTGCCTTATTATCATTTCCACTTGGTTATGTACATAACTCTGCATATGATCTCAGACACAGTGGGCTGAGCGTGGAGCGCACCGCGTCCATCTGATCTGCAGAGTAAACTTTGGTTTCATTGCGACTCATCGTTCATTCCTTCAGCACTGTCCTGCGCTGCCTGTCCCTTCTACATGTTAGCTCGTGTTTGTCCCCATCGCTCGCACGTCCCTTTGGATCAAAGCGTCTGCACACGTGTGCTTTTCACACCAGCATCCATCTCCATAGTTACAAAAACCCCCACGAGGGCAGCTCTCGCCTGTAGAAGGCTCCGGCAGAGTTCTACAGAGACGACAGACTCAGGCTGGATGATGAGTTTGATGGAAACGCCAACGAGGAGGCTCGAGCTGAGATGATCTGCCTGTAATTGGGCACCGGGCCCGTCCTCCCGCTACTGGAGGAAACAGAGGAGGATGCTCAGTGGGCGGGACGGGAGGGACGGATGGAGACGGAGAGGAGGCGAAGACACATCGACAGGATGCCGTCACAGACGCGGGCGCACGTTCAAAAGGCTTCTTTCTGATCTCCTCCTGGGTTCACGCGACGGGCCAGTCCTGTTGTTTATGCGACCGCCGCGGCAATAAATCAAAGGGAATTGAAACAAAATTGAAGTGAGGCAGATAGTGGGAGTGGGCAAATACAGAGAGAGATGGAGGGAGGTTAAAGGAGAGATAAAACAGATGAGGTTCAGCAGACGGGATGAAAGACAGCGAGGAACACAGAAGAATCCTGAAAGCCGTATTTCACCTTTTTCAGATTTCACACCGAACACAAAGAGAAAGATTATTTACCCAGCGAACATCGCTGACTTCTGTCTAACGCTCCCCCAGCGTTTCCCCCGGAGGACACGAGGCTGTTTCTGCTTCTGCATCCCGCAGGCTTTTAGCGAGGAGCGAGGCCGCTGCTGCAAGGTGCTGCCTTCCATAAACACAACAACAAAACGCTTTAACTCCTTACAAACAAAAGGAGGAGGACTCTGCACCTCTCTGCCTCAGCTACATCTACATGAGACAGGAAGTTTTAGTTTGAAAGCTCTGGTTTTGCATCTGGACGAGAAGAAACGGAGACGTTTAGAAATGATGAGGAGGGCAGAAACTGAAGCTGGTCCAGTTGGATCTGAAACGGTCGAGGAGTGATTCTGAATAAAACAGAGGACTGGGCTTTAAAGGGAGGAGTTCAGTAACGGATCATATCCCGCACTGAACAACCACTCTGAGGAAAGCTCTTATGTTGCAGCTCCTCTGAATATCAATGTCTGTGTTTTTGCTTCTACATTCTGCTCAGACGAGGACGGGTGTCCGGTGTACACACACAACGTGTCCATGATAAATATAGACTGTGAAGTGACGGGAAGCGTCTGTTCTCTGTGGGTGTTTACCCTCAGCGTGGACACGCTATCAAAGGGACAGGGCGACGTCCTCCAGCTGCAGCGTGCGTGAGGATGGAGCGTGACAGTGTGTCCGTCACACACGTTAAGACGTCTCAGACAGGAGTCGGCTCACTCTCTGTCCCTATTCCCGCGACGCCATGTTGTGCTGACACTTGATGCCACAGCTGCTGATGCAGAGGCTGCTCATTCATTCATCTCCTCCTCTGCAGATTCAATCAGTCTGAGCAACACTTTCCATGAACAAATGGAGCCAGGTTCCAAATTGATTCACACTTATTTGATCATTAACAATGAAGGCATCCACGAGTGAGAGAGAGAGCAGAAAACTCCTGACCCTCCTCTGCTGGAATAATGAGTTGTTTTGGCCAGATGCCATCAGTGTGTGTGTGTGTGTGTGTGTGTGAGTTTGTCTGGCCAGCCACCGCTGAGCCCTCACCAGTCATCAGACATTCTCTTTCTAGCGCACTACAAAGTCCCAGCTGCGGCCGTGCCGCCAACATCGGCAGCGGCTCGCTGAGAAAGGTCACGTTTAATGATCCGGACGCCACGCTGGAGCTGGAGCTGATGGGGGGGGGGGGTGACTTTGAATCAGGGCCTCGCCCCCTCTCTGCTTTCCCTCATTTTCAAGTGTGAAGTCCACTCTCGTTCGTGGAGCCTCTATACGTAAATATATCTTCCTGCCATTCGTTCCCACGCCGCTGGTGACTGGAGGAACCAGAGCACGAGCCGCTCGGCCTCCTCTGCATTCGGCAGAGAGATGCTCAGGTTAGCGAGAGGGGAGACGAGCGGTGGTTCCCAGAGCTTGGTTCGCACCATGAATAAAGATGTTCCCAAACGCTCCCTAGAAATCGATTAATAATGCATTTGTGTGAGCGCGGAGACGAAGGGAGGGATGCACTGCCACGGCCCGAGTGGTGAGAGTGGGAAGCAAAAGTTTTCCTCCACTGTTTTTTTTTCTCTTTTTCTCCTTTGTTCGTCTTTTCCTTTCTTTTGCGTTTTGCGCTGCGGGTCCCGAGGCCTCCGCGGGGGCCGACCGGGCTCAGGCGGCCCCCGCACCAACGCTCGCCATTAGCACCAGACAGCGAGCAAACGGTTCCCTGGTAAATTGAGTTAAACCCTCCTCTCAGAGCTCCTGGTGGGCTTCACGCTGGCACCTCCGCTCTGTAGTTCCAAGAGCCTCTCCTCTGGATTCAGTCTGTTTCCAGCAGTGTGTAAATTGAACAGGCTCGACGGTAAGAACCGCTGATGGGCTCTGATACAGATTCTACAGGCGGCTCATGGAAACACAATCAGTTGTGGGGGCTATGCTTTTATGGGATTTACATATTGAAATATTTACCAGTAATTAGCCAGGAGAAATGCAAACGCACACACACACACACACACACACAGGCTCAGCGACTTAATGACTCCCTGGCAGATTTACGGGGAACAGAGCAAAGGGGAGTCTACTTGACCTCAATGAAGGGACAAATGGCCGCATTAGTGTCCATAAATTAAAATAAATACACACATACGATTACACAGCAGCACAGCAGCAGACTCCTCCGGCTGCATCGATGCCTGTGTCTGACACACACACACTTGACTTTGACAAACTGCAACAATCATCTCTGCAGTTTTTCCCTAAAAAAGGGCCTCATTGATTCGACTGTAATCTGCCACACTAACGAGGCCTTTTACACCTTGATAAGTGTCAAGGAAAAAAAATCGTTTTCCTCATTGATTCCCAAGCTGTTTTTGGAGCGTGCGCGTGCTCCCTAAAGAGCCTATTGACCCGCATGCATATTCTGCTGTCTCTTATGGATCTCGATGCCTCGTCGCAGTCGGACGGGGGAAATTAAAACGACCAAGAACTTCAGTGAGGTTTCCTAAGTCAAGTCATGACTTTACACAACACGGTCGCCGCCCAATAATCAGCCTCAGAAAGTCCATCAGCCAATCGGCAGTGGAGCAGTCGATAGAGCAAACAGGAGAGACACAGAGAGTGAGGGAAAAGAACGGACTAATAGATAAACTTGCCGGGCGCAGCAGTTTCACTATATTGCTGTGTTTGACTGAATTGTCCATTATTTCCCAAATTGGTTATCGGTCTACATTGATTTTCCCATTGAGTCTCCCTGCGAGCTCCGGGTCGACCCACACAAGCTGTCCGCCCACCGCTTTGCTATTGAGCTTCTCGCCTGGATACCCACGGCTTGACCAGCAGCCCCCTCACCCCCCCACCCTCAGTGAATCAGCACACAATGGCTGGCGAACATACATCTCTATTATATGGCGGGGGGGGCAATAAATAATATGTGGCGGATCAATCCAAATGTGGCCGAAGATGACAAAGGATGTTTTGTGTGAGTGGAACAAGCTGGACAGAGTTTTTGTTCAGGAGGCAGTGACATTGATCACCGTGGCAGGTGGACATTTAGATATCAGTGTTTTCCTTCTCTCGCCCAGATTGATCTGCCGAATGCAGACACCGTATTTACTTTAGCTCGCTCGCCGCCAGTCAATCTATTACACCTCCCCACAATCCTAATCTGGACTCGCTAAACACATCGATGTCGCTTAAAGGCGGCGGGGAGGAGGCAGTGTTGCTGGGAGCCTCCACAGAATATGAAGAGGGATGCGCACGAGGCACGTCTGCCTATGTCGGCCGATCAGGGCGGCTGTACACTAGAGAGATGCCTCTCAACAGATTCATTGTTCTCATCGGGCTGCTATAGATCTCAGGAGTGCACACCGGGATCAATCTGCACTCCATTAGAGCGTGTGCATGAGGGAGGGAGGGAGGGAGAGAGAGGGAGGGAATGGAAGTGTGAGCACAGTGAATGCAAAGCTATAAACTCTGCGTTATTGATACAGGCAGCAGCTCAAAGCTGCTTATTGGGACGCTGCTGCTGCTGAGGTGGAGCAAATCTAACTTTTCACACCCATGTCCACTCATCTGAACCCTCTGTGTGTGTGTGTGTGTGTGTTCAGCTGTCATTGGTACGCGGTGACATGGAGACAAAGCTGGGGTGCTCATTAAAGCAGACATCAAGGTGCTCTTTTGACTTAACTGTACACTATACACACACACACACACACTCTTAAACAAACATACACAGCCCAGCCATTACATCGACCCACAGCAGGGGCGTCTCAGCAGACGCACGTTTTAACCCATAATTCCTTCCACAGCCGTAAGAGAAAAAACAAGGTGATGGTGAATTCCACCAGGAGCACAACACAGGACTGAGTTTCATCACCGACACAGACGAAGAGAGAGAGGAGCCCGGTGGCAAAAGTTAAGGAGATGTGACAGCTCCGCTCCTTCACGCCTGACAGCAGACAGCTTCATCCAGCGCAGCCAGCCTCTCTCTCTCTCTCTCTCTCTCCCAGCTCACAAAACACTGTGACAAGCGTGTGATCTCTGTGTGAGCCTGATCGTGTGCTGACCCTTTGTGAGGATCAGAAGTCGTGGGGATTAGATCAAGAAGTTCTATCCTTCCTGACAGACACGCTTGGATGTCTGGAGCTTTGTCCCATGGTCACCCTTTACCAGTCATGGTGTGTGATCATTAACTGGCACCAGAACTTCCTGCACTCTTATTGTAGCATGGAGCATCTGGAAAAGCCAAATTCAATTTTGGTTGAGTGATCGTCTGAGTACAAACACATCAGGAGATTTACTTTTCTCCCTGTGGTTGTCGTCACATCACGTTATCATGACAAAACAGCAGCACGTCCCCCAAAGGCTGGGGATGAACGAGAGTCCTGCTCTTCCACGCTCTTACCGTTGAAGCCGGTGAAGTTTCCCCAGTCGAGCAGGGAGCTGTTGAAGGACGGCAGGGAGCCGTTGTAGAACAGATCGGTGCCGTTGGACGGGTGTCGCATGGTGTCGCTGAACAGGTTCATCTGCAGCAGGGTCTTGAGCAGGTAGCGAAGCATCGTGGCCCCACAGAGGGACCGGGAGACGGCTCTATGATCCCAAGCTGAATTTGGCCGCGTGAAGAATGTTCTTAAAGAAAGTGAAGAAAAACAGTGAAGTCGACTCAAAAGAAGTCACGCTGAGGTGATTGACGGGTCGCTGATGTCAGACTGAGTTGGGGGGCCCCCGCTGTGAGTGTGTCCCTCCAGTTCCTTCCCAGCATCGGATTGTTCCTTCCTCCCTTGTTCCTTTTGTTCTGGGATCACATAACTTCACACGCTGTCTGCCGCCACACAGAAACACAGCTCGCCGGTGTAAAAGAATCCGGCAATGTGATGATGACCCCTTCGGATTTGCTGCTCTCCTCTCTCCAACCCCTCCCTCTGGCTCCTCCTGTGTCCCTCCCTTCCTCCCTCCCTCCTGCTCTCCTCCTCTCCCTCTCTCTCTCTCTCTCTCTCTCTCTCTGTGATGGGGTCCCGGGGGTCCGGAGGGGGGAGAGAGAGCAGGTGCTGTTGGCAATAAATGTTTAATTATTAGATTAATAATCATCCCAGGAGGCTCTGAATCGGGGTGGTGGAGAGAAGGGGGGGGAATAAACTGTCACTGTCTTTCCACTGAACTGCACACACACACACACACACACACATGCACGTAAGTCATCTGATATACATAAACGCCTGGTACAGTATGTGCAGGACAAACAAACATGGGACGAGCCAAACTCCTGCTGTGTGTTTGTCTTCCCACTGTCACACTTTGTTTTTTTTGTCACGTCACTTGTCAGTAACTTACTAACTAAAACAATTAAAAATTTAAAAAGGCTCCGAATGATCCTCTTCATTCTGAAAACAGCTGTGACTTGAATGCTTCCCCGCAACAGAACCAAACGCTGAGGGAACATCTTCACATTCAGGGTTCAAGGAAAGAGTAGTTTATCATTCCCTCCACACGCATCCCCGGTCCTCAGGGGGATCCTCCAGATGCAATAAAAATAAACACAACAAGACGAGACAGAAAAGTCCAACAAGAGTGCAGCGATGAGGAGTAAGAAAGAAATGAACACAATATGAGTTAGTGAGGATTTCAAAGACAGAGCCTGCAGCTCTGAGGCGTGTTATCAGTTGCCTTTTGAACACGTAATATTGAACAGTAGCAGAAGCACATCACACACAGGAAAGTAACAGAGCTGCATTGTGTATTGATGAGATGAGGCTCGTGTTATCTGGTCAACTTCAGCTTTTTTTTCCTCGAGATTATGAGATGGAGCAAACGGCCATGACTGCAGAGCTGCTGGATTATAGAGCTTCGGTTGTTTATAGACTGCATAAGTGTGTGTGTGTGTGTGTGTGTGTGTGCATAAATGCATGAGAGAAATGTACCCGCATGCCTTCAATCATGCTCAAGCATGCTACAGCCCTAATGCATAGTCCACATATCATCATTGGCGCGATGGTGGCAGCATGGTCGCATGTGGCTCACGGACGCCCCGCTGACAGCAGCAGTGTGACTCCTATTAACGATGCCCGTCCCCCATCCGGACCCTGTCCTCCTGCTCCATCACTGTGACAATGGGAGCCGTCCCACCAACAAACTTGCCGTGACGACCCTGTTCCTGCCCCCCTCCCCCCTTCCTTATTTCAGAGGGTCTTCCATGCATGGGGAGGGATCTGTGCCATCTCCATCTACACAGCATGGACGTGGCAGAGAGGCAGCACAATCAATAGCGACTGTTCTCAGAGGTGTTTTGTTAGTGCGAGGATGTAGAAGTGATGTCAGCAGCTGACTGATTCTGAGTCAGGTTCTACCATGTGGGAAAAGTTTATGTTAATGGCTACCTCATATTTTGAGTTTAAAAAAAACGTTTGAGGTAATTCTGCTCAGTGCGGCTTGACAGCATAACACAGAGTTCACTTCTTGTTATTGCTTGAGCGCTGTTGACAAATATTCACGCCGGGGTTCTTTATCATCCAACAAATGAGGCAGCATGAAACGCCCGCCACAAGAAAACAATAAATATTCACAGCGCCGCCGTCTGCAGATAACAATATGTCGGGGTTTAAGAAAAGCAGAGAGAGAGAGAGAGAGAGAGAGAGAGAGAGCGCAAATCATAACTTGGTGCTAATGCTGTTGCAATTATCTTCAACACCCAATTGCCTGTTTGTTTTTTTTTCATTCCAGCAATAAACTATCCATAATGAGGCCGCAGTGAAGTGCCACAGCAAAGACGTGTGTGTGTGTGTGTGTGTGTGTGATTGCGTTCTCAATGGTTTCTCTCCTCAGCCACTCGTAATTCTCAGTAACAACTCTCCACGAGCGCCATCGTGACACCCGAGTTTTTGATGAATACATAATCACTTCTGCTTCAAAGGCGGTTTAACATCAGCAGACAAAGAACACGCACCCGTGCACGTGTTCTCCTCAAAACCTCGGACGGTGCAGTGCACACACAGAGAGCGACCATCTTAATAAAAGTATTCTAAGGTAAATATTTCACCCCTGGATATATTGTCTTTCTGATGGTGCCTCGGATCAGAATCTGAAGGCCGCTGCATGTTGACCTCTGCTTGAAGCATGAAACCAAATTTCATGCAGATCCATCAAAGCGAGGGCTGAATGGGGGCGTTTGGACTTTTATACAAATGAGTTGGATGCAGATGGGTCATTAATGTCAACATCAACTCTTCACCATTCCAAGGCCTTTCAACATTCCCACACAGTTCTCACAACAACAACAAGTAAATCCATTGAAATCCCTCATTTCAGATGGAATCCCAGAGTCAATACTGTTATTGGCTCATATCTAAAACTATGGATAAAAAGCATCTGAGGCATAAAACAGGCCTCATAATAAATATCACAAAATAAATTGTTTCTTGCCGCGCCGCCAAAGAGGTTGTTTGTTTACGTCGTATATCTTCTAAAGTTTTGCATGCATGCATTGGTTCAGACTTGAAGTTCCTTCAGAGAAGTCATCCCAAAGTCACCAGGACACGTCGGAAGCACAGAGAGAATCAAGCCATCCAGCGGGTGTTTAGTCAATTTAAACGAATCTAAAAAACAATGTATGGTTTGTGTGTTCACAACGTGCAGCGCTAGTGGGAAAAATCTGTCATCCTTTAATACACCTTTTAGCTGCTTCATTTTTAACCATTGACAAAATCCTAAATGTGTGATATATAGCGAGTACTGTTATATCAGATGAAGGCAGTAGAAGCTCCAACTTTGCTAAAGTCTCCCCAGCTCTCTCATTATGAAACGTCCACCACAATTTTGAAAGGAGTCGAGGCGGGAGTCAGTGTCACGAGCGGCGGCGCGCTTCTCTCCAGTGTATTGAATCATTAGCTCGAGTTCATTACAAAGATACGTGAACCAAAGAGCTCAGCTCAGTTCCACTCACTGAACTGATCGCAGGGGTCGGTGAAGGAAAAACCAGGGCTGAGGACCCAGCGTGATAAAGACACTGATACAACAAAACACTACTCAAGTACATAAGTTACTGCAACACCTATTTATTCAATATGAATACACAAATCAAATCAGAAAAGATTGAGAGGGAGGGGTAGCGATGGGGAATGAATCACTGGCCTGCATAAGCATCCATGTTGTGTGAGTGTGTAACTTCAAACTTCAAAGTGCAACTGCAGCGTGTGTGCTACTGCACCACCTCAAAGCGTGCACACTGGTTAAAGGCACCGACATCTTTGGAGAATGACTCTAGAATTGGGTTTCTCAACAGTTTGTCCTTCACGTGAAAAATGCAGCTGACCTCGACAACAACAGAATCCCCAGAGTGTTTAGGTGAGGGCTGGGCAGGCAGAGGCAGGATGTATCAGACACGTTCTATGGCTCTTCTTCATCAGGGGCAGGCTGGGGAAATAGCCACGACGCCACTTGATCCCTTTGACTGTCGTCGCTGTGGTGTACTGGGAAATACAATCGACTGAGAAGTGTCAGATGTTCGGATTTGTCCAAAGTTCATAGAAAGTTGCTCCCCTACGAGACCTGGTGTGCGGTGTTTCTCACCACACGACTTCGCTGCAGTGCGTTGGACATCAACATTCTGTGTGAGCGCCACAGATCGATGGAACAGACGACGTGAGGGTCAATCAGCACTTTCAAAACCTGCTCGTCTCTGCACTCAGACACTCTGATAACTTCATCACTCCCTTGGTTTGATTTGATGAGCTCATTCGTTTAGTGCACTTCCTGTTCTGTAGAAAGATCGGTTGTTTGCTAAACACCTAAATCATTCATGTCAATCAGTAATGAATCAGCTGGATAACATCAGTGAAATGTCCCCACATGTCAAAACAGAGGACATATGGAGACAAAGAAATCAGCTTTTATCATTCGCATGACATAAGTGATTTATGAGAAGATCTAAACTCAGGCGTGCTTTTAAACAGATTATCATCACAGCGTTAGCCTCCATGTAAACAGGAAATGGGTCCTGATTACATGAAGCAGTCCAAAGGAAAACCTCGACCAAGTGCGAGGCCCATTCCCCCAGAGGAGCGTCAGCTGGGATGAAGTGCGGTTAATGTCCGACTTGTCCTGAGCAGCGAGTCGTGATTGCTGCCAGCACCTGCAGTCGGACAGGCATCAGAAAGGGTCTCTGCCTGACACCAGACGCCACACGGCGCCGGAGTGGAACATCTGTGCCCGGGTGTGGGCCTGTGCACTTCTGGAGTCTGCTGCTGCAGTTGGGACCCTTGGGAACCTCGGAGCAGGGGCACAGACAGCCGGATACATCTCCAACCGCTCTCTCTCAGCTGGATAGAGGAGGGTGGAAGGTGGCAAACAGCCAGATCCAGCTTCTCTACCGGGCTGCAGGTGTATGGTAACTGGGGGGGGGGGTGTTTTGGCAAAACAAACCATGTGCTTCTGACCTGCCCTGGCAAGCAGTTGGCAGGACCCATCATTAGAGCTCGGTTCTTCCGACTGCACATATGCCAAAGCGCCATAATTGGTGCCTCTGTCCTCTACGTTTATTGTGCAGGCCAGAAGGACAGGCCCCCTGAGCAAAATGGCCACTGTCTCTCTCTGGGGGACAGTGTCCAATCACCCCTCTCACAAAGTGGCTCTTCAGGACACCCTGCGGCTGATTTCCTCATTTCATCCGATTGCTTCAGAACTTCAAAGGCAGCTTCAAAGCATTTGGACTGCCCGCCGCCATAGCTCAATCCAAGACAATCATGTCACTTTAGAGCGGGAGAAATCTTTGTTAGTCACATATATATATTTTTTTTTCACCAGTCGCATTGCAGGAAGCGTAAGTGGAAGTGACAGAGTCAATATGCTTTAGTCAGGGGATTAGCTGATCTCCAGAGGCCTAAGTTACATGCAGGGCCACAAGGGGAGGAAGTTAAACAAAGCACCAACCGCACCCCTCGGCCTGACTATCTAAACCCTGTGCAAACTCTGGGTAATTGCACAACAAAAGCACGATTAACCATGACTCCACGGACATTAAGTAGGAAAAGATGGACCTGTCATTTATCCCATCAGACATTTGCATCTCATGAATTCCCCTCACAGCTTATTATAGCAGTTTTATTCTACTCCTATTTTCCTACTATTTTGTTTTCAGATGAATGCAGATAAATGCAAAGTACTCATTTAAATATGCATTAGCATTAAGACCAGCCCCCCCCCCCCCTTAAATTATGGAGGTAATTTTGGTAAGCCCCGGACCATGTCTGCTCCCCCGGGTTCCACTCCCCAAGTCCTGCAGGGGAGCGCAGCCTTTTCCAGAGCCTCTTGGAGACTGACCCCTTCCACTGTGCTGCATCGACGCTTTGATGTGACTTGCCTGAAAAAGACCTTGTGATATTCGCCGTGATTGGCTCACGTTCTCACTATCGGCACGCGCGGACCTTAGAAACACTGGAGTTCATTCCAATCAGCGTTGGAGAGTGAAAATATTGCGGAGTGAGAGTGAGGAGGTCTGCGTCATATTGATTGGCAGCAAAAAAGATGAGCTATTTGTCAGCCTCAGAATGTGAAGGAGGGGAAAACTTTTGAGCTTGATTGCTTTCCCACAGTGCTTTGCACAGCAGCCACCAAACTTCAAAGAGGCTCTGCTTTCCAGGAGAAAATCAATGGCAAGTACCTGTCACAGCTCAATAAGTGCTGTAACCAGGACTCACCTGGAGAGACTTAACCGTCTTTCTCCACATCATTTCATCTGGTTTCATCTCATCCATTTAAAGCCATGAAAGTAGTATGATCCTGAAATAAAAAAAACACAAATAAAAAACACAAATAATCGGCTTCATCAGCATGTGCAGTCTGTCTGTTTCATCTCCTTTGTGTTTTATAGCGTTTTGTCATTAAATACAGCAGAAAAGAAACTCTGTCCATCCATCCTGTCAGTCAGAAACCAATAGTGTAGTTCTGACAGTGATGGAAATGGTTTTATATGTGTGGATTTTTCTCTCCTTTACAATGTGGGTTGTTGTTGTAGGTATAAAAATGTGCGGGGCCCTGCTGATTTAAACTTAATGCATACCTACTGACTTGACTTAAACACCCTCAACTGCTTAACACACGGGCGGCTGCCGCCCCGCCTCTTCTCTGAGGACCCAGCTGGGTCCCCCCTCCATCCCCGCCTGCTTCCCCCCTCTCTGTGAGGCTGATGAGCCAGGCACTGTAACAGGTAGACTCCCCAGGTGCAGAACCCTCCTCCCCGATCACCAAGCTATTGCGCCCCGGCCCAACAAAGCTGAGCTTAATTAGCCGGGGGTGGGGGGTGGGCTACCACTGGCCAATAATGAGCCGCGGTGGAGTAATGTCATAGCAGTGAGGGATGAGGAAGTTTCTTCCTGGCAGTGAATTATGGATTTTAACCATCTGGCCATTCAGGAGGGGTGGGGAGAGGATGATGATATGCCTGACGGGTGACTTTAACAAAGATGTGGCAAGAGAGGGGCGTGTCTGAGATCACAAGCTGAATGATAGCAAGCGTGACTGGACTATTGTGTGATTTGATGGGTTGGGTATTCACAGCTGGGGCAGCCCAAATTGTTCTTTTATATTCTTTTATTCTGCTTTATTGGAGCCAGAGGGGCTTGAGAAATGATTAACAGGCAGCACAACAAGACCCTCCGTCAGCCTTTCCTTCTCAATTTAGTCCCCATCCATTTATTTTCCCCGCTGTCTCTGAGATGCAAATACCCAGGCCTTGCTTGGTTAACTGTGCCGCCACTGGTCAGGCCTCAGCAATTTGGTTGGAATAACACAGCGGGTGCAGCGTGAGGTCCAAATTCAAAGGGGTTGTTTCTGAAGGACAACGCGGCCAACGGTGGTCATGATAGCTCATTTTGGAATCATCATTTGTTTGTTGTTGTAATTTCAACTTCAACTATCCAGGTTCTCGATGCACTTTCACATCTACAGTCATCTGTGATAATACTGCAGCATATGTCCATACAACATGGAACAACAAGAAGAGCAGAGCCGGCCAAGTCACCCACCGTGCTCCATGCTCAGCCGCCCTCCTCCCCCTGCTCTGTTATGCCTCCTCCATCTGGTGCCCATTTTGCAGTCCACCTCCCTCTGGAGCAGGAGACACCAGGGCTAGCTCAACAAATCCTCTCAAAGGGCACCGGTCCCTCCTGCCACTCCATAAAGCCAACTAGATGGAGCTTTCATGGCAATTAGGGTGGAGAGATGGGTGGCTCTTTTCCAGGCACCCACTGGCCTTCCTCCGCCACTGGTACAGAACACTCTCACATCTTTCACACTGAAGCCATTAGCGCGGCTAGCCCGCTGGCATGGACTAATTGTTGGCCTCTCAGGAAATGACAGCAGTTGTAATGGTGACGCTGTCATTTAGAGGCTCCCAAGATCAGAGACAGTTTACGATGACCTGAGGTGTTCAGGCCAGACAACCACTGGAGAAGTTTCAGCTGCACTCTTTGGATGTTTGCGCTAACTTATGGAACACTTTGATCCCGGCTTGAATACCTAACGTGGCACAGCAGTGGTTGGGTTTCATTAGAACTCCATTATTCTGTAAAATACTGCTTACATGTCGCTCTCAAACAATGAGGGGAACTTGTGTTTTGATTCACCAGCTTGCAATGGGCAAAGGGCTCCAAAGCAACCGAATAAATGTATCAGAACCACTGACTCCGCCTTCTGCCACTGTAGAACAATGAAGCCATGATGTCATCGTCGTCACTGGTGACATCATGACTGGTGCTATGGCTTCAAGGTCCATTCAACCAAAGGTGAGTCAACTCACTTTCACATTAAATAAATAAGAGTAATTTAAACCGAGATATGATCACTTGATCATACGTCATTGTGACATGAACTACCTTAAAGGTACAGTGTGTAGAATTTTGGTATCTGGTTTTGAAATTGCACATTGCAGCTGAACTAGTAAACATAAAAAAAAGAACCTGTCTGGACTAATGGAAATAAAAATGGCAGCTAAATGAACACATTTGATTCGATTTCATGGTCACTGCTGAGGAGTTTTCCTATATGCTCACATATTACTGTACTTGCTGCTATATACCATATTATGCATATACAGCGTATATAACATTATAGCTGTGCACCATCAAGAAGAGAGTGTTTTCTCCACAGACGCTCCCCTGTCAGTCACGTCAGTAGCTCACATTAGTCCATCCTAAAATCTTCCTGAGTTCTCCTTTCACCAGCTCCCAGAAACCTTCCAGAACAGTCACGATGCATACTCAAGGAATTTACTACACTAGAACAAAGAGAGCCCACCCCCCACCCCTCCACACACAGGCCCAATTCTCACATGATAATTAATTCAGTGAGCACTTCATTCAGATCATTAGGAAAGTCTTGTTAAAATTTGATGCTTGATCAGTTCTCAGGCTGCAGACTCAACCTTCCTGCAAGTCAACGTGTAGGAGCTCTGGGGGGGGGTGTTAATTTCATCTGATCGTCACTTTGTCCAAATTGTGAAAAAAAAAAATCACTGAAATGGTCCATTTCAATCGAATGGAAATGGACTCGTTAGAACACAACGGCAGAAACAACCCAAACAAACCAGCAGGAGCGCGTATTATCAACCTAACCACAGCAGGTGTTCAAACAGATGCAATACAAACACGCTCTCGATGAAGTTCAAGTTGTGTCGGTATTTCAAACAGAGAACTCTGTGGTACGATCTTTACAGAACATGACAAACATCGTCAGTCTCTTAATTCTCTCAGATGAGACATTTCAGCAGGCTAATATTTAAAGTGACTATTCCCAGCGGGGAGAGGACGGCCCCGCCTCAGAACAAATCCATGCAGTTAGTTTTGAGGTGACACGTTTTCGTATTATTAAAATAAATGTATGACGTAATGCCCTCAGATATACCTTTACTGTATCTGAGGTTGATAAAATCATCCTCAGAGCCTTTTCTTTCGGTCCACATTTTATCCTCGTGAAGCCATTAAATATAATGGCTTTTACATGTAAGGGACAGGGTTGCATGGCTTCAGTATTCTTCATGTTAAGCCTTTGTTATGTAATAAAACAAACCCCTGTTTGTTTTTCATTTAAAAGCTCATGTGTTTGTCTATCCTGGGCCATGAGTGATTACTGTTCATTGGAAGGGGCAGCCCTTTAATTAGTCAGCGGTCTCCAGGGAGCCATTACCACGGGGGAATCTTGCCCCTCTTTATTAGGCCATTTTCAAATTGACTCCGAACAGAGACAGGCGGAGGCAATTTGGTTTTCCTCAGACAGGACACCAGCTCCTGTGAATATGCATGCTGGGCTGTGGGCTGTAGTCGTTGGAGGGTGCGGGGACGTGTGACAGAGGGTGATGGACGACGGCGGTCGGGCATCATCTGGGGTCCCTTGCACTGAACAAAGGGGTTTCAAGTTCCGTCGACTTAATAAAGAGACTATGGCAATGTAGCTGCAGCAGAACATGATGGGGCCAATGAAAGAGAGGATAAAGGAGGGGGGATATCTGAAGGTATTCCTGCTCATCACATGTTAAAAATAAGTTTACACAGAATTAAGAGATTAAGAGATCGGCCCAAGGTCTGTTTTTTTTATTCTGCAAAAATTGGCACTTTCCTGTGTTTGACTTACACAAATGAAACTGAAGCGCTTGCTGCATGATATGAAGAAAATAATTGCTGTCACACAGTTTCAATGTTGGCAGATAGGCTCTGAACTCCAGATAATCTCCGACCTTGAGCGCTGGAGAAAGGAGAGCGTCGGCGGGGGGGGGGTGAAAACCTACCATGTATTTTATATTTATTTATGTAGTACATCTTGCTTAATTAACGAGGCGCAGACCTGAAGGTCTGCATCCCCCTAATCACGTCTGTGGTCATCATGTGACGCACCAATCTGAGCCCTTCAACGTGTCACCTTGATACACGCTTGTGAAACATTCCCAGCGAATGATGGCATTAAAGCTACCAGTTGGAATAATTGGGATTACCTCTTGGTAATTCCAGCCAAAGTCACCTTTTTCCCTGATATCAAACTTAGAGAATCGTGCACCCAACAAAGTGTGGGCGTTAACTGCTGCCAAGGACAGACCTGATCTCTCCAGACCCCCCCCCCCCCCCCCCCCCCCCACCCCACCCCCCCCCCCCCCCCCCACTTTGAAAGATATATGGCAAATGAACACATTTCAATCTACAACTGTCTCCATCTTTTCTTCTCTCTCTTTCCCTCCTTCAGTCCATTCATTTCATACGTCTCCCATTGTTATCTGACTCAGCTGCTCATTTCTAACGATGTCAAATCAAGAGGCACATCACAGGCGCTGGCTAATTACCCGCACTGATGCATGTACTTTAGCCATCTTGTTTGGGAATAGAGAGATTAAGGCATGGAGAGACGTACGCTGTCAAGCAGCGACCTTGGAGAGACCTGAGACGCGCAGTTCTCCGCTGAAGTGGCGTCAGTGGCGTATCAGGCCTCTCTGCAAAGCCCCAAATGCAATTACAGTCAGGGATTATGTTCCTTCTCTGCCGTGGGATGAAGTCAAATTGACCAGTGTGTGTTTAAGTGTCTGTTTTTTGTGCATATGAAGTAGAGGGGCTTGTTAGTGGCAGCTGAACCCCCAGGGCCTCCGTTTGGGGGCTGTGAAAACACACAGGCTTGGAATCCTGTCTCTGCTCTCTCTGCAGCCTGACAAACAGTGTATAAAATCCTGACTATAGATCCTCCATGTTTGTTGTTGTGACAGGGCTTTGATGAGCATGCATCTGATGTTTATGGGACAACACAAGTAAACACATCACGCTGGTATCAGTGCTGAAATCCTAACATCATCAGAACATGAGCAACATTCATATTTTTGGTAGCCTCCCCAGACCCGTAAACAGATTAAATGGGTCAAATGGACGGAGCCTGGAGACTTGTTAAGACCTGGGTTCAGCTCCCATCAGGCCTGTGAGGTTATAGTGTCTGTTATCAGAGACATGTGCTGAATATCAGTGGAAGCGAGGCAGCGGAGCCACATGCTCCCTTCAGTCAGCGGCGGCCGTGAAATAACTGAAACTGAAACCAAGTGCCTTTATAGATTCTGCGGCTCAGCGGGTCACTGGCGCTCAAAGCCTTCAGGATTTTATTGCAGCACGCGGGTGTGATTGTGATGAATGGATTTATTGCCCACGGTGTCAGGGACAGTGTGTTAGCCGCACTCATAGCGACTCGCTAACCGCTTTCTCATGTGGGATTCTTCCACGCTTCGATTTCTCTCCTTCAAACAGAGTGAGAAAAGCACAACAACAGCAGGTCGGCTCACGGCCGCGTGCTTCAGACCGACGCTAGTTAGTAACGGACTTTCAACCGTGGATCAGATGCAATTACAAAGTACTTCTTCATCCTCTCTGGTGCCCGTCCAGCTGGAGGCCACCCATGATTCTGCCTATGTGGCATATGCCCTGGTCCAGAGGGAGACAAGCACATGGCAGCCACCTCAGAGACTAAATGAGTCGTGGCTCATGAGTTATGTCAGGTGCATGAGACAACAAATATTATGTAACCCCAGAGTTTTCAACTTAGATGTTTTATAAAACGTTATTCTCCACACCTTAAGGGTAACAATAAAACCAGGGATGGGGGGGGGGACTCTGTCAATCTCCTTACCTCACCCACACAGGGGTCACATGTGCGGCTGCATTAGTGGGGCATTAATGCTCCATGATAATCAAAGGCAGAGCATGGCCAGGGAGGGAAGCAGGGATATAAAGGGACTTGGTGAAGCAGACCCCTCTGCACCCAGAGCCTTTTAATTAGGCTCACAGCAGGGACGCTGCACACACACACACACACACACACCCTCGTCGCTTACCCACAGATGCATGCACACACTCATATAAACTGACAGTCACATACATTTTTCTGCTTCATTATTCGGGTGTATGTGTCGTCCCCATTTCCTGATAAATTGGGGCTTTGGATGTCTTCTGTCCCGGCACTTGTCAAGGGAGCGGAGATGGTTTGTTCTGATGCTCAGTGACCTTTTTCTTTCTGCTACATCACAAGCTTTTTGTCAAACAAAGGGGATTATAGGTGTCCTTTTTGTGCGGGGGCTGTGAGTCACAGCCTCTAAGGTATTGCAGTTTGTGCCCTGACGATTGATCAAGCAATTATCAAAATATTATTTCTTCTGCATGATCTTTTATTATGTGGCAACATTTAATATTTTTTTAACCATTCTGAACCCTCATGAGATTATCACAGCTGCAGAATTTCTGGTATAGACATATCTTAACTCATTAGACGTATTGACAGCGTCACTTTTTGAAACCGAGGCAGTGAAATGCAGTCCCCCATCTGCCTGGACTCCAGCGCTGGCTGACATTTGGCCGAGGACCTTTAACCTCGCTCCAAAATGTCATGACACCAGAAGTCAGCCTGACACAATGGAACCTGAACAATAAACTCTGGTGAACACACTCGACGTGATCAAACCAAACCAAACAGAAATGTGACGCATTTTAGAGGTGCAGTGCGTTTATCATGCCAGGTGTCAGACTTCACTCCTGACGAGTGATGATGGTGGAAAAAGGCACATGAAGGTCAGAAAAGACGGGGACTTAATGGGATTTCATATAAACATTGAGGATATCATCAGAACTTATTTCACCAGGTGTCTGAAAATATTCCTCTGCTCTTGAAAGGACCTTAGTTGCTCATCTGAGTTAATTATACCAAAGAAATCAGCAGCATTCAAGATGGTATCTAGGACTCTGTCATTAGTCCCCTTTGTACCACAGTGCATGATTTAGTCTGATCTGCTGATTCCTGATAATATGCTGAAAACTCTTTTAATGTATCAGCACGATCACGTCACAAGCACAAAACAGGAAGGACCAACTTCATCCCATTTATAAAAACATTTCCTAAAGTTCCTGTCATTAATAAGTCACAGTGCACAATGTGTCCCATTGAAATATCAGCAATATTATTTTCAACATTAGGGGCTAAAACTTTATGTTACATTACTTAATCTGCTGCTGCAGTTTTCTTGGGAACAAACGATGTAATGATCCTTTCCTTTGAAACTGGGATGTCCTTGAAGTAACAGCTACAGAAAACACAAGTAATTCCCCAATCACTATCCATTATCTTCACTCAGACCTTCAGTCATCCATCATTCCAATGTCCTACTCCTTGTTCTGCCTTTGACTTGATAAAGCTGTGTCTGCATGGACACTCCATGGTAGAGACCCCTCAGCTGTCTTTGACTTCACTGCAAACATTTGAAATAAACACACACTGTAATGTTTCCTCTGATCTGGTGAATAATGACAGAGTTGGAAACTCTGGTAAACATGCGTCTTCAGGGCTGGACAGTGAGAGGTGGCCACGCTGCTCAGGTCAGCCCTAGGGGCTAACGGTGTATTGAGCTGTGGACAGCCCGTGGGTCAGGAGGACTTGGTCGCTCAGCTGCTCCACACCTGGGGTCCGCTGATAAGGTGGGGGGCAGCACTCAGTCCTCCTCTCCACCACGAAGAGGTCCATTCATCCGTCACTGAGTCTATCTGTCCGACCTCCAGCCTTCCCCCCAACCACAGGATCAGGAGACAGTGATGACCATTAGCCGTCCTTCATTCACCTGTGTCAACTCTTTTCCTTTGTCTCACCACTGATGCCTGACATTTGGGGAATTGCGTGGACCAGCCCACCAGACTGCTGACTGCAGGAATAGCTAATGTGTGATTGGAGAGTTTGCATAATGCTCGTTCTGTTTGCTATGTTAACCCTGCATAACATATCACTGTGCTGTGCTGCAGTCGAAACCCAGACAACTCCAACCAAAGCAGAGCATCTACATTGGGACTTATGAATTAACATAGTGATGACACTGCAAACTATATCATCACCAACCAATTATTTGCTTCTTGACTTAGCATTCATGAGATGTTAATGAGGTGAGAAATGTCCGTAATTCAAATGGAGGATTCTTAGGTTTAATTAGGTAATGGAACCCAGCTGCTGATGAGTCTGGGTGGGACAGAAAACTTGGAGTCGCAGGGGTGAGTCGAGGCCCAAACGTCATCACAACATCGAGTGAAAAGGCTGATTTGAAAAAGGCTTTGACTGGTGTGTATTTCTTTGAGTAACACACACACACTGAAAAGACACAAATCGTGAAGCAACTCACCGAGGAATGAACCACAGACAAACCCACTTCATGTGAGGCCCCCACATCAAAGTCCAGGTGGATTGAAACTAAAATTCATTTCATTGTCAATCAATTTTCTGCTCTCCATCACAAGTGCATGAACTTGCCCCCCCACCCCTTTAGAGGCAGGGAGGCGTGACATGACTTTGGCCCTGACCCGGGTCCCTACCTGGATGTTTTGTTTCGAGCGTGTGGAGATCAGATGTTTTTGGTCATTACACCGCCTCCCATTAGGGCTCCCGTTTCGTCCAAATAAACCTAATGAGACAGTGTTTAATGTCCAGAGTCCCTCCCTGCCCCTGATGTAAGGATCCTGTGTGTGTTAGGGCACGTCGAGCCAAATTACCCAGACGCCTTGTTCACTGATGGCACCTGGGCCCCCTCGTCGCTCGGGGAGGTTGGATCAGGGTAAGGGAATCCACTGGGGGGGTGGAGCCCAGCTGGAGGAAGTTAAAGAGCTAAATGCTGATTGGAGGAGGGGGGGTTTGGATGAGAGAGGTGTTTCAGCATTAGGGGAGTCAACCAGGACCCATGGGGGTTCCTTTGTTTAAGGACATGTGGGAGAATCCAATGCAACTGTCCAGTGGAAAATTCCAGAGTTGGGGTGAATGCATTCATTCAGGGTTTGTTGATGTGCTTGATCTTAGAGGCAACTGTAACTACACAAGCTAAATAATTAAACAAGTAAAGAGCAAAACTAGGTACACTGCTCTCTACTGCCATTCGGCCTGTTCTAAGATCCCCCATGTGAGTCAACTCTTCTGGGATCTACTCCACATGGGAAGAGATAATGGATACAGATAAAGGATGAACTCCTTCAAACCTGTCGTTTCTTAAACAAAACTGCCAAAGATTCTTTGTTTCCAATTTGTGATCATGAGGTTGATAGTGCGGCGTTTTGTTTTGTCTCTCAGGTGACACCATCTGAAGTCAGGGGGGATTATTCTGTCTCCTGAGAGGGCACACGATTTCCTCTGTGAAGTCCTGCTCTTTTTCAGCCCGCTGTCCTTAAGAGGACATGTCTGCCGCAATCAGTATCAAGGAGGCAGCCCACGTAATGGTCATTTCACACCTATCCAGTAATGAGCCAATCAGACGAGCGAGACGATAAGAGTGAGCTGACATTAAAATTGATGAGAGGATGTGAAAATCCTGCTCTCAAACTGGGAGCTCGTTTTCTAAGGCTGCATGGAAAACCATCAGCGGGGAAAGTGTAAGGCACTGAATGTGTTATTGTGCTGGATTCATTTTGAATGTGGTGATAGGATGGGAAAGCAGGCAGGCATACAAATGAAGCTGCTGCTTTAATTGATTTTCAAGTGCCGACTGAAACACGAAAGACCTAAGATCACCCAGAAACGAAATATGATGGATGTAGACATTGAGTTATTGACTCAGATATAACATTCCTGTCATGCTACCAGAGTCCTCCTGAGCAATGACTGTCTACAAATCATCATGCAAGACTTCTCAGTACCGCAGTGACGCAGATTCAGCGTTGAGACAGCCTGCAGGTGTGGACCCGATCCTCTGATGGGCACGACCAAGCATCAAATCCAAGCTGGCAGGATGCACTTTCACTTCATAATCATCATGGCTCCTCACCCCTGCTATGGAATGAGTTTGGAGCCATGAGTGGGACTGCACTCAGATACGGTTAAATGAAAACACTTGAGGGCATTTCTGGCTCTGTCATTAACACCGATGCTCATGGGTAACAGATGCGGCCCGATCGGGGATGAGCGTGGAGACAAAAATAAATCCATCACCCGACAGAAGGGGGGAATTTAATTTTGCCGCCTTCAACGACACAAAGGGTGAATCGCAGACCTCGTCTCACATGGGCCTTGGTTTGAACTTATAAAAAAAATAAACAAGTCAGCGTGAGTCAATCTCAGCTGTCAATTTGACGTCAAACCAGGTTGTGTTAGGGTTTATGACCTTTACTGCAGCCATCCACCAGGGGGCAGTCAAGAAGCACTGGCAGTTTTCAGGTGGCATACGAACATATGTCATCATTTGGCCTCAGAGAAAAGCTGCATTCAGCTAAACACAATCTGTATTCACAGAGCAACACCCGTCCTGCGTCTCTGTCTCATCATTTACAGTTTGAAAAAGCTAATTGTTCCTCTGGTAATAAGACCAGGATTATCAGCACGACCATTTGCTAATTATGAAAGAAGCTATTCTCCAACTTCCGATTCACGAGGCGTCAGCAAAGCTGCAGGGACTGAAATGTGAAGCCAGTGTCCTGAACGTGTGCAAATAAGGTCCCAGCTCATTAACTTTAAGTTATGTCTGTACATGTCCCCAGAATATAACGATGGCCTCTGGATGGTACATAGATTAACACAGATCCTCACTATTTTGTTCAGACATGCTCTCTAGAATATTAAAAAGGAAATGAGGGCACAGAAGACTTGACCTTACTGCTGTGGGATGTGCCGCAGGAAAAAAAAAATGGGGCAGAGCCACTTTTCTAACATCTTCGACCTTTAATTGATATCTTAACTAATGGAGGCATTAAGGAGTTGTAGAGCAATATGCTATACTAAAACCTGACATGATGACTCACTTCAGTGTGAATCACACACACACACACACACACACACCACTCCTAAATCAGCAGAAATTAGCAAGACACTTCAATATAATCTTTTCTTTTGTCACAGCAGCATTGTGGCTAGATCATTTCTTACAGCTGGGAATTCTGACGAGGTATTACTCAGGGTATTATTTATCAAGCTTTATAGCTTTATAACTAGATTATTCATTTGAAGACAAAATATTTCTCTTGTGTTTTTCTTTCATGCAACTCAGTGAAAGTGTAAAACCTGACTGTCTCCTGTCTCCCAATATTTTCCATGTGTGAAAAGTTTGATTTATCTTTTTGTGAGTAAAGGTTCACCAGGCTTATTATGATCTAAAATAGATGAGCCTCAGTGTCTGACAGAAGATATGACCACTGATTGACACTTCAAGGTTACACTGACCTGCATTCCCTGTCTTTGACCTTTCTTGGACAGACCGTGTGCTGACCTCATCCAAACGGGTACTGTCCCTTTGGCCAGGTCAACACACACACACACACACACAGCCAACCCCTGGACAGATGGCAGAGCCAGCTGGAATGACTTGTAGTCCCTAAAGGACGACAATCAAACACTGTGACAGGAAAGATAACGTAAACAATGACACAATACATCAGTCGGGCCACATCAAATGACCAATTACAGCCAAAATCCAATAAAAGGTCTCTTTTACAGCCCAGTGACGACTGCAGCCGGCTGGACTTTTCACCCTTGCTGCAGTCATAGGAGGCAAAGGAGCAATCAGCTCGCTGATATTGGCCTTTCTGGAGTAATTAGTTGTGTGTTTCATGATGGTTTCATTAATTCATAAATGTAAATGAATCGTATCTAAGTACGAGAGCAGTCTGAGTATTGTGACGCAAGTAAGATTTACTGCCTGGGTATTGCCCTCTGAGCAGACTGCCCTGATCTGGCTAACACACTCATGCAAAATGTTATTTTAGACCTGATTCTACCCCCATGACATTTTATAAATATTCAGTAAATATGTAGTATATTGTATTTCGTCATATCACACTGACAGACAGACATTCATGGGCTGATCTTCATTACAGCAACAACTTTCCTAAAATTAATTTAGCATTTTTTTCTCAAAGGAAAGGACTTAACTGTTTAAGGAGGACTCACTGAAGACCAGAGCAAAGGAGCATCAACCCAGGCCAGGCAACCATCCCAGTGTCACGACCCTGCTGAGCGACAGGGACAAACAGAGCAAGGGACACTGTTAGAAATCCAAATGTCCTGGTCCAGAGGGGGGACATCAGAAGACTTAAAGGCACTAAAACAGTGTAAATGACACTTTTGTTTGTTGAGATGATGAGGTTCATTGACACGCTGATGTGACCAGCAGCAGGATGGAGGCGTGTTTGTTGGTTTATTATTTTTTTAGTATTTTATTATTTTATTTGCTTCGATTTTTAGGAAACGTCTTCAGTGTTCTGTGGACTGGACCACTTCAGCCACCCCTCCATCAGTGGATAATGAGCGAATTTTGAAAAATTCAACAAAGCGGCCACCCGGGGCCCCTCAGTGGAAGTGAAAAACTCTGCTGCGCCCCTGTCTCTGCCCACAGGCGTTAGTCAGTCACCTGAAACCTCCCAGAATCCACCGCGTCTCGCACGCGCAGCCTGTGATCCACGCCGTATTTTTCTCCGCTCCCTCCCGCACGTCACACACCCCCCCCCCCCCCCCCCCCCCCCCCCCCCCCCCCCCCTCCCCTTAGCAACAGAGGCAACATGGCGGCGTCCAGTAACGCGGAGCATTCTCCAGAGATATCGACGCCGTTGAAGATCCCGAAAACCGAGGTGCCATCCCCCGAGTCGGAGGAGCTGAGTGACAGCAATCAATACCACTCCAACCCCCCGACGCCGAACCGCTTCTCGCCTCTGAACCTGGGCTCGGGGGCCGCGGGCCGGACGGCGGCCTCATCCTCCAACAGCTTCACCGCTTGCCGCGGGATGTCGTGGACGCCGTCCGAGACGAACGCCCTCATCGCGGTGTGGGGCAACGAGCGGCTGACGGAGGCGCGGATGCAGCAGCTGGAGGTGGCGGGCACCGTGTTCTCCGGCAAGGCCCCCGGTCCCGCCATGTACGAGCGGGTGTCCAGAGCCCTGTCGGAGCTGGGATACGAGCGGACGCCCTCCCAGTGCCGGGAGAGGATGAAGGTAACTGAGGTTATGAGGACGCAACAAGGGCTGCGAGGGGATGTGAGGGGCTGTGGGGGGATGTGAGGGGCTGTGGGGGGATGTGAGGGGATGTGAGGGGATGTGATGGGCTGTGGGGGGCTGCCAGGCAGGTGTTGTCCACTCCTCATACTCGCATGTCACCTCCCCAGCAGGTGAGCGCACATCAGACACATGTGCGGCCCTCTGTGCACAACTCTAGCCCCCTAATAAGCTCCCTCTATCAGTCAATTGTACTTTATAGTTTCATCATATGTTTATGTAACAGAAAATACTCTGAAATACTATGTAGGTATATATACTATATACAAGCAAAAACACAAAAAGACAGCATGTGCAAAAATGCAGAGATTTAGCACCAGGACAAAAATTGTATGACCGGGCATTGTAAACATAGTGAGACAGTGCAGAATTTTTTTTTGTTCTCAGTTTCCCATGATGCCACTGTGGCTCTACAATGAAATAAATACATTGCATTGTGTTTTATTTAATGCTGCTGAGATGTTTCCATATGATGGTCACACCGTTGGTTTGCCAATCAAAAAAAAAACAAAAATAACAAAATAATAATAATTCTATATAAATCCCATTTCAATTTTAAATCTGTAGTTTATTATCAATTCTTTGAATGTGTCAGACATAAGTGTTGAATTGAAATTGTGTTTCTCATGTGATGGGCTGTGGGGGGCTGCCAGGCAGGTGTTGTCCACTCCTCATACTCGCATGTCACCTCCCCAGCAGGTGAGCGCACATCAGACACATGTCTCCTCATACTCGCATGTCACCTCCCCAGCAGGTGAGCGCACATCAGACACATGTGCAGCCCTCTGTGCACAACTCTAGCCCCCTAATAAGCTCCCTCTATCAGTCAATTGTACTTTATAGTTTCATCATATGTTTATGTAACAGAAAATACTCTGAAATACTATGTAGGTATATACACTATATACAAGCAAAAACACAAAAAGACAGCATGTGCAAAAATGCAGAGATTTAGCACCAGGACAGAAATTGTATGACCGGGCATTGTAAACATAGTGAGACAGTGCAGAAATTTTTTTTTGTTCTCAGTTTCCCATGATGCCACTGTGGCTCTACAATGAAATAAATACATTGCATTGTGTTTTATTTAATGCTGCTGAGATGTTTCCATATGATGGTCACACCGTTGGTTTGCCAATCAAAAAAAAAACAAAAATAACAAAATAATAATAATTCTATATAAATCCCATTTCAATTTTAAATCTGTAGTTTATTATCAATTCTTTGAATGTGTCAGACATAAGTGTTGAATTGAAATTGTGTTTCTCTCCGGCCATGCAGTGCAGTGTCAACAATTTAAAACAGTAAAAAAAATATTAAATAATGAAATATTAAATAATGCAGATCTGATTATATGATCCAATGACACACATACACATGTAGGAACGTTCCTTAGCCTCTTGTCTCGCTCTCGAACGTTGGGGCCTCACTGCATCGTGATGCGGCTGTTTTCATATTTCCCTGCTCATTGGCTCTGGACTGTCCAATGAGAGGAGCCAGAGTCTGATTCTGATTGAACTGATTCTTTAAGTTGTGAAATATATACCAGGTTGATGGACAGGGAGCGATATCATAGACTTCAAGGAAAAGTGTGAGCCTTAAACGGGATCTCTCTTTGTACTCATTCTGTCACTGACCACTATAGAAACACATCATCAGACAAAAGAGTTGAAAGTGGTCGGCGGCTCCTTCCCCTCGCTCTCCTGAATTAGCGCTAAGGCTCGATTCTCACCCAGCTGCTCCTCTCTTTGAAGACGTGTCCTTCGGGAGACGCTTCAGAAATCTCCCTTTCATATCTAAGCACTTTAAACCACATTCTCTGAGGCTATTCACTCTTGAAGTCGCAATTTCAGCTACTTTTTTTTTAGTTTTATCTTTTATTGTGTGATTCATTCTGCTGCACTGTTTAATATGTTTGGGTTAATTGAACAAAGAAACCTGAAGCTCAAACTTGATATTGCTTCGTGCTCTTTTCCTGGGCTATTTCAACATGTTCTCCTCTGTCCGATCAAGTCGTTCCTTGTAATGATCGTTGAAATAGCAATAAACCTATTTATTATTGTTGTCATTACAAGCGGAGAATGTAAACACAGCTGCTGACGACTTGTTTTCATTGGGCCGTTCCACACGTGATAAAATGGATCGTTACTCTGTTGTCGCGGCGTTCCAGGCTGCGCCAAACTATCAAACTATAACGAGTCAGCCTTGGCTAATTACAGCTACACTCAAGCAGCACCGTCAGCATTTTCAAATTTCACAATTGCAAAGCAGAATTGCTCAGCACGTGCAGGACATTATCCGATTTGTCGATCCCGACTCAAGACGCGCCGTAGCCTAAAGCCAGACGGTCGTTTTCCGAGGGCAATAAAAGGATTAAAGGGATATGTCTCGTCTTCGTGCCCCATTTTGAGCCACCGCTGCGTCGAGCCGCGCCAATGAAACAACCGAGTAATAACCTTTTTGTTTACGCTCCTCACGAGCGGCCCGAAGTCACTGACTTGTCCTCCCATCTCAAACAGACACTGCGCCGCTGCTACAGCCGAGTGAAGGAGCATGGCATCGGCAAAAGGAAGAGCAGCTACACCATCGAGCAGCTGGAGAAAGTGTTTGGTCAGGGAGGCTGGGACTCCCAGAGCTGTGCTCCGGTGCTGATCAACAGCAGTGGCCTCTACCAGGAGATGGAGTCTGATGGCAGCACCCTGGAAGACTTCTCCCAGGAGGACTGGTGCAACCAGGTGCTGGACTCCGCCTTCCAGGAGGGAGACATGGAGACCGGTGAGCCCAACAGAGCTGTGATGGACTCGAGGATGGGGCTTCTCTTTAAACTGAGATTTGTTCTTGTTGTGTTCCCCTCCAGAGGAAATCCAGGTGCCTAAAAACAGAGGTGTGCAGATTCAGGCTGAGCTGTCGGAGCAAACCCAGTAAGTCCCCGGAACAGAGGCTGACGTCACTGTGGCTCTGCTAACGGAGCATGTCAGATGTTAAGCTTTGTGCTGCCAGTTCACTCACATTGACAGACAAACCGATCGGGGCACGAGAATCATGGCCTTAGTCAAAAAAAAAAGATGTCAGCCATATAATTCAGTTTTATGATTCCTGTCTGCCACATTATCTCGTCTTGATTCGTCCACAAGGAGTCGCTAAAGCGTGGGAATTTGAGTCTGGACATAAAGGAATCTAGGCAGCACAGTGGTGCCTCACTACATGAGGTCCTGGGTTCCATTCCCGGGGCAGGGTGTGTGGAGGCTTTCTCCCACAGTCCAGGCTACGATATTTAGTACTTCATTCTGTTCCCTGCAGGAGAAGGGGTATGATGCAGACTGTGATGCGCATCCTCGAGTCAGTGGAGCTGAAATGGGAGCACTTCCAAACGTGGACCGAGTTCTCCCGGCTGCACCTCTCCAACAAGCTGGCCATCTTCGGCGTGGGCTACAACACGCGCTGGCGCGAGGACGTGCGCTACCACTATGCGGAGATCAGCTCGCAGGTGCCGCTGGGCAAGAGGCTTCGCGAATACTTCAACCCGGAGAAGCCGGAGGGCCGCGTCATCATGACCAAAGTTCAAAAGATGAACTGGAAGAATGTCTACTACAAGTTCCTGGACATCACCATCAGCGAGGCGCGCTGCCTGGAGCTGCACATGGAGGTGGACTGGACCCCTGTGACCCAGTCCAGGGCGGCGGGCGGCAGCAGCAAGTGCACATGCCACTACCTCCTTCCTGGGGACATCCCGAAGTCATACGGACTCTACGCTATCGGCTACGAGGCAGCGTCTTCCCCCAGCGTCCCCGGTCAGCCGCCTGCACAGGGTGACGGCGAAGACCACCGCTTACCTCAGAGCGATTCGGAAAACCGCGCTCCGAGTCAGGCGGAAGGAGAAGGAGCAGGGCAGGGGGACAGGACTGGGGCTAAAGTCACTTACTGCTACCTGGGCATAGCTGAGGACAGGACCATACAGCAGTGTCTCTTCCAGCACTTTCAGGGCTCTGGCAAACACCCCGTCCACGGCGAACCCTCTGCCATGACGCTTTTCCTGCAGGACAACTGCCGCGGCGGCGAGGGAGGCGACGACTCGTCTCAGCGTTTTTTTATTTACGTCAAATTCATTGAGGTGGAGCTGGACTTCCTCTCAGCCGGGTCCCTGGTGGAGTGCCTGGAAACCGCTGTGGGTTATCCCTTAAAATACAACAACAGAGAGTCGTCCCAACCTCCCAGCACAGCAGCTGGTCACCGAGTATTTATTTAACAAGTATTACCGCCAGCAGAGCAGCGAGGGGAAAGGTGACCGACTCTGCCACGCAGCATGGATGTGTGCAGCGTTCTGGCGTATATATTTTTGTTTGTATTTTTTTGCAGTTTCCTTTCAACTGACTTTGGTATTAAATTCTAAAAAGAATGACACTATGTGGAACAGTAGGCTAACTGTTGAAGTATGTACTTATTATGTTTTGCTTATGTGCACTACCAATGTTTCTGCTGCTTGTTGAGTGTAAACATTGCTTCGTCAGGGAGCGTGGGGTCGGCAAGGGGACGAGTGCAGTACGCATCTGTCTACCTCAGTAGGATGTAGCAACCGAGGCAGCAACGGGACCAGAGCGTGGAGTTGTTCTTCGACTGCCTTTTCTTTGACTGTTGAAATCTGGATCTGAATTCACAAAGCATCTAAGAATAATGGTTTACTTTCGTGTGTGTGTGTGTGTGTGTGGGGGGGGGGGGACTGGGCTGCAGCTGGAAGATGCTTCTATGCAAATTAGGGACAGGAAGGTAACACGATGTACACGCCCTGCAGCATCATGGCTGTCAGCTGTTTCCGCTCAACTTCACTTCACTTCAGCTCTTTAGGTCTGAATCCAAACGGGGAACGGCCGCCAGTGTCAGTTAATGTAAAGAAAAAACGAGTTAAATCACTCACAGCGTCTTAATCACTTCCTGCTGTTTGAATGTCGGCCTCATCGGCCCCCTGCCCTTCATCGAATCCTGTTTCCTGCCACCTAAAATAACCACGTCCTGGCAGAATGACCACATTTAAGCTGTCATCGTAGTGTCATGTGTCTTCATCCACCCTGGTGCATGATCTTCCAATGATCCAATGCACATTCAAATACTTGAATCTGTAGTTTTGCTTCATATGATCAAATACTGCCTCATCAGTAATAATTGCTTGTTATGGTTTTGGTTGCATATCGGTATCAGAGATCATGAACAACACACAGGTTTATAGATCCACCATTAGCCACTATGTACCGGGAGCCATCACTCAGGAGCATCTCTAGCTGCGCTCGTGGATTGCTTTGCCAGTATGAACACTGGTGATTCAGATTCTTACAGAAAATCCAGAATGTGCAGGCGTGTTGTGGTAATCCGCTCGTGTGCAGGTGTAGATCACGTCTGTGACTTCAGGTCAGGTTCAGACGGTTTACTCACATTTTAACCAGTAATCAAGCTCAGTTCTTTGTGAACGTGATTCCAGAGATTATGTGCAATGTGCCAGGAAAGACTGTGGTGAATCAAACAGTGGACGAATCGATGTATATAAAATCTACCTTATATATCTGAAATATATATATATTTAAGATTATCAATGTTCTTGAGCATTCCGGCTTTTGCAGACTTGTTCATTTGTTTGGGTATACAGCATATTAAGATGAATATAATATTTTCTAATTTATTGGTTGACACAAAGTCTTGTATGTGATTGTTTGGAAGTCACCGTCTTGTATGTTTACATGTTTAAAAAAAACAATAAATGGGGCACTCACTGATATTTGCCACACAGTGGAAATTGGATCTGTCTTGTTGTTTTTCTTCCCTGGTACGTCGGAGTACTTCTGTTTCCTGCCGTTGTATGTGCCTGTAGAGCATCAGACACAGAGAGGAACTCAGCGTTCAGAAATAGACGGCGGTGTAGCTGAACACAGTAAGAATATTTCAACATTGATTAGAAAAAAATAATGGAAAGGGTATCAATGTTTACACACAATCCTGAATCCACGATCATGATCCACCATCAACTGTTTTATGACATGTACAAAAAAAACAGTCAGGATCAGAGGTGGAAAACTGTCCAATAGTCCTTAGTCACATTTGACATGAGACAGTAGAAAACCACCTGTATACATTCAAGTATAAAGTATAAATTAGTGAATGTCCAGCCAACAGTGATGAGCTTTAAGCCTGTGTGGATTGATTGGGATGTAGAGCATGTCGTTCACCCATGTGGCCACGAGGTGGCGATAGATAGCCATGGCAGAAAATCCCTCCATGTGCAGTGAACACTTGGCTGTAACTTACTGTGACGGATAAATTAAAAACATGAACATGCATTAAAATGTGACGACACATCAGTGGGATGGGTCAGCTGACGCTGTGCACGTGTGTGAAGGACTCAAGCACACTGCAAATATAAGGATCCTCCGTCACTGACCTCAAGTATTTAACGTCATAAAATATTTGACGTTATTACAAGACAACAGCATCAGGTATTCATAGACTGAATGGTTTAGACCCAGTGACACTAACAAACAGAACGACAAGTACTGCGTTCTCTACTGCGTTAATAATTAACGGTACGTTTTTTTCCATCCACTGTTAGATTTGCGTTGTAGGTGAAGTACATTACGTTTACATAGCTTGAATAAATATTTCATTGTGCTCTTTCTACTGTGTAATAGGCTTGCATGTTCAACATGCATGAAACAACAGGATTTATTTCTCAAATCTGCATTTTACTCAGCTACATCGGTGATTTGCCGTCAAGTAGTTTGCAGAAAATACTGAAGTTGAAAAAGTTCTCCTTCATGTTGGCCTTTAAAAATATCAGTCATGATGTTCGACTATAAATCCTGATTTGATTAGTGCTTTGCCCCCCCCCCCATCTACAGTATGTATGTAGGGCAGTGATGTTGTAGGAATGTATACAGGTTTGAGTAGATTCGACTGTGAGGTAATCTGATCACAGAAAAACAAGTTCCCACAATGCATTGAGATTCCATCTGTTCCCTTCTTCTGTAAGTCACATCCACACAGAATGACATCACTCAGGTGACACATCTGTACCAAACATCTGCCAGGAAACAAGACGGTCCCACACACTGGCATCACTCAGGCCGGACGCCAGCGTTAACTCACAAACTGCACTGTACTTGAGACCTGGGGAACATGAAGTAGTTGTACATGGAAATAATCCAGCAAACACACTCCAAATATGTGGAATGACGGGTTCTCGTTCCTTTTGTAAATATGAAATTATTTATGACCCCTGGGCTCATAATGAATCACTGTGCTGCACAATGTGCCGTATTTGGCTATCTAGAAATATTTGTGTACACAGCAAATGTGCTGCTATTTGTATTCCAGTATAATGAAGCAGTTCTCACTGTCACATGTGTGTTGCACTTTACTGTATTGATTTTGTTTGTTTGTTTTAAATAGAAGAAGTTATATGGGTTATTTTTCTGGCATGGGTTGATCTGAAAGAGGAGAACACACACACGTCGTCTTTGTTCAATGTTTCATCCAAGAAAAAAACACATTTGCACAAAAAACAATAATCATTTGAAACATTGGGTGATGAAACCAATGTGTTTGTCCTCCAGGTGTCAGGTTTGCTCACCATTTGATTCCAGTATTAGCCTCCATGCCCCGCTCACATTCAGGTTGGCCGCGATAATAGAACGAGCCCAGCGTGGACAGCCCTCCTCCTCTCAAGTCTGTAGACTTTCAGCTGGAGGCTCAAACACAACACAATCTCATCCCCAGGGGAATCGGACCCTGCTCCTTCGGATTTAATCAGAGGAATAACCCCTGTTCACCTCTCATAATTGAGCAGTCCTCCTGCATTAGCCTCACCGCTGTTGCTGAGGCAACTGGGCAACCTCAGAAAATGAAATAAAGAGGTCTGGTCACCGCGGAGAGCACAGGTCACTCCATATTTTTACATCTGAGGGTGAGCTCACCTTGGGAATTCACGTCAAGCTGAGTCCAGCCTGTTCCAGTGCTTTCAGACCCACACCTTTTCACACATGACGGAGCAGGAGCTGCAGATTTGCAGGGGGAGTGTGGGGGAAAGGATGGAGCTTTGAAAATGGCCTGATTGTTGGAAACAAAAGCTGGAGCCACGGGGTATTTGAAATGGCAAAGTTGCACATAAGGGCCATTAATGAGACTTGTCAGCTTAAAGACTCGAGGAAGTGATTTTATAATGAGCTCTGTGGTTGGCTGAGACATTCACTCGTCCATGATTTTGATGTAGAAATTCATCAGAAACCTTTTGTAATTCTTTTACAACTGCTGGTAAATGAATTCAATTAAGCTTCATTTGAAAAGTGCCAGATCACCACGTGCATTACCCTGGTCAAGAATGGAATGTAAACACAGGATGAGATGGTGAACATCACTGAAAGGTACCTCTACACATATATCCATTTCTTAGTTTTGGTAACTACTACTTTATTCTTATTTGAAGGTACTGCGCTAGTTGTATATGTGGATCGTAAAACAGGACAGCAGCAACCACATTTAAATAATCAACGTTGAATGACTCTAAATAAAAATATGTAAAAAGTCAAGAGGGGAAAGTCGAGCACCTGCGAACCAGAGAACAGGTGCAACTCCGGCATTTGCAAATAAAACCCCGGATGTGTGCCTTTCAAAATAAAGCACAGCAGCCTTACATAGCAAACGTGCGCGATAGAGGGTTTTATTTTGTCATGCAAATAACCGGAAACCAGGGGACAGTGAGAGAATTGACGCCAGCTCACTGGGGCGACACTGCCCCCCCATCTCTCTCTCTCTCTCTCTCTCTCTCTCTCTCTCTCTCTCTCAGGAGAGGAGTCGGTATGACCGCTCAGAGTTGTCGGTGAGCAGGAGTCGCACATGCCGCTGGTGTGAAGAGGAGGAGAAGAGGAGGAGAAGAGGAGTCACGGAGGGTCCTGGGAGTCGGAGGCGGCGAACCAGTGAGAACCGAACCCGGCTCTTCTTACCTGGCGGGTCGCCTCACCTGTCACCGTCTGTGCCGACACCAGCGGACACCAGCGGACACCGCCGGAGGACGGAGACACGGGCGGAGAAGTGGACGAATCATGGAGGTCTGCGCTACTTCCAGGAAACTTCCTCTGCTCTCCTTCACCTTCCTGTGCGGGCTGTCAGGTGAGCGCGCGCGTGCGTGTGTGTGTGTGTGTGGGGGGGGGGGGGGGGGGGGGGGGGGGGGGGGGGGGGGGGGGGGTGGGGGGGGGGGGTGGGGGGGGGGGGCGTGAGCCTCCTTTCACACCGGGATCTTAAAAATAGCCTGTGACATGTCTGTGACAATATTAGTCATAATTAATGAGGAAATGACAGATCAGGTCTCTCTCTCTCTCTCTCTCTCCTGGTGTGCCAGAGGATGAAGAGGAGGATTTAAAGCTAAAACACCTGTTTGTTTTTCACGGGATTTGAAACAAGTGTTACACGTGATTATGTCTTCCAGGGACAAATAATCCCTTTATATCTGCCGCAACCCTGGCTGAGCCATCACTCTCTCTAGCAATGTATTAAACTCCCACTTCCACTGATGGCTGTACAGTGCACGCAGCCTACTTCCCCCCCCCCCCTCTCTGCCGTCTCTTTTCAATCTGAAATTGGGGCACGGTTCAGCCACACAAGTGCTCCGGCGAAATGTTTTAAGAAATGACAAGTTCTAAATGATTCATTCAGGTAAAACTTTTAACGAGAGCCGTGCAGACGCGAGGCATCGCTTTACACACACACTCACGGGAGAATATTGTTAGAATTTTCACAAAGACGGAGCCAGATAGCTGTTGTGTTCCCAAGAGGCAGGAAACTAAAGCGACATTTAGTCTGGAGGGGTGTGAATGTTTCAGTTTCACATGTTTCCCATCTGAAGGTGTCCTTCAACAGCAGCACACGGTTACTGTGTGTGTGTTTTTAGTCATCTCAAGGGGGATTTATTCTCCTCTGGTCCCGACTCAGCTCTCACCAGAAGAGAGGAGAGAGGTGAATAGTAGTAGTAGGAATAAAACTTGACATTTGTCTTCTCTGGCTGTGGTAAGAACAGCAGATATCCATTTATCCATCTCCTACAGGTGAGTGTGTATTCTTGTATTTGGCCTGTGAGACACGACAGCGAGCAGGAGCTTCACATTTGACCTAAATGTACCCTGGGTTTGTCAGAAGCCGACGTGTGCTCTTCACCGCTGTTGCCAAAACAATCTCCTGCGCTGACTCAGGCAATCTCAGACTCACTTGTTACACCCTGAGGGAACTGCTCCCATTGTACCTCCCAGACCCCCGTGAGGACACTTGACGAGTTAAACACCTTAAAGGCATTTCGAGCAGTGATTGGTAATAAAGTCCCCCCCCCCGCCCCCCCAGTGACTCATCTCAAGTCTTAACAACAGGCCGTGATTCACCGCCTCAACGGGGGAATACGAGCGTGGCAGCTGACCTTGGCCTCGGCCTTCTCACTATCAGTCACCCTGCAGGTGTGTCCTCAACACGCAGTGGGCGAGACGCGGAGGAAACGTTGGTGAATGGCGGCCTGTGGCGACAGGAAAGCCCCGCGCAATCCCTCAGTCCTGACGCAGACTGTGCCCGAGCAGGAAGTGAGCGAATGTCATCCCAACAACACGACAAAGGCCCCGTGTTTAAAGTTTAGTTTTAAGCTGTTTACTGTCGGCCGCACCTCAGGACAGTTTTGGCAACAAAGTCATCGTGACATATCTGCACCTTCATAGCAACGACACGTTATTAAAATGTTACAACACATTAAATTTTAAATTTAATTTAAAACTAATAGACAATAACAGATAGAACACATTTGGCCAATCAGTGAACTTTAATGTATGAATTGAATTTAACACTAAATGTCTTAGTGTTCTTCACATGAACTCATTACAGTTGTCTCAGGAAAGTTGTGTACCGAGCAGCTAATTAGATTACATTAGTTCAACAGGCGGTGTACCTAATTACCCGCTGTGTTCCAATTACTTTCTTTAATTCGTCCTCCGTAATTCCTTTTTCAGACGAGTTAACACAAAAATCAAATTCAGGGTGAAAGACCTTTGTTTTGTCTTTGTCAGAGATCCGTGTGCGAGACGTCGTCGTCTGTATTTTAGTTGTCTCTCAGGGACGTGTCGGACACAGGGGCTGTGGTTGCTGTTATCAGGACACCGTGATCAGATCTTAAAAAAGAGGTTCTGCAGACTCCAACAGTAAATCATTAGGCAGCTGCTAAGTTTACAAGGCAAGCTGGAAATGTTTGTGAGATTGCATCGACCCCCGTTCCCCATGCATCTTTGTGAGGAACCATTTCAGGCATTTGAACCCGAAGCCTTAGTCTGTTTATTTACGACATTTGTGGATATTTTCTGAGGGGGACAAAAGGTGAATCGTTACATTTTAAGGTATGCCTTGAGGCAAGCTTAGTCTCAGGTATGTATAGAAATTAATCTCAGCTGGTGTGTTTGCACGTGCTAATCTTGAAGCCCGTATCAAAGGACCGTGGTTCACATAAGCCGTGCTTCATTTCCTTCGTAACCAGCAGTTGCACAATAGCTGTTCCATTCTGGACACAACATCTGGCAAAAGAACATCTTCATTTATTTTCCAGGTGGGTCCCACAGTGGACTTTACTTATTTAACAAGGTCAATCCATACAAGCTTCAAAGGATCCATTGGGATGGTGCGGGCGGCGGCAGGCTGCTGCCGTGGCTCATCTGCAGAATAAGATTTAACCTATTCAATCTGATCGTTCACAATGTAGATCTGTGAGTTTTGTGTCCTGGTCCGCCCCCTAGTGTCGCCCTGACAACACCTCATCCCGAAATATGCCCCATGTCCCCGAAGAGTCGTGGAATGCATTTCATCCAGCGTACAACTGTGGCCTTATCTCTAATTGCCTATTTCTTAGAATAATACTAAATGGATGTGCAGCAAAGCCCCTTTCCTCTTTGAGCCGGGATTACAGCAGTTTGAAGCCCACGGTCCTCTTGTACGTGTCCCCGGCAAATGGTGCAATTTTGATTTGACGAAGGAGATTGAGGGATTTATTGCTACATACGTAATGACACAGGAACACAACAGGGCACTTCTCCACCCAGCGAGGCAGTTTGCCGTCCAATCGCCAGCCAGCGCGCTGTGCAAATGTGCCAGCGCCCCTTGTAATCCTGTGTATTTACACCCACTGGGGCTCTGTACAAGGCCCAGGAGAACAAGAACCTGAAGGGAGATTAGTTCAGGTTCCGCCGCACACTGATGGATAAAGAGAGAGCCGGCACAGCGCCGCAGACGTCAGACAGAAATGGAAAGTCTTTCTGGTTCATTTCAGCCTTTTTCCTCCAAACCTGTGAAACCTCAGCTTTTTGTTATTGACCCACAGTCTCACATCTCACATTTTCATTCGCTCTTAGTTACCTTTTTTTTTCACGTAATAGTTGTAATGTATTTGTGCATCCAGTTCATTGCGTTTAGGGCTCCGGCACTCATGCTATGAGCATCGATACTTTAGTTTGATTCTGAAAATACTGCAATTAGGCCTGGGGTCATGTAAACACCTTAAGCCAATTATATTACTTTAATTAAAGTTTCTCAGGATTAATGCTGTGATTAAAGAATGTGGAGCACTGGAGTATTAGCTGCGATTCTAAAGGCTGCTGACCTCTCAAGGTTCAGTCCGTCTGAGGTTTGACGGATCGCCACTCCTGCCCCACATTCACCGACTTATAAGCACATATAAACATTCATATTTTTAGTCTCAGTGCAGCTTTAACTGTGGGAATGAGACATGCGTAGCATATGAGCTACATAGGAAGTCTGACTTTGAGACACGTGGGTGTGTAGCTGTCGTTTGTCATTGCGTTATAATAGCAAGTGGCGAGATATCGTCTCAGTGACTGTAAGAACAACACGGACACAGTGTCACGTGCGCTCTCTGCTGCCATGTCTGCAACATCCCATCTCCATCCATGGATCCAGAAGGAAGAAGGCCTCCTCTCAGGGGTCATGAGAAAGGCACTGGGTGACTTTCCCAACGCTCAGCCCTGGCTGGCCTAGGGACTCTTAAAGGCACAGGCACACATACTTCCTGGCTTCTTCCTTCTTATGTTTCGCTCACTGTCCTTCCTCGCTGTTTTCAGGAAGGAAAAGCACAACCAGCCTGCACACGCGGGCAGAGTGGTTGCATGTGGGCGTTGATCTGTTCCCACATGAGTGATTGATGCCTGGAAAGATGCCTGCAAGTGCTGATCGAAATCTCTTGTAGATGGTAAAACATGTGTATTGTTCTGTGTAGGGGCCACATAAACAGAGTTATTCCCAGCTGATGTTTGACACCGGCAATTTTTACAGACAATAATAGTTTTCTTCAACAAGGCTTTATGTGTATAAATAAAGACAAGGTGTGTATTTATACCCTGATTCCTGCAGGGTCTGCCCCGAGTCATAATAGTAGCATGTGCTGCTGAATTGCTCTTCACAATGCAGACTGCAGTGTCAGCCGTGTACCCACGCCTGTAATTTAGGGTTGACTGTGACACTACTGTAGCCAGCCGCTGACAGCACTCCGGCTAATGACTATTTACAGCCAACTGCCACAGGAGGCTTATCAGGTGGCTCTTAAAGCCAGGCCGGCTACTCCGCTCTCAGCCTCAAATCAGACTGCTGATGTTAAAAACCCATCTGCCTCTGGCCTGAGCAGCAGGTTTCACCATTTTATAACGGCTCTATAACAGGTTCCTGTGCTGAACAGGGTAATAATGGCAGCAGCGTAGAAAGATCCTAATTGAAGGTGTGTGAATGCCTGGCACCAGCCCAGAGGCCAGAGCTTAGGAATCATGTCTCCCAAGCTCCTGCTGTCTGGTGTGTTGAATGGCAAGACAGGTTATTTTAGGATTTCTGATAAATATATCAACAATATTAATACTTTTAAAACAATGCTGTCATTCACGAGTGTTCTCTGGCCTCTGGTCTGAAAGTGCGTGGAGCTACAATATCTATAAATACATAGAACTAACTATAACTAATTAAATACTGTGTCCGTGCTTAGACGCATTGATCATATAAGACAAACCCCAGAGCATATTTGGAACCATAGTTCATGTCTGCAAAAGGCTCGGGATAGTTAATGTCCAAAAAGATTTCATGGATTATCAGATAAATCCCAAATAGCCCACAAAGTACAAAATATGACGACTTGTACTGATGGACAAGGACAATTTAAATCTTACCGGCACTGACACTGTGGCAGGTTGACAAGTACTAACGACAAAATCTAAAAACATATTTCACAGCGTCTGGAGTAACTTCCCTACTTGCACATGAGCCCAAATGTTGACAGCCACTAACGAAGCAGCGCGCATCACACACAACACACGAAGCTTCAAATATTTGCCAAAAAAATGGTATTCCAGACAGAGGTAGAACAAATGCAGCTGGCTTCCAGTGTCGCTGACAGATGTTGCCGGCAGAAGTCAACAACAACCACAATCACACATCCATCTGACCTGTGCTTTAAATAAATAAAAAAAAGTTAATAAAGCTGTGGACAGACGGGAATTGAGGGCATGGGCTTAGACAAGATAGGCCATGTTAAATTATTCCTACTTGGAGGTACTTAGGTGGGGGCGGGGTTAGAGCCTGGTGCACTTATGACTTCAGGGACATTGACATAATCCTGGTTTTCTTCTCCAATGTGTAATCACACAATGCCAATCAAATCCATGTGCAGGCCCCCTGCCTGCTTTCAGTAATAGGTGCATGACCATTACACATGATTTGGACCAGACAGAACAGCTGTCACCGTCTTCCCCTCCTGCTCTTACGGGTCAGGCTCAGCGAAAGAGGCTGCTGGCCAGAAAACGGGCTTTGATTTGTGATATGTAGTAAATTGTAAAAAGCCATTAACTGCAATGTTTTCCCCCAGGTAGAGCCCCTTCCTCACCCCTGTCCTTGTTAATGCAATATATCATCAGTGCAGTGACCAGGGGGCAGCATTAGCCGCTAACGCTACCGCATTCTCCACATTTTTCCCTCCATCTACAGTACAGTGGTGATACAAAAAGTGTATTTGTTTCAAAGATGAGCTGATTGGGTTTCGGTGGTTTAAAGTCAGAGGTCAAGGTCACGGTGACCTCGTGTCTTGTTTCATATCAAGAAGACCCAGAGAAAATATCATTACTTGTGGCACAAACACCACTGGTCAAAGGTCAAGTTGGCCGTGACCCCAGTAGCTGTGTTTTTTGGCCTTTAGAATCCAACAACTCCAGAACGCCTTCAGGGAATTTCTTTACTTTCAACTCAGAGGGTTTATTTTAGCCTCATGGACGATCTAAATGGACAGAGGCCAAGGTCACTCTAACCTCAAAAACCCATTTCTTTGAGTTTGATAGGCGGCTGTCATCCTGTCCGTAGTTGTATTGCAGACACCTGCATGGACACCTGTGTCCTGAGAGAAAATTATTTGACATTAGCAAAGCATAATTGGCTCTGTGAAAGCCAGATGGAGTAATTGTGGATGAGGCGACAGCAGCAGCAGGCGGCTATGAGGAAAAAGCCATTAGAGTGTCACACTATTAAGCCGAGGCCTTTGGGCCATCAGAACTGCACTGGAGTTTCCACTGGTGTTCTCAGTGAGGCAGAACGTGTGAAGATGAACCACTCAAACAGACGCTGGGGCACAAGCAAGGTCTGGGCCTCCCAGTGTCCCGCACACGTTGCTCAGGGAGTCGTTCGCCTCCATCAGGCTGGAGGTGCTGAGCTTTGCTTCAGGATGACTTAAGAAACGCAGAAATTCTCGTCAAAGTGTTGACAGCCACTGAACAATGAAAGCGTTGGCCCAATCTGGCACAGTGCATTACACATGACGTGCTATGACACGGCACACCCGCTTGTGTACTGAGTCCCTGTGAGTGCGACTGTGCTGAAAGTGGGAGAAAAGGTGCATTAAGGAGGATGTCAGCTGTGATCAAACAGTACAGTGCGACTCCATGTCAAGGATTACTGAGATTTGTGCTCTTGCTCAGAAAAGGCCAAAGATGTGCACGTCAAGGACGAGTCAGCTCCGGATCTATTTTGGTTTTCAAGCATAAAGATCACATTTAAAAACTTTGCAACCCTTTTTTGTGTTCATGCAGTGCAGCTGCTTTAGAGGGAAGCATCCTCTGTCAGGTCTGAGCCAAAGTCCTTTTTATATATGCAAGCTGCCAGTCAGACATGTTGGAAAGAAAAGGTCAATAAGGAAATATGCTCAATATATATTTTAAAAGATTGATTTTTTTATCACACGTAGAGCATATGTTGATCATATTTTAATTAATTTATTTAAAAGATTTGGGAATAAATCCCTTAAGACACGGACACGTTCTCCTCTGTGGAGGACGTCTTTAGTCGAAACTAGCTTCACTGGTTGTCCTAGTGCCAGGTTTCCAGAGTAGACTGGCATAGGAAGAAAGGAGATCAGGTGATTAATTAGTTATGCACCAACCTCCACTGAAAATATCTGACCACAAAATTCAAAGATCTCCCCCCCGTTAGCCTGAGCCTCTGCTGCCGCCTGGTCTGTCGCTGCGTCGCACACTTCTGCACATGCACAGCTTGGAAATTGCACAAGGTAAAAACATATACAACAACAATAAAAAGTATACAAGAAAAATACTGTTGCCAACATTATAAGGTGCAGAGAAGACGGTAATAGGTCCCCACAGCTCCAGAGCTCACCTCGCCTATACGTGATTTGAGCTATGAGCGGAGCTGGAGCCTTTCATGAAGGAGAGGGGTTAGCCTGGGGTTTCTGAAGCCTCAATCCTTAAAGCCTCGTGCCCACCAGCATGGAAAAGTAGCCGCTCTACCGATCACATTATTTCAAAAGCTCATGTGTGTGATGTTCCACGGGGCACGACCTCCTGTCATCTCAGCACTCACTGCATGAACCCCCCCCCCCCACTACAACATTTCATTAATAACATCTGTGGTCATTGTTTATTGACATATCTGTTAAGAATGTATCTCCTCTTATTTCCCTCCTATTCCTGCTCACGGACATCACCCTGCGCCTTTCATCAACATTATTACATCCTCTTCCTCCCCCGTCCTCTTTGCTCTTGCCCTCTTCTTTTTCTCTTCATCTTATCGTGCAACCATCCTCCTCCTCCTCCTCCTCCTCCTCCTCCTATCCTTCATCCCATCTCTCCTGAGGTCTGCAGCTCCGGCATCTAATCAGCATCAGTGTCTTGGGTCAGCCGGAAGGGTTAGACCAGCGTGTGTGTGTGTGTGTGTTTTCCAGCGCGTATTATATGTGTGTAGTCACGTTCCTTCCATTCCTTACTCTGTTTTTGAGCATAATGTAGGTTGGTACGTGTGTGTTTGTGTGTCCTCAGCCCCTCACTTCCTTCCCTTTACTCTTCATTCCCTCAAAGTACTTCTTCCTCCAAGTCTCTCCCCTCCTCAGAGTCTGGTGTATATTACTATAAGCTCTTATCTGTTTTTCTGTCACACACAGCTACACTCTGGAGAGAGCTCAGATGATGCAATTATCTCCCATAATGGCTCAGAGGTGAAGCCCCCCCCCACCGTCACCATGTACACTATAATTGCTATTTATTGAAAATATCTCCCACGTCGTCGCCATCCCTGGTCCAATCTTTCCACTAATGCGCCTTCACTTATGAGAGCAGATATGTTTTAATGTGCTGCTAATATACTCCTTTCTTCACTATGCAGGGGGCTCCCTGCCAGAACCGTCGTAATTTGATTTTTCTCACTTCATTTTTTATCCAATTGACAAGAGCCCTGAGAGAAAACTTGCCTCTTGCCATCATCAGATTAGGTGCAAAAGTGCTTTTAACAAACTGTTACGCAAATTGACAGTAATCCGGGGTCGAGCCCGGCACACAGCAACACAACGTGTTTGTTCGTGATCTGTGGTGTAGCGGCGATATTGGTGAGCTTCAATAACCCAGTTTGTACACACACGTGTGTAATAGCGTGTTGGCAGAGCTGCAGGTTCGCTCTCTGTCCAGGATGCGTTCAAGCGCAGTTTTCTGTTCAGAGCTTAAAAGCTGTGGGAAGCTTAACGTTGCCTCACATTTATTTTACGTGCTCATGACACGAGTAGAAAGAACTTTAAAAAAAATGTCAAAGCAATATGTTTAAAAACAACACAATCAGAAAATCTCTTTTTTGGGCCCTCTACCTACGGTGACATTTTTTGAAATACACATTTTTAGACAACACGAGGCGGCATTTCTTCCTGCTCGGGCGTATACTCTTTTTATTAACAGAAAAATAATCACTCAATACATTCATCTGTCACCACATCTTGACATTTACCAGAGTGCATCTTTGTAAAAAGTAAAATATAACACGTCAGGAAATACATCATGCCACACACACACACACACACACACATGAACATTTCCAACGGCTCCGCCTGGAGATAAAGTACCCATCAGTGCACGAACACCCGCAGGGCACGGACGGGGATGACGATGATGCCGCACGCGCTCCGTGGTTGCTAACGCTCTCGTTAAAGTTCAGCGGTGAATTATCCGCGCATGTAAACTTCATAAAACTTGCGCCGGACACGCGACAGATACCTGGCCTCTTCCACGGCCACATTCAACAGGTGACTCAGTTTTACTCACCTGTAATGTCGCAGTGACGGGGGACAGCAGGGACGACGCGGGGCGGCATTTCCTCCTGGTCGGGGTCGGGCGTCGTCTGGGGCGGATGCGGAAGCTCCCGTAACAAGACACACCCCGGGCGCATCTGCCCCCCGGGCCGAAGGTTCCCCCCCCACCTCTGCTCACTGTGCCTGTGTTGTGTCAGTAACGTTGACGTCTCAATAAATGAAAATTAATTATGATAATATGAATGAAAAATAAATGGATTTCTATTTTTGTGGCACCTCTTTTAAGGCGGGCCACATATGCTCCGGTCATCTGGCGTATCCCTCCGCTCCCATCGTAACCACTACAGCCTCCAAAGGCCACTCGCTCTTGAGCAATAGCCTCAGCCATGTTTGTGCCGTTGCATAATGATAATGTCATTCTCATTGTGAGGACAGTTTCCTGGGCTGTTTTGTTTGGCCCGCGTGGTTGTAATTCTGTCCTCGCAGGGACACTTCCTCTCATTTGCAGTACGCCGCTGATACGCTCTCCTCAGGTCCAGCTGTCCTCACATGCAACCATTGTTAAAGGCTACGTCCTCGCGCTACGTGTCTGACGTCAGGTCTATTTTTTGGCTCTTTGGCCAAAAACAATAGCGCACAGAGTGATGTGTAACCACAAGATCGCAACAGCAACACTAACTTTGACGGATTGCCGCGTTGAACACTAGCCTACTTCTAAATGTCACCAGTGCCTTTGCCGTGTCCCCTACTGACGGAGGAAGCACACACTACCCCTCCCTCCTTCATCCGTCCTCTCACACATCTGCAGGCAGCAGCGGCACAGAAACCCCCCCCCCCCCAGTAATCTTCCCCGCACATGTGTTTGAAGCGGTGGATGGCGCTCGGCTCTGAATGCTAAACGGGATCCATCAGGATTACGTCTGGGTTGGAAGCAGTTTAGCTTATTGCTGACTCTGTTTCTGCACGTTTGGAAAAAGCTTGCAACAGATATCGCTCACACCGAGACACTGTGGTACAAACGCCGGCCCGGGGCCAGCGCCAGCGGACGGAAAGCCTTCCTTTTTTTTTTTTTTTTTTGAAGTCGCAGATCGTCATTGACGTTTTGAGTGTTCATTAGTGACCGGTCATTACGTTCACTGATGTCCTGAGGGCGGCCATCTGTAATAGCCCATTAACCTCACACATTAAGAGTAATTAGGCAAACGGCTTCCTTTTTGCTGGGGAATTTTCACTTGTCTGCTACTTTATGTGCTTGGTAATCGGCGACCTGCATCGGGGCTGCGATTGACGTCTTGGTGCTGTGCTCCTGTTTGTATCAGCTGTGATGTACAGTACATTTGACTATTAAAGGGGAAAGGATGAAACCCCTGTAGATGTGGTAGCGCCGGGAGGGTTCCTGTCAGATGGTGTAGACTCACACTCACACGCACACACCCACACACACACACACATATATATATATGCAGTGGATGTACATACGTGCACACAAATGCCCTATTAAATGTCTTCGTCACACTGTCATGTGAGATGAAAATCCTCATTTAGAAGCAACATGTTTTTTGTCCCGTGCGCTGGGGCCCATTCTGCCCCGCTCCTGTCGCACACCCCCCTCCAACAATTCCCTCAGTGGGAACACTTTAATCATGGTGGCAGATCCATATATCTACGCCCCCTCCATCCATGTGCTCACACACAATCGCTCACTCATCTTAACACACATCCTCTTGGAGGACGAAAGTCTCGTCTGATCCGTAATCGCTCTATCTCTCGAGTCCCCCCCCCCTTCCCCCCGTGCGTACCTCCTCCTCCTCCTCCTCCTCCGCTATCACGATCATCAACGAAAACGGCTTCACAGATTCCGTTTAATAAGAGCACTGGCACGCACGGGGGCCCCAGAGAGGAATGCTAGTCCCGGTCTCACCCCCTCCTCCTGACACTACCTGTCAGTGAGGCAGACATCACCCAGCTCGGAGCAGGGGAAGTGATCAGAACTCCCCTTAACCGCCGAAAGTTGTCGCTCATCTGTCTCTTACCTCCTCCCCATGTTAAAAATAGAGCCAAGCTGTCAAATGCAAACCCCCCCCCCCACCTTTTGCCTGATTTGCTGGCTGCAGCAGTTTTGTTCCCCCCCCCCCCTTTTGCCTGATTTGCTGGCTGCAGTAGTTTTGTTGGTCATCACAGCCACGTGACAGGATCATGCATGGCTTGTCACTATAAACTGTTTTCCCATTCCTCCCCATGTCTGTCAAGGCGGGGCGCAAAACAAGATAAACAACCGCTGCAAATATGAAACAAGTTAAACACAGTGACAAAGGCACATCTGTGACCCTGTCAGCTTCCAGCAACATCATCCATACGGCAGCATGACGCTGTAGGGAAAGATCTGATGAAAGGATTTCATATCACTAATATCCTGGGATGGAAATGTGTCTGATAACATGATGCAAAACTGTGATTTTGACCTGTCATTGTGGATGCACGGCAGCGTGGCGGGAGAGAAAATCCCACTTCCCTTTACATTTCTATCCTGATTATAATAAATCTGGTTGGTGCCTGATGCTGAAATATGCTCTTGAAAAATATGAAAGTGGCACATCTGAGGGATACACACTATCTGGTCTTTTGTTAATTCAGAATCTACGAGGTAAAGGGAGTAAAAAGCACTTGACTGCTTTTCTAAATAAACTCATTTATTTATTTATTCTATAAATGCCAGGAAATGGCCACAATATCTTCTTTCCCTCGGAGATTTAATGATGTGTGCATCTTTATGGTGGCATTAAACTGTAATTGGCTGCATTTGTCTTATGTGTCATACAGAACTAATGAGAGAATACACAGCGTCACTTAATATCTTGAATTCCGAGGCCAACACAAAGCTGAGAAACAAAGTGCTGCAGGAGTCGGCCGCTGTCACTGGGATGGATGATGATTCCACCGCCGTCCGTCTGTTTACGTTCCACCAGCAAAGTTCAGGGCAGGATTTATTCAGCCAATTACTGATACAGACAACATGTAGAGTGTGAGATAAGCCTGGAGACGTGTTCACACTCACGCACAGGTCTTCAGTGTGCACCACTGCTACACAGGTTGCTGTTGACACACACACACACACAATTTGAATCTTTGACTGTTATCAGGAGTGGAAGGCTCATTTATCTTCCCTTCAGTGTTTGATGGATGGTTTATGTAAAACGTCCAGATCATCATTTGTCTGGTTAATTTGAACATGGCTTCTGTTATTCATCATGTTGGGTCTGCATCGGTAAAAAAAAACATCAAATGGCTTTTCAAGCTTTTTCCTCTTTGGGTTTTTCGTTCTCAAATGCGTACATGGATCTAGATCATCTTAAAATCAGGTGATCCTGTTAATGAGATGCAAGCAAATAGATGAATAACATTCAATATATAGTTTTTTTCAGGGCACTTTTAGTAAGGTTGAGAAGAGAGAGAGAGGCGTTATTCATTCACCAAACAGCGCAAGTGTTCGGAAGCAAAGGTACAAAATAATGAAATGCATTCCGATCCAGTCGTGGGACGTTTAAAATGCATGGTTTGTGACGCGGTTAGAAATCGGCCAGTTCTGGAGGGCTGTGAGCTGATCACCAGTTCAAAGAGAGCGCGGCAGCTCAGTTTAACTTGTACTCTGTGGGGTGATGTCAGCCCAAGGTTAGACGCAGCAAGGTGGTGCGTGACACCACCCGGCGCTGTTCAATAAATGATAAACCCCAGAGAAAGGCTGACAGTGGGAGGTAAGAAAAAAGCCACTGAGCTAATTAATATTACAGTGGTTGTGATTGAAGGACAAAGGAATTGGTGGGATACGGTAAATGAAGCACGTTTGGTTCTCCCAGTCCAAAACATGGACGCGCAGGTGGAGGTGCCTCACCGAGGTGATGTGGGTCATTTGAATGCTTAGCGCCGCTGCTGCAGAAACCTCTTCACCTGTAGCCTACAGCTGCAGTCGGCCCAGCACACATTTAATCTAAGTTTGCCTGTTGGAAAACAAGGTTCATGTCTGAAGGCCAGGGCTGCTTTAACTCCACGTCCACTGGTCCTTAACGCAGCTTCCAACACATCTCAGTCCCACCACAACAAGAATAGAATAGAAAGCCTCTATTGTCACTGCTTACAGGTAAACATTGAGATTGGGACAAGTTGTCAAGGAAGACATTAAAAATGATGTTTGGCACACAGAGTGAATGTTCTTCCCTTTTTGTTGCTGCAAAGCTTGCGTGTGTTTTTGGATCATCAGTTCATCTGCGTCCCCAAAGTCGGCAAAACACTTGTTTGGTTTGTGTTCTATAGAGCGACACACACAGGCGTTTTCTTCATCAACTTTCTGATCAATTCTGATTGTTGACGTTATTCAGAATAAGGCATTATTGTGTTTATGATGCTTACATGTCACTCATTCCTGTCATGTGCGCCGCAGCCACAGGGGATCATGAAGATGGTTACACACCATCATACATCGTGACAGTGGATGATGAATCAGAGGTCGTGGTGGCAGCTGAATATGATCTATGATCACACACACTCCGGGTTTGTATTGTCACATATCCTCACTCCTGCTCAGGATGCTGCCCCTTTGAAAAAGAAGTGATGTATATTTATGAGTAAGTTCAATCTGATTCGTCATTTTTCAGATGAATGTCTGAATATTCATGGTCAAAGAGAAAATGATTGATGACCAAACAGTGCCAATCGATGATAAAGAAAAATATGACACCTCCCCCCATCCCCACATATGATGGGAAAACTCTCCATAAATTATTTCTAGGATGTGTGGTGAGTTTTTTTTTTTTTCATACTGACATGAGTCACTAATCTTATTGCACGTTTAAGCTCTGCAGTGGGATCTTTCAAAATAAAAAAAGAATATGAAATTGTACGTCTGCTTGTGCGTCACAACATAAACACATTTTGAGCAACTTAATGCTCGAATGAAGAGACGCTCTCTGAAGAAAGAAGTTGGGATCTTAAGAGTTTCTGGATGTAGTCTGCCAAAAGTGTCCCAAACACCTCTGAAGGTGACCTCGTGGCCGAATTGTTTTTGTGGATTTAGGTTTTATCTCGAGGCTGGAGCAAAGATGCCACTGAGGCATCTCTGGGGCCGCGGCAGAGCGAGCGCTTCCAAAAAAGACAGAGGCGAATCAGCGAGAGGGAGGCAGACGGCGCAAAGCAGATAAAGAAGATTTTGTTGCGAGTCAAGAGATGGAGGGGAGGGCGTGGAAAGACAGCGAGAGAGAGCGAGACGAAGGAAGGGAGAAAGTGGAAGAGAGCGAGCACAAATGAAGAGTGTGGCAGATAGAGCCAGATACTGAGCGGGAGATTTGGCTGTTTAATCGAGTCTGTGAGGATTAAAGCCGGATTATGTAGGAATTGCGATATAGCAGCAAATTAGCCTGGTAGCTTTAATCTGAGAGGCGGACAAAGCCAAAGTACTTGACCAGACAGCCACAGCGTGTGCGTGTGCAAACAGCGACCTGTGCTTTTGGAAGCACTAAATAAGACATTTCAACGCTGTTCTCCTGGATATGGCTTTGTCGTATTTTCTATAAGAATTTGAGCGATAAAGATGTGCTCTTTGTAAAAATAGGGCCTAATTTAAAGTCTATAACTAGCCCCTGACCAGAGAGGATGCAATCACTGACCCTAGTTTTACAGTCAACGGCAGCTGTGTCGTAAATTAGCATTCAGCCCAGGCCTGACCTGAAGTGAGCCGACCAGCCCGGATGAAACCTGATCAGAGCAGGTAGGGCAGAAACAGTCCGGTGACTCCTGCATACACAGGCTCATCAGCTGTGACAGGCCGCACAGGCGGCGGTGGAGGTGGAAGCGGCGCCTGCCCCTCACCTCTGCCCAGCTGTACCTCAGTAATGAGGATAGACGGGTATAGAGGAGAGCCAAACATCTGACTTATGACTTATTAATGCTGCGAAGATGGGGGGCAGGGTGGTGCGTTGGATTATAGAGGACAGCATAGAGTTACTTACATAAGGGCTCATGCAGTTGCACCTTGGATGTTTTCCCCTCCGAGACGCTGCAGCCTTCGTGCCTTTGTTTCCCGGCTCGCTAACAGGCCGCAGACATCGTCTCATATTTGCGCATGCCGTGCCACACACACACTTCACCACAGGGCCTGTTGGTAGTGGTTTTCGTAAGACCGTGCCAGCGTGACTTCCCCTCTGCCGGACCAATGCTTGTGTTTGTTTGCTGCTCTTCTAAACCATTTTCTTCGTCGGCGGCGAGCTGCGAAGTGACAGATACACTTTGGAGGAGCTGCGAGAGCAATCACAGTTACTCTTTGTTCGGGTCCCTTTGGGCCCTGAACATTCACTGTATATTAAGTGAAGAACGGCTAACTGTACCCAGTATGTCAGCTGATGTGGCGACGGAGACTCCTCTCTGACCGCAAACGTGGTTCAGCGTAACGCGTTTCTCCCCGCGTGGATCGAGATTTGACTGTTTGTGTGTCGAGCCAAAGGAATTGTGTCTCCCGTGCTGTTTGCGTGACTATTACCAGCCCCAGTGCTTTTATTTCTTCCCTGAAAGCAACATGTCTTACATCTGACGAAGAGAGGTTCATGACATTATAACTGGATCACATGAAGCCAGGGAGCAAAATAATGGGGTGCAACAATCCTGAAGAGTTTCTGAATGTAGACGCTTGTTTTGGCGAGGTAAAGTGCTCCGCCTTCCCGATACATGGAACATTCTCACTTTCTGCATACGTAAACATGCAGGTCCTCAAAAGATCGATTTATAGGTCAACTCTTTTCTGAACGTGTGACTTGACAGCGTCTCAATGATGGCGACTCTCCAACGTCCCTGGGCTCTGTGTCCCGGCTGCGACCTCTCACTTGTTTGTTTAGCAGTGGGTAACTCCCGCTGCCCCTGGGGTTCACTGGGCGGATCAAGTGAGAACAAGTCACTTGTGAGACGAGAGCAGGATATCGTTATCGTCACTGACTATCGTCTGATTGTAGGCCCTTTTCCCAGTGGATGCAGAGAGTTGTTGGAAGATCCTTGTCTGTGAGATGTACAAGACAACCCCCCCCCCCCAGTGGTGAATGGCTCTCCGGCACCGCGGCGTCCAGAGTGCTGGGTTCAGTGGAGGAAGAGTGGCCTGCATTATGCATGGTGGTTGTTATTTTCATCACATGGTGCGGTGAGGCGTCATTGTCATTCCTGCACGGTCAGCACAAATCGCAGCGTGTTCGCAGATTGCTGTTTTGGTGTCTACTTTAACCTGCCCCCCCCGCTCCCTCTTACTTTATTTCACCCGCTTATGGAGATGGAGGCAGAAGACCCAGTGAGTTCCATTAACTGTGTGGCTCCTGGTTGAATGGGGCGGGGGCGGCGGGGGGGGGGACTTTAAAATCTGGCTGGTTGTTGTGACAAAGCCGGCCCCCGCTGTCAGGCCACTCAGGAGAATAGGAGGGAGAAAGTGGCCCAGCGCTGGAGCCCATGCATTATTTCACACAGCAAGTGACAGCCCAGCACACAGGCACAAATGCCAGCAGACGCCTGGGTGTCAGCGAGAGGTGTGTGTGTGTGTGTGTGTGAGGTTCTACATCGCTGCTTCTCTGAAAGCGCCCAGCATACAGTATCCCTGGCAGCCAAACAGCCGAGATTAGGATTGGACAGGATTACGTGAAGTTGGGAGTCTTTTGAGGCAGAGATGAATTCCAGAACGAGCCGCTGCCAGGACTCAAGGCGATAACCGAGGAGACGAGACCCAAGCTGAAATAAACCAGGGGTTTCAGTTTGCTCTCTCCTTATCGCCAACAGGACGCAGCTTGTCCGCTCAGGTCCGCCCATCTGCAGCTCCTCGTCCCTCTCCCTCCTCCTTTTTTGTCTTTTGTCCATTTGTCCTGTTTTATGGCCTTCACCGTCTCAGCTATCGACTCCAGAGCAGCAACTCGTAGACTTGTAATGAGTGAACGATGCATCATTAGGTTGTGGCTGCTCTCGTTAGACGAGGACGTTCACTGGCAGACGCTAATGGCTTGTAAACAGTTATTTTTACTTCATCGCTGATTGTTCTCATCATGAGCCGTGCACAGACTCCATCATCCTCTAAGCTTCACCAAGGTTTCATTAATTACTTTTTAATCACCTTTACAAATTGTGTTTGATAATTCCTCTTGTAATCACAAGCCTGTGGATAATCACATTCAGGTTGTTTTAAATCACATGGCTGTAGTGGAGTAGTATAAGTACTGTAGTAAAGTTACTATTTTTGTGTTTACATTTTATGCTACTTATCATCATAACCATGACCCTATATTTCATTTCTTCCATGCTAATCTCAGGTGACTCCAATATTCCTCATATGGAAATGTAAATCAACTAAAAAAAATGTATTTTTATTGCAAAGTTATTCACATGAGTCAAATGTAGGTCACAGAAAAAAATATATAAAACATTAATTTGTATTTGACAGAAATCCAAATGTGTACTTGTAGCAAAACCAACTTAACACATACAGAAAATCAAGATTTTCTAAATCATAAACTTAATGGCTGCTCAGAGAGCGCCGACATCTCATGCGCCAGATTTTAGAGCAAAAAAAAAAATAATCTCACATTAATTTCCAAGCACCTGGCTCCGCCCCCAGGATGTGATGGCTCATTCCCTGGTCTCTGCCTCACCGGGTATCAGCGTAGTACTCTGTGTCATCCTGCTGAGATTTCAACACAATTGTCTTCATCAGTTTCCGCAGTGTGTGTTCAGAGTTACACCCCTTCCTCTGCCATTGTTTAACTCAGCGCTGCACCTTATTTGGAAGCTGTTTATTTCCTGGAGGTGAGGTTAAGATACGAGCAACATTTGGCTGTGAAAACTCCACTGGTATTTTCTAAAATGTGTTAACTGGTCCTATCACTAAAGCACATTCCATACACCCGCTCTTTGGTTAAAATATCGATGCTTTGTAAGGAAATGTGCTCACACTGAGAAACCCTCTGAGTGTAGTTTCCTCACCAAAGAACCGTCCCCTGGTTTGAGATTCACTGGGCGTCGTGCACCCAAGTGCTGCAATTTTCCCTCTCTGTCATTGCCATTTCATTTAAAAGCAGCTGATAAAGACACAGAAAAATAGAAACAGCGAGGCAGCGAGTGAAGGAAAAACACATTGGGAGATAGAGGAAATAAAAGTGAAATCACAGAGACAGGAGAAAGATGGGGGGAGCCGTCTGTCGCTCCAGCAAGAGCGATTAGGGCAGGAAAGGCTATGTGCTCGTGTGCAGGCTTGGATCAGTGTATTTGTGCGTGCCTGCCCCTGTGTGTGTGTGTGTGTGTGTGTGTGTGTTAACATCCTCGCCTACTTCCTCTTTCCCCTCCTGACATTCCACTTCCCGTCTCCGCCGCCTGGCGCTCCCAGATAAGGCCTCCCAGTACATTCCTCCTTCCTGTCGTCGCTCTCCCCTCCATCCAGCACCAATCGAGCCCACGGTGATCAATCCCAGCGATAGCAAGTAAATAAATAGGTTCTCAATAGGATCTCAATACAAAAGGCACGAGGTTGTTGGTGAAAAACAGCCTCTATTGTTGGAGCAGCGTGGGGAAAAACAACCTGTCCAGGGGATCAGGTGAAGAGTGACACATGGAGAGGTGACGGTGCTGCCTGGATCATGTGGAGGCTGCAGAGACCTCAGCTGATCGATGTTTCCTAACCTTTTGCGGCTGATGGATATATCGAGGCGATGGAATGTGTCTGCGCTGAGACCGAGCTCGTACTCAATCACGCAGGCCCCGTTAATTAGTGAGTGAGCGGCCGGCCCCCACGCCCTCCCTCCCTGCAACAGTATCCTCGCTGTGAGTGTGTCTCCTGTTTCTGCTCCTGTGCTCCAGTGTTCAGGTGCCTGGTAACTGGAGTCGCAGCCCATTGTCCATTGTCCTACGGGACTCTGGGCAGTGGAGCTGGCAACTCGTACAATCGCTCGATTGAGAGGTGCAGCGGCGGTTACCTGGGAAGGAACGCAGGGAGGTGTGTACTGCTGCTGAAGCAGCGGATCAAACGCGGCAAAGAGCGACTGTGTGACAGGAGAAGATCGGTGTCTTTTCAGGGATGGACAGAGCAGGGTTTTGTTCACTTTTTCAATACCTGAAAAACACCTGAAGAACACCCAAGGCTTCACTTCAGGCTATTTATGTCATATTTATCCAAGTCTAGATTCAATTGGAGTGTGCTTTTTTATCACTGAACAGGGCCGGCCCTAGGATTTTGGAGGCCCTAAGCAACATTTTGTGTGCCCCCCCCCCAGTTGTGTTACTGTATCTTATGTGCATAATCCATTTGCAGTGCAAATATACAATAATCTGCAAACGCGTGCTTAGCTTGGCAAACAAAATGTGCAAGTATCTTCTCAGTTTCTGTGAGTCATCACATTTTTATAATGAGAGGAGAATATTTTTCCATGTGTGCATGGATCTGTGAATGTGTGACAACATGATGTTCACATATCGTCACTGACTATCTCTTGAGCTCAAGAGAACAGACCAACAGGCCGACGCCGTGTTTACGTTCGTTGCTTATTATCAACATCGTCTCATTGGTCTCTCACAGATTCACAAACATCAACAACAACGTGAAAGAGTAATACATCAGAAATACATAAGAGATGTGGAGCTGTGTGCAGTGGTCTTTACCCCACTGTCGCTTCCCTTCTATCACACAGACAATCGCACACTGACCCATCTCTCACAATTGGATCGGCCATCTGCTGCACTGGGATCAGTCCCACTGTGTCATCAAAACAGTCATAAAGTTTTTACCAATGGCGGCGGGGCAGACGGAGCTCTGCATCTATAAATCATCTGTTCACTGTGGTGCACGAAAGAGTAAACTGCAGTGCACGTGAGGATGTTGTCAGATGACACTGACCCAGGAATGCAGAGATGCATCGCTTCAGGTCCAGATGGAGAAAGTCTATTTATTTATTCATTTTTTCCCTTTAAGAGATTTAATTTATCATTTAAATTAATAACATATTTCAGACGGAGAATATGTCTGATGCACTGTTTCATTCCACTATATTTAGTTTGTTTTTTTCTCTTCCTGCTTCCATCCTATCTCATTAAACGTAACCTTATCTTGTCAGCCCCTGGTTGACGTGTTGACAGCTCGGTGATGACTGATAACCTGTGATAACCTGGCTGGTTGGTCCTGTTGCTAATATTTCTCGTGGAGTTTGATTTCCATCGGTGACATGTTTACTGTCAGTCACATGTATTTATGGCTGCTGGCTCATCAGTTCCGCGCGTTGGCAGGTGCACGTTAGTGAACCGTTCACCGTAGGTCTACGTGTCTGACTCCCATTCCGTCTGCCGCTAGCATCCCTGCACCCCGGCGCCAGATGTGCTTGTCTCTTCTGGGAGCCTTACCTTTAGCACTGCCTTTGAACACTGATAGGATTAGGAGTGTAGAGGCTTAGCGCAGAGTCCTCGCCGCTTCGCCATCTAACCCAATCAGCTTTGAGTGCAGCAGAGATGAGAGGAAGAGGTACCAGGCCAACACCTCTGTCCACACGCTTTTATGTCATATCCCCTCACAGCATGTGGGATGCTTTCTCACAGCCGTGTTTCTCTCAAGTGTTACACAGTGAATAGACCATCTATTATAACTAAGACTGACTGACGTTTAAGAAGTCATAAATTCACCGTAAAAAGATTCCTGGAGCTGGACGTGCAGTACTTGCTTGGCCTCGGTAGACGTCTGCAGACTGAGAGTCATTCTAGTAAGAGATTCAATTATATCGTGAATACAGGATATAGCAGGAATTGAATGTACATTTCGACCCGATGTGTCCATTGATAAATACCCTCCGATAACTGGAGCCATTAGTCAAAGAATCAATGTTAAACCATGATTTCTGAGACAGAAGCTCTGCTACATAATCAATGGATCCAGCATCAGCTGAGGGAGAGCTATAAATCCTAATAAATGTCACTGTTAGTCTTTGAGACTGTAAGACTTGAGCATTATTTGGCCCCATGTAAAATCATTGACATGCATCAACATGAGGAAGCCTTTAAATCAGCCTGGGCATGGGATTCATTAACGTCCAGCAACAGGCAGAGGGCCTCCGGACCAGCGGGCCCCACACTGGGAGCCCGTCATGTGACCCAGACCCAGGAGTGTTTCAAGAGCCTCATTGAGGACTGGTTCAGTCGTGGTGGAGAGAGCGCTCACCACAACGTAAAAGGTCACACTCACAAGCTACTGGTGTCAAAAGCATAAAGAGACCGAGCAAAATGGAGTAATCGCACCAGAGATGAGAAGATGCTGCGGCGAGGCCTCCCAGACCCTATCTGCCTCACAAGGCCGCTAATTAGCCTAATTTGTCCTCAGTGGTTCCCCAGGAGGCTTCTTTAAACTTTTATCTGAGAGGGTGGGCCGCAGGCTCATGACAAAATCCCCAGCCACACCCATGTACATCACCAACAACGAGGAGGGCAAAATAAACGATGATGATGGCAAGACTCAAGACGATAGGATGTAATGCTGCTCGCTCGCAGCGACGCTCCTGAGATCACTGCCTCAAGTGGGTATTTCTGTTCTATTTCTATTCAGATCTGACCTCGTGTCAGATCCAGGTGCTCTAGTAGGATAATTATCTCCAGCAATTACAGACTAAATACAGGTTTCCTGTATTTCCAGTTAGGGCCACACTGACCACCACCTCGCGTGGGCCCCACTATGTGCACAACCTTATACTTACATGAAATGATTGCTATCATTATAATTCATGTTTCGTTAATGGTGCCACCCAGTGGGCTGCATAGGCCACGCCTGGCTGAAAGTCAAGCCTCTTGACGTCAAACACTTCAGAGTCAAGTCAGTTAAGGTTTTATTTTTACTGTCAAAATGATTTGTGACACCCACAAAATCCCCCGGACGCAGTGATAACATCAGTCGACTTTCCGAGGCTGGACCAGACTGTATTATGATTTTCATAAAGAAGACTTACTCAAGGTTATACATGGTGCCATGCAAAGTGTCATGAGCTCTCGCCAAAGTTTTCAAAAACAAATCCAGTATGTTTGCACAGAATAGATAGAAAGAAAATGATCAGTTGAATCAATGGATTGTGGTGGATGCCTCCTCTTGTTGCATTCCTTGTCTAAAAATAGAATCTCAAACATAAATCCTGGCTGCAATGAAAAATGTTTTTTTTTTTCCTTTTTTTAAAGAAGTCATCCACTGCTCAACGCTGACTTTCCATAAACAACTCCCCAGATTTAGCTTCATCAGAGGCGGGTGTCCCTCTGAATAACATGTCCAGAAGTAGCTTTTTAAAAGCTTGCCATGAAAACACATGGGATTGTTTCTCCCCTGTTTTCATGCTGTCTCTTGAGGGTAATGCTCAGCAAATATCTGACGTATTTTTGAGGTTGACTTGGACTAAGTCAAGTTACTGAGAACATAAAGACGTCATTTTCCCTGCACGCAGGCTTCAAGGCTCATGAGAGACCAAGAGAAATAACCATTTCCTCTGGAGACAGTGAACTTTGTCAGCCACTTCCCGCCTCCAAGAGCTGTTGTGTTGGTTTTTGATTACCAGCCCCACATGCCCTTTCTGGAACTGTACTTTGCTAATTAGGATGTGCAGGGTCCTCACATCCTACAGACAGGATGTTTTTCAGAGGAGGCTTAAGGGCCATAGATGTACAGTTTAACAGCTGCTTGAATGTTGATCACATCAGCCTGTTTTTACACTAAATATGAGCCATGGTTAATGGCAGCTGTGGCTCAGGACGTATCACAGAGTGTCCTGAGGCAGGTCCCTCACGGCGCTGTATGAATGGTGGAAGACAGCAGTAATGTCCAGTGAAGTTAAGCTGGCTGTCTCTTGGTTGTAGTGGTTCACTGTGACCCCTGGGGGAAACGTACGGATCAGACTTTCCCTAAATGTCCAACCTTTCTTTCTATGCTTTAATTCCCTCCAACGTCATCGTGACAGCTTCTCTCATTCTGCTGCATCAGTGAATCATTATGAACGGGACTGTATTCACTCTTAAATCCTCTTAGATGCTCGATCCTTCTGTAAACATTCCAGTTTGTGTACGTAGCTTAGCAAAGGCCCTATACAGCGTTTCTGAGAATTCTTGTCTTTAACATTTCCCAAAATGTCTGGATCTTCTGTGTTTTTAGGGCTCATTATTATTTTTAACATGACTTGTTCCCTGCTGCTCTTCTAGTAATGATATGGCCTATAGTTAGAACACCACGCTTTTTTCTCTTTAATCACTGGGGGTGGAAAGTCAGCTACCATCATTAGACACTCAATACTAATTTACTGTTTCATCACTGGAGCTTCCAGTCAGATTAGCATGTGAAGTTATTGAACATCTTTAGCTGTGGAGTCGCCACGCAGCAGACCCCCCCCCCCCTCAGTGACCCTATATGCTATCAGTGTTTGTGTCAAAATGAGATAAATGCGTCTCTCTCTCTCGGCAGAGCCCTTATCTTTGATTCTGAGCACTGCCCTCCTCTTTCCTTCCTCACATTTATTCAAGGGTATGCACGACCGGGCTCCTCATTATGGAGGAACACATTTTCAACAACAAAGAGTTACATCTTAAAAGATATGTGACACTTAATGATACAGCCCAAATGAGACGGAAGCTATTAATGCTAATGAGGGGGGAGACATTGGAGTCTTCACATCCTTTGGGACAACAGAGGAGCTTGGTAGAAAAAGCCAAGTGAGATTGAATCAGATGTCTTCACAGAATTTGCCCGTTTCCTCAGGTCTTTCTTCCTTAATAAGGCAGGTGAATGTGTCTCTCTCACACACACACACACACACTGAGCTACCCATCCAAACATCAACATCTGCTGCTTCTAGTTCTGAGAGAGAGGAGGCGGACCGACTGCGGGGTGTGCATTGCACCATAGGAGGACCAAATGGCGTCATTATGGACCTTGTCCGCTCCTTTGGTGCCAGACGAGCTGCTTTCATCCCCCTGAAAACCGACTCCCTCTTCCTCTCTTGTGTCTTGTGTCTCCCTGAGGATCGCTGGAATTTGGGCTTTTTGTGATGAAAGTGCTTTGTCTGAAAATTGGTCTAAATCTAAAATGTGTTGGCTCGGAGCTCTGCGCTCAACACCGCAGCTACACGTGCCCGCCACAGTGTGAGGTCATGTGACACAGCATATACAGACCTGTCCTCACCTCACTCGTGTCTCGTAGAATCCCATCTGTCAACCTCCAACCATCCCACCACATCTCTGTAATGGCACCCACTGAAACACACACACACACACTTTGTCATTCAGCTATTTTTCTCATCTTCGGATTAAAGTGGAGGAACGATACTCACATTCCACGTGGGCACGCTCACTCCCTCGTGTCAGGTCATGTTCCAGTCAGAGGAGGGGAGCTGGGCACAATGACCCTGGGCTGAATGCACCATGATCCAATGGCGTCACCTGTCAGCTCTCCGTACAGGCTGGACACGTGTCCACAGCTGCCAGTGGCCTCGTGAACAAATCAGTGCTGTTGTTGCCTATCTCCAACTTAAACGCCGACCCAGTCAGGACCATGGAGACCTCGTGGAGCTAAGTCCTGATGAGGCCAGACTCAATTTCTGAGGTAACTGTTAAGGTTTGGGGAGAGTTAACTAGATGAGTGGCGTGTGTGTGACTTAGTAATGGCTGAGTGAAACGGAAAGGATGTATGGACGTCAGTGTGAAGTGTGAATAACAATCACTGCCTGTTTGTGTGTGCACATGTGCCCCTTGCATTACCCAGTCAGATCCAGGCTTCTCCCGCCAACGGCTCAGTATTTTAAGTTGTGCCCCGTCGGCGGGGCGAGGACAGATGTCGAACAAAAACAGGAAATGTCACCTCACGCTTCTGTTTGTCAGACTGACAGTGATTAACCTGGGCTGGCGCTGCAGGTGCAGGTTTATCAGCCGCTGCTCCAGACGGTTGGTCGTGACATATCACGGCTTGTTTCGCTGTGCACTCGTTCCAAGGGGCTCGTTTATGTCCCGCCAAGCTGCAGCTGCTCGTAGCGCCGACGCGTCCTTTCACTGAAGAAGTGTAGAACAATAAATAATATTTATTAGCAAAACACTATGCAAATGTGTTCATTGTGGTAACCATAGTCAGAGACTTGAAACCCATTATTTTTGGCTTTTTATTGATTTGTAAAATGTTGCCATTCAGTGAGTCAGTGTTTATAAATGGGAGTGTGTTAAAGGCTGCTTCCTGACCGCGCTCCCCTTTAACGCTGCCCACCAATACAAACAGGCTAATCCTGGAATAACGCGCTATCAGGACGCACAGCTTTTTCCTCCCTGCCATCATCCACACAATAGAGAGGAAGTGTATGTTTGTTTTGAGGGGATTGAGGATGTCTTTGATTTTTTTTTTTTTTTGTAGACAATGTGAACTTTTGCTTCTTTTTTCCCCCTAAAGATTGTCCAGTCCCGCTCCTAATCAGCTGAAGCAGAGCAGTTCTACACAAGAGCCCTGACGACGGTTGTGACCTATTTCTATAAAAGAAAAAAATGGTCTCAAGCAGAAATGCAATTGAAGTGCCATTGTTCCTGTCGCCTGATAAGACCACGCCGGGTTTTTATCTGCGGTTTGTCTTTAATAAAAGCTTCCAGCTCTGTCGATTGACAGATCTTGGGTAATTTCTCCTCTGCAGCAGTTCCCATAACATCTGGATCAGGCGGAGGGAGGATCCAATTAACCGAAGCACTCTCTGTTCTCGCTAAAGGCTCAGTTGCTATCAGGAACCTGTGCGTCTGACTGGCTCACGAACGCTGCCGAGTGAGAACATGAGAGCAGAGATATGAGAATGAGAACCCTGTTATCTGTCAAGCACGACACGTGGAGGACCCAGCGTCTCCCTGCGTCAGCTGTTTGTCACAGACAACACGACTCATGGAATTATGAACAGAGGAACGGTAATAGGATTGTGTTCCTTGTGATGTTATGTCATTTGATGTTTGTTGGTGTTACAGAGAACACAAAGACACAATGAGCAGGTAGTGACGCTAATATGCACCCAGATAATAACACCCTCAGCCGCAGGGATGCAGATGTGTTCCACCTTCGAAGTATTTGTCCCTGTGTCGGGTGATTCCATTATCAGTGTGTTTTTACTGAAGAGCCCCAACAAACGAGGAGGAAAGACCCGCTATCCAACACGCAACATGTCATTGCCGCATTATTATGTGCATGTAGACATCCCATATACACTGTCACGCCACGTGCAAGGTCAGCGGGACCTTCTGCATATCACGCTGAGTGTTTAGCAGTCGGAGGAAGTCTGACCCTGAGGCATCCCGTATGCGTCCCGAGACGCGTTTGAGGCTCCAGCGCTGGAGATGTGTATCTGTCGTAGGGCGCTTTGCAGGCACAAGGAATACAGAAACACGTGAACACACGCAACTCTGCTGACCCTCCTGGCCTCGCACTATCTCTGCTCCCCAATTAAGCAAATGCTTCCCTTCTCCTCCTCTCCTCCTCTCCTCTTCTCTCTCTTTCCCGATGTCCCCGACTGATGAGCGGCTGGTAGTTTTGCAGCTCGAGGACAGAGATGACACATTCTTCTCTCTGAGAGTCCCACCGCTGTTTCGCAGCTTTAATTATTATGCTGAGAGGAGCGTCACTCGAACAGTTATCAGACGATAAGCTCTGCCTCGCTCTCCAGGCCTGAGTCCTGTGTGTGAACGAGATGCTCCGTGTGTGTGTGTGTGTGTGTGTGTGTGTGGGTCCGTACCAGAATATTGAGATTAAATTGATTTTTGGATTCTCACTGTAGCGAGACTAATTCTGCATTATTCATGTGCAGGAGCGGCGTCGGCAGAGCGTGACCATTGATTGGAAGCACAGGCTGGTCAATAGTTGAGTGTCGATTACGTTTAACAAATGTGAGAACTAGATTACAGATTGTTCTGTTTCTCCGTGTTCATTTAATTATGCATACCATTAAACATTGTAATATCGGAGAGTAGACGTTAAAGTGTGACCCTTAATGGAACCTCTCTGAATGACCGTAGAGCTGGAAGCTTGGACTGGATTTGCATGAAGACTGTTTCAGTCGCGTCTTCTCCCTCTGCTCTCACTTTTGTCCAATCAATAATTCATGATGAAATGCTTTTGTTCTGTGTGTGTGTGTGTGTAAATGTGCCTCTAATGTTGCACTTGACAAACCCCCCCCACACTTTCAAAACTCAGTGTGAAGATTTGTCTGTTTCTGTCTCAGTGCGTGTGCAGCAGCTTGAAACGGACTCTATGCAGCACGGCGTCACATTGAAATAGAACCGACGTCTATTTAAAAAAGTCCGTTGATAACAAATTCAATATATTTAACAAAGGAATGGCTTAGCGACTCATTAAAACATGTGTGGCAGTTCGAAATGAATCTATTCATCTAAAGCGCTCCAGCGGTGATTGTGTTTGTCGAGTAAATAACTGAGACCACATCGCCCTGAGCTCGCTTCACAGTGCTGGACATCATTTGTGAAAACAACATGTATCTAAGCCACACGGCGGCCGGCAAACAAACAAGTGCAGTGTCAGAGGGAGATCACGCTGTCCGTCAGGCTGGCAGCTGCTGTAACGATGAGTAACGCCAGGCTCCGAGGAATGTTAAAACAGTGAGATAATGGCCTAAAGACTCTGTTACTGGCAGAGATTGTGAAGGTGTGCCATGGACATGGCCTCTAGGCTCTGACGCCACCGATCCACAGACTGATGTGGGATGATTGTGTTGGCTTTGGCTCCAGTAGTTTAACACACAGCGTCACATCTCCGCCCCAGAGAGACGACATCTTCTCAAGCTGGAGCCCCCTCACCGCTGATCGTCCAGATCAAATCATCTTTTCTCTCCTCCCCCTCTCTTTAACCGCCCTCGTCCTCATCCTGTCATCCTCTCGTGTCTTCACTCACTCCGAGCTTCATCTCCACACGTGACGGACACATGTATTTACGTTACAACGCATGGATAAACACACCAACAGTAGTTTACCGACAAAGTTAGCCAAAGTGGCTGATAAGGCTGCGGGAGGAAGCGGCCGGCCCACCGCGCCCGTCCTCTCAGCATGAAAGACGTGAGTTATGTTCACCCTCATCAAAGGCTGCGAGGATTCTGCTGTATCTACACGAGGCCTGTGGAGGTAAACAGGCTCAATCTAAAGTGCTTCCTGTAATTAGGCGATATGAACACACACACACACACACACACACACTCAGGCAGCAGCTATCATCAAGGGGAAGCATAGGCTGTGTTGTGCCGCCACGCCGAGGAATGCCAAGCGACTCATGTGTGCGATACGCACTCGGCTCTAAAGGCCGTTTCATCAGATGTTCCTCGGCGCTCACACGTTGGCTCACGTCTCAGCCGCAGTGAAAGAGACTCCAACACATCCCGACGCATGAATAATGAGTGGCCTCTGTGGATGTTTCCCTCAGAAACACCACGATTTAACAGGCTGGCGTTACCGTGGCTCACAGCGTGTTCAGAGCCAAGCTCGTTGTTTCACCACCGGCAAACATGACTAAACACGATAGCGTTATGAGACCTTTTAGACACACCTGGCCATGCAGGGCGTGCACATGGGATTTCTACCAAATCTGCATATCAAGTACACCAAGGCCTCTTGGGTCCATCCATCCATCATCTATACTGGTTACTGGACAAGTCCCCAGCATATCCCCAGAATGCAGAGCAGACATTTAGAAATGTAAATGTTAAGAAACCCAAAAGTCCCGACAGTCACCTTGGAATTCATTCTAGTTCCTACGTGTTGGTGGTGTTGTCCTCCATCAGGCCGGTGGAGCACGTAGCAGTTGAACAGCTCTTATTATTCAGTCCCAACTTTCTCCCTGTTGTTCCACATGTTTTATTCATAGGGGCGTAATCAAGGTAATCCAGATCGAGGTTCTCCTTAATCCCGCTCTGATGTTCCTTACAAATCCTGTTAGAAGTGCTCTCACAAAGATAGAAGCCACCTCACCATGAAACTCCTTGTTAAATCAGACTTAGTGAAATTCCTCCATCACCTCCCGACCTCATTACCCCGCGTCGTTGTTTTTACTGTACGCCGAGAGAGCTCGCCAACGGTCACCGTGGAATATTTAGAGCCCGCACGCTGGGTTTCAGACCTGCCACAGAGGGCAACGTTGCGAATGGGATCCCTGTGGCTTCGCTCTTCTCTCTGCTCATCCCTCTGTTTTCCACCTCTGCAAACATTCATTCATCTTCTCCTCGGCCGTGGTGCACGCTCATCAGCAATTGATCCTTTTGTTTGTTGCCTGCGTTCAAAATGGAGGAGGGTGGAGCATCTTCTGAGGTTTGGTGGAAGTTTAAAGAATAACTCTCATACTTCATTCTCACATCAGCACCACAAGTGAGTCCAAGGTCCACAGACAGGTTGACAGTTACAACGTGTTGTGATGCGGCGGCGCCTGCAGCCCTCAGTGGCTCATTCAAGCCTCTGTCTCTCATCCAGCATGAGGTCTCACTCTCACTCTGCTCACTGTTGAGCGTCTCTTGTCCCTCTTGTCCTCCCTCCTCAGCTCCGTCCATATTCCTGACTTTGTGTTCGGCTTCTTCATTAAAAACAATGTTCTTTAAGTAGGAGTGTCCCCCCCACGTTCTCTGCCTCCGTCGTCACTGTCACTTATCTGCTCCATCCGTCTCCATGGCGACAGAGAAACTGATACCTACTGCACTGTCTGCAGAGATCTTTCTACTTGGTTTATTGTTGCAATTCTAGTTTCAAACACAAAGAGCTTTTCCTTTAAAATAACAGTAATATCATAAAGCAGATGATTTCATGGTTTTCAAATGATTCACTTGGTCCAGTGTGTTTTTTTTTTTTTTTTTATCATTAGAAGACGTGGACGTGAAACATCAAATCCTAAACCTTGAACGCTTTGAACACGCATGATACTTTCTGCTTTTTTTCATCACACTTGAAAAGCTGGGGATCGAACCAGCAACCTTCTAGCGAGGGAACAATGAAATGGTGTGTTTGAAGTGCACTGCATCTCGGCTGTGAAGGCTGAATGTGACAGAGACTATGAGAGGGTGATGGAGAAGGCAAAGGGACAGAGGGAGAGAAAGTGACTGAGTGTGAGATTTTGACTCTTTGCTGCCCCCCTCTGGCCATAAGGACACTCTACAGTTCCACTGTGTTGCTTCACAGCCTCAAGCGCATTGTTGCATTCACCTTGTAAATAAAAAGAAAAGAAAAGAAAAGCAAAGCAGCATCAGGCTGTGTCAGTGCTCCTCTGTCGCTTGTCTCAGGAATCGTTCCATCAACGAAGAGTTAACCTGCAGAAAACCGTGGATTTATTTTCTGTCTGACTCTCTCAGGTGTACTCGCCAAGGTCCAGGTGCCCCAAACCAGCATGGACGCCATCAAGGGTCAGATGGTGGTGCTGCGGGCCTCGTACACCACCTCGCCGGGCAGCGACCTGAGCACCAACACCGTCCTGTGGACCTTTGTCTCCAACGGCACCCAGCCGGTGAGACTGCAATACATGAGGAGAACTGTGTAGAATAGTGTTACACGCAGTACATGTAGTAAACACAGGCACAGTGAAATCTTCATACTTGGCCATCTGCGGCTCTGATATCTGGGATTAGTTATGGAGGATGTTTGCTCGTTCTTCTTCTGTTAATCTGGCAAAGCTCCTTCTTTTATAAACCCTGGGAAACGAACCCACACCAACACTGTGCTTCTTCTTTACTGCACTAATGCACCGAACTGAAGTAGCTGGGTGTTTCTCTGTATCAGGAAGCAGAGGGTTTTCACATTAAGAGCCCAGCGTGTTGTTTTATTCTAACTTTGTCATCTTGGGAGCAGACTGAGGCTCAGCTTACGTATCTGTCAGGTCAGGTCAGATTACTGGGCCGTACAGATGGACGACCTAAAAGAGGATCACAATCAAACCCAGAGCAGAGGGAGAGAGAACTCTTGCAAAGACACAGCTGAGTTTATTTACACTGCTTTACCTTCATTTGTGTCCAAAAAGATCAATAAGAGAACACAACCTCATCCTTCAGAGCTCGGCCACGGTCGGTTTGTGACTCAGTTCATCAGCAGGAGAGGAAAACCTTCACTCACTCTTTAAAATGTGCGCTACAGTCGTATGGACACTGGAAAGGGATACTTAAATATATATATATATATATAAAATACTGCCTTGTTGGGGACTATTTTTAGCTGTGGATTAATCCACATATCCGGGGCAGCAGGATCTGTGGTACTGAGTCCAAAAGATAGCGTCATGTGTGTCGTCATGGTGATGAAGGAACATGTCCCCCTCTTCATCAGTGAAGGTGAGATCCTGGGTTCGAGTCCCCAGTTGGCTGCTGTACCTGGTTCCTCCAGGTTCCTCCAGGTTCCTCCAGGTTCCTGCAACCCAGTGATGGACAAGTGTTTGAGAATGAATGAGTGACTCCAGGGTCCCCACCTCACGAATAGTTTTAATACGGAAAAAAACATGGATTCTGCTAATTGCTTGAAGGAAATGTTGTCTGGGAACTAACTCTCCAATTCTTCCTGAACTTTGTCTTGACTCTTCTCTCTCGTCCAGATCATCTCCTACACCAAAGGCTCTGTTGTTTTTGGCACCTCCAACTTTAAGGGCCGCGTTGGCTTCTTCAGTCGCATGCCCTCGCGCGACGTGTCCCTGTACATCAACAACACCCAGGAGTCCGACTCGGGACTCTACATCTGCCAGGTCGTCCAGTCCGACGAGTACGACAACGAGGAGCTCAGGCTGGACGTGAAGGGTAAGACAAAGATTCTGTTCCCCCGACTGACAGAAGGGAGGACGCGCGACCTAACGACCCCGTCGTCTCCCCTCAGTGCCTCCTGCGGTCCCCAAGTGCTCCCTGTCAGGGAAGCCAGTGGTGAAAGGAAACGTGACTCTGAGCTGCAGGTCCAGTTCTGGGAAACCTCTCCCAGTGTACAAGTGGAGGAGAACCAGTCCCACCTCAGAGGTCTTCTTCTCACCCATGCTCAGTGAGTGCACACCAATGATGGTTCTCATAACCATGTCCAAGCTAAAATTGAGATTGGATAGTTGAGCTAATGTAGGAGAAAAGGTTCAGTCGACTGTTATAACAACTAAACATCAGTTTTCATGTGTAGCATCATTTGATGAACTATTTTAAATAAGATCCAAATTCTAACTTGTCATGGTTGCTTGGATCCTTGGACGCCCCGGGCGTAGACGAGAAGAGCGGCACTCTGAAGCTGAGCAACCTGAGCAGCAACATGTCGGGGAAGTACGTGTGCACGGCCAGTAACGCCGCCGGCTCCGAGACGTGCTTCATCAACCTGGAGATCGTGGCATGTACGTACCCGTGCGCAGCGACACCGGCCGCCGTCACAGACGTCACACAACCATCAAACGCTGCTGTTGTTCACAGGAACTAAACTCAGCGTGTATGACGTGCACGTGTTTGTACTCAAACGGGACCGTTGTGTGTTTCCTGACAACAGCCACCAACGTGGGAATGATCGTCGGCGCCACCGTGGGCTCGGTGGCCGCCTTCATCTTGCTCGTCCTCATCTGCCTCGTTTTCCTGGTGAGGAGGCGGCGAGACGGCGAGGACGACATGGCCAACGAGATCAAGTGAGTTCACGTGGACGTAGATGCTTGTGATGATTGCGCACATGAAACACACTCCGATCATGTGATGTTGTTATGATCGTGCATGCAGCTTAACCTTAAGCTGTAGGAGCCCTGAGTCAAATCTGTCTCAACCGTCCTCGTCCTCTCCGTCTCCAGGGAGGACGCCCAGGCTCCCAAGCGTGTGTCCTGGGCCAAGAGCGGCATGGGCTCGGACATCATCTCCAAGAACGGCACCCTGTCGTCCATCGCCTCCAGCCCGCACCACAAAGAGCCCTCCAACCACCACAACAACAACCACCACCTGCAGCAGTACCCCCAGCGGCCGCCCTCCGACTCCGCCTCCATCATCACTGCCACCGGCAGCACGGCCGGCTACAGGTCGTCGCGCCACCACGGGGCCTCCACCCCCACCCACTTCAACTACAACAACAACACCACCCTGCCGCGCGGGCAGCCCGCCCCCTCCGAAGCCGACGCCAACGGCGGCTCCCCGCCCAGACCGGAGCGCTACGCCCAGCTGCCCCAGGCCCAGGCGCTGCCACAGACCTTCGGCAACCATCAGATGCAGCTCCAGGCCGCCCCCTCCCCTCCGCCGCTGCCCACCTCCGGCGTGACCTCCTCTAACATCGCCCGTATGGGAGGGGTGCCCATTATGGTGCCTGCACAGAACCAGGCCGGGTCGCTGGTCTAACAGAACAGTGGTTTGTTTTAAAGGGAAAACTTCTTAATATTTAGCAAAGAATTACTTAAAATGGAAAGGTCTTACTCACCTCTGCTTTCAAGAAGCTTCCAGACTCTCAGACACGGACTGTCGACTCGCTTTAAGTTTTATATTCTGTGTGCACTGTGCACTGAGCATTGGAACCTGTGTATAGACATGCTTTTCATACATTTGTCCAGTGTCCTCTTTTCTACTTTACATTTCTAATTATTTTTATTATATTTCTTTTTTTTCAAATGTATCTTTTAAATGTCGTAAAATGTATTTTATTTTCTTCCTCCTGCTGAACGAACGACTCGACCAACGCTCACTGGAGCACTTTGTTGACGGAGGCCGGTGTCGGCACGTGACACCAGGAGTGAATGTTCAAGGGGACGTCAGTGGAGCGGGGCTGTGCATTAAGTATTTTCTGAAGCGGGCTTGTGGAGAAAGAGATAAGCAACACATTACACACATCATATGAAGAAACTTTGACATTGCAGAAAACATCCTAATCCATTTCAGTCGGGGGTTGGGCTTCTAACACGCTCTCACACTCAATTGTTCAAACCCAGATTAGTCAAAGCTCCTTATTATCTCGAGCCCCGTTCAGAGCGGCGGTGTGATGACTGAGCGGATACACGAGGCCACGCCGGAGGCTTAATAACTGAAAGTCGCCGGCAGCGTTGAAACTGTAAATATGATATTTATTTCCTGTTCAATGCGTCGCAGGCAACAAAGTGACCACTCCCAGCGGAGAGGTCATGGGTTCGCCTGCGACACTGAACCAAAGGCGTGTCACTTCCTGCGCTGGGCTGTGGTGAGTAAAGGAGATGGGGAAGAAGCAGTTTTAATTCACATGAGGGTTCAAGGAGACGTCTGTCCCATGTGATGACAAGAATAATTGATTTGTGATCTTCTGCCACCTCCTATCCTCCTAGAGCTGGGGGAGTTCTTACATTCACAGTCTAGAATTTTGTCTTTCTTTTTTTTTATTCTTTTCTCTTCTGAGTCACACAAATGCCTCTTGAATAATGATTTGCGTTTGAAAACACATTTACTTTATGTCTCATCACCGTCGCCTGCTGTATGGTCACTACACTGGAGCTGGGCTTTTCTTTTTCACAGCAAGAGACCGGAGCTTCTTCACGGACTCACTCTGAGTATTATTGTCTGTTTGACTCGGGCCTGGCAGGAAAGTGACAGCGAACGCAGCGTTGGAGGGAGAAGGCCTAATGTGTGGAGGGAAGGGGGTTAGACGAGTAGTGCAGTACAGTTAATCTCTGTTCACTTGTGAGTGGGTCATTTAAAACGTGTACATTAGGAATATGAAAATGTATTCAAGACAAACCTTTATTTTTATACAGTCACGTTAGAAGAGCACACGAGCGGAGTTTCTTAGCAGTAAATAGTTTTCTGAAGTAACGATGCGTTCACTGTCAGTGTGTCGCGGTGGATTGTAGAACTTATTTATACAGTCGGCCTCAGCTGTGGACACGAATGTGCAGCGTGCACGTGTATCCTTCATATTTATGTTCATGGACAATGCTTTGTATGCTATTTTCAATTAAACTACAAATGATCAGACGTGTGTGTGTCCTTTAAAATAACTCACACTGGTTGTAGGAGTCATGGCTCAGGACCTGCGGTTTGCTCTAAGGTCAAGTTGCTGGTTCTATAGATGTGAAATCAAAGCCAATTGTTGTCCTATTTGATGTTGATCCAACGCACCCAGAGATGGTGTCAAGACCGCAGCTCAGCCAGCAGGGGGCAGCAAAGCTTCGGTTTGTGTGAGACAGCCTCATCAGAGCCACGTGATCATGGAATATTACCTGCTATTTATTTTACACTAGAAATGATGGAGGACTAATTTAGTCATAATCAGACTATTTAACGCCTTAATCTTACTGGAAAGCAGAAAACTCAAAATGTCGTTGAGTTGTTGCAAAAACGAGACAGAAACAAAAGAAAACACGTTACGAAAACAAATTAAAGTGTCGCCAGAATAACGCATTTTTTAAAAAGTCAAGTAAATAAAAACAACGTGCTGAGATAAAGACAGAAAGACGCAGGTGTCCACACCATCCGGGTAGAATGTTTATTAGAATCTGCGATTAAGGATGTAACATTCACCTACATGGCGCAACAGAAGTCTTAAATATGCTTATATGCAAATATGAACGCCTTCGTTGAAATGAGCTCGTCTCGTCAGGGGCTGATAACTCGGTAATTCACCTCCAGGGGGCGTGCACGGGGTGGCGTGCACGGAGCGCTGCCGCTCCCATGACAGGAAATCAAATAGAAAAATCAGACTTCATATCAAATCTTGAGATACAAACGAAAAGAAATTACAAAAAGTCAGAAGAGCACCGGATATAAGACAGCGAGAACACAAAGTAAAAGAAACGACGCAATAAGAAAAGCTTCGTGACGCACCGCACCCGTAATAGTCGTGGAGCTACAGTACTAAGTCGGCAGAAAAAGGTGCATGGCTTTTGTATTCAAATGAATCGCTTTTTGTTTTTTGTTGTTTTCTTTTTCTGAAACAGAATCAGTGACTCGAGCGATGGGCGGCGGTGAAGAGGTCAGTGAATGAGGCAACACTGAAGTTCTGTTAGACGAGAGGACGGAGAACAAAACGCAGGAGGAGGTTAAGGAACAGAAAGCAGTGATGCCAGCGTGTCCCTGTGTCATGCTCCGTTGGTCACGTCCGTCCAAACGGGACGCTCCGCCCCACTGGTTAAAGTGTTGGGACGGCGGCGGCGGCGGCGGCCATTTTACAGTCTGGCTGGAACCTAAACGTGCAGGGAGGGAGAAGGTGAGCTCAGCGAAAGGCAGTAGTCATAAGTTGAGGTGAACACGATAATGTCGATGGTGAGGACCCATGGCTGATAATGGGGGGAGATGGGAGGTCATGCAGCTCGGGGCGGGACCCTCTGTCCCACCGTGGCTCCTGGCGTACGTTTAGGTAGGACACAGGACTGAAAGAGAGCAGTGGAGGGTTACTGACGCGTCAGCGCGAGGGCACAGCGTTGCTTCGACTGCTGGGTTTACCTTTCAGTATGTAGTCGGTGAGCAGTGAGGGCACCTTCTCACTGTCCTCCTTCATGGCGTAAAGAACTAGAGGAAGACGAACACAGCGTCAGGATACGCCTCCCCCTTTTTGTGCTGCTGTGGAGCGGACACCTACTTTTTGTGAGCATCTGCAGGTCGTCAACAGACGGAGGGGTGGCTTTCTTCTCATACGGGATAACTGTGTTCAGATACTGAAACCCAGAGAGGGACTCATATTAATAATAACTAATATCATAACTAATCTTTCACCTCAGTGGTCCCTCACCTCCAGTTGCAAACGTGTTTTCTTAAGAAATATTTATATTTTAGACCGAGTGGATTTCAGAGGAAGGAGGAGAAAAACGAGAGGGTCAGCATATCACATGCGTTTTGACCTCTGACCTCTGACCTGTTTATCGTTGCCTGTGCTTCCAAACGTCTGTCTGATGCCCGTCTGCAGGATGCTGGACAGCCCCTCCATGCTGAAACGCTGCGACACACACACACACACACCCTGAGTTATTATGCTAATTATTAGCAATGCATTGATTAAAACAATAGAAGCTCTCAAACAAAAGTAATTATTATTATTATTATTACTATGAACTGAATCGTGGTGTGTATGACTATACTGCTTCATGTTTACTGCACCATGCAGCCTCACACCGAGTCAACAGTACTGGGAAACTGCATTAGGCTGTGTGTGTTACTGGACAGGCAGGACTGGGCTCTTACTGCATCAAGACGCTGGGTCACCTGCACTTTAGGATCTTTCCTGGAAGACACTTAGGCAGCTAATGGACACGAGACGCATTACGCTCCCAGTCGGAGGAGGGGAGAGGAAGAGCTGACACTCACTATGGTTTCACCCTCCTCTCATTTATCCTGGATCAAACGTGACAGTGATCAGGAAACTGCTCTCACCTTGACAGGCATGCTCCCCGCGTTCCCTGCGCTCCCAATGTTCACCGACTGGGCCCCGCCCCCCTGCAGGCTCAGGGCCTTGTCCCGGCGTCGACGCTTGCTGCTGTCGCGCTGCTCCTTCTGCCTGTTCTGCACCTCCATCAGGGCCGTGATGAAAGTGTTCTTCACCTCTTTCTCGAACTCCAGCTCCTCGCGCCGAGCCAGCTGACTGACCAGCTCCTCCGAGTACTCGCGGATGGCTGCCTCCACGCGCTGCAGCAGCTCCACCAGGGCGGAGCTGGGCATCAGGCTCAGGCCTGCGGCACAGACCGTGGACAGGCGACGCATTAGCAGTTTTCCCTGACCCAAGCTTTCAGAGAATGTGCCAAACGCTGGCTGAAATCAGTGAACTCTTCACTTTAGTATTTCTGACCGTGGATGCAGAAACCTTGATTGAAGAACACGAGACCATTCATTTGTTGATGAAAGCTCATGGCAGTTACTGATAAATAAAATGAAAGGCTGAATCTCCTAAAGCGCCGCACAGATACAGACGCATTGGCAGCTTCTGTGACCCTGTGGTGATGTCACTGCTGCGTTCGCTGCCATTCCCGGAATGTCCGGGACGAACGTGAGACCACATGTGTCTCCAATCTGTTCAGCAAAGCGAGGCAAAGCGAGGCAAAGCGAGGCAGCGAACACTGCGTTATTTTGATTTGTACCCAAGCCTCTACGAGCTACACACAGATCACAGTACTGACGTTCTCCTCAGCGTCAGACAGGAAGCTGCGTTATTCCCAGTTTCACCTTCGTAGGAGCAGTTGTTGTTGGAGGCCTGCGACAGCTGCCGGATCTCCTCCAGCAGAGAGGGGCTGGTCCTGGAGGAGCAGTGGCTGCTCTCCTCCTCGTCCTCCTCCTCTGTCTCGCCAGGATCCGGAGAGTTCTCCATCATCTCGACTATCTCCTCAATGACCTTGGAGAGGGCGAGCAGACGGACAGGAAAGTGATCAGCAGACGCTGGTTAGAGCAAACGGAGCCATTAAAATACTCCTCCTGAAGGATTCATGGAGGCCGGCTGCAGACACACACACCTGATCGGCCGTGATGAGAGGCTCTTCACTCAGACACTTGGCGTTGTCGTTCTTTTCGTTCATCTCCTCCTCTTCTTTTTCGTGAATCTGCAGGTCGCGGGGACACAACATGGACACCGGTCAGGAGACAAATGAAGAGCAGCAGAAGACCTGACTGAGAAAACACGGCTAACAAGCCTGGGACCTGCAGGTGGAGGTGCTCACGGACCCTCTTTGTTCACTGACTGATTTATGTCTACTGGTGTGGGGGGGGCCCTGTGCCATGGTCCTCCATCACACACATTCATGCTGCGGAGGTTCGGTGTGTCTGCGGTGGCCACTGTGGGCTGCTGGTGGCCTGATAGTGACCAGCTCAGTCCTGTGTGTGTGTGTAGCCACAGAGAGGAGGGGGTTGTCATCATGTCTAATAATTCCAGAAACCTGAATGTTAAACTCTACCACTCATTGGCTTCGCACTTCATTTGTGGATTAGGTTCAATTAAAAGATCATTTTAATGAACTGGTGACCAGTACTACACCGTGGGTAATTAATTTCACTGGCAATACTCTTTATTCTCAGTTTTGCACTTTACTGTGATTCTCTCATTTCGTGTAATTTTTTAATTCTATTTTATTTTATTTTGTTGGTCATTTTTAAAGCCATTTAAACAGTAGATTGACCTATTGTACTGTTCTAGCTCTAAGTAGGAATAATTAAGACAGTTGATAAAAAGTGTCCCCGCTCTCAGCTCTCAGCAGACGGAGACTTGTTTAAACTAAATTGATTAACCTCATTAGAATGGGCAGCTTAGGGCAGATGAGCATGTGCACCTGTTTAAAGACAATGATAAAACTGCCTGACCTACACACTCAAGAACCACCAGAGAATAATTAGCTTGAAATAAAGGGAGAATCTAAACCTCTGGGGTCAACAAACAGTCTCACAGGAAGTCTCTGCTCAGGCCTCGAGCCGCCCAAACACGGCCTGGGCTGCCAAGAGCTGCCGTCCAGTTATACGTGACAGCCAATTAAACCAAGGAAGGGGGGGGGGGGGGGGGGGCGGGGTCTCCCCGGGCCGGGGGGGGGGGGGGGGGGGGCATGGTCTTCACGTGTCAGCACCAGATTAAGCCTCAAAAACAACGAGCCAGTCAGCAGGGAGCACATTTAGCGAGACCATCGCACCATCTTCACTGTGGGAACGTTTGTGCAACTAAGACGAGAGAGGAGCAAACACGTCCTCGGCTGGGTCAGACCGCTATAGCATTAGCTTGGATCAAACCACGCCCACTGCAGCATAACGCTTGTAAAGGATCAGATCCAGCAGTTCATTCATGGCTAATGCCTGTGAGGCCCAGCTCACGCTCACTCAGCCTCATCCACCAACTTTATATCAACTAGAAAAACCATAAGAGATGTATTTAAAAAACCAAAAGAATTGTTTTCCATACATGTAGCTGCAGGTTATAAAATAATCAATAGCACCACCACATAAAGAAAGACACGGATGACATTTACCTCCTGGTCAGAAAGGTTCCCGTTGAGTCCCTCTGGATCCGGGCCGTCCCAGGTGGAGACGTAGTTGTCAGTTAGAGCATCCCACACACTGTAGGGTTACACACACACACACACACACACACACGTGAGTAAGGCAACGATCAGGTGACACGAACAAGAAGCAAAGCCCTGGTTCTTGCCCTCAGCTTTAACTGCTGCAGTTGCATGGTTATATAACAGCATTAGGCCAGGATTTGGTGTGTTGTGTTATCTGTAAAGGCGGTTTACTCAGACCCGTCTCCAGCAGCCTGCAACTCAGTCAATATTTCAATGAGACGAGGCACTGGCGGCGGAGGAACAATGCACAACAGAAAATAAAGCAGCGCTTACGACTGGGCAAAAGGTTTCCTGAGCAGAGATTCAGATAAAGCTCCTCACATCATCGTGCTGCTGGTCTCTGGCTGCACCTCGAGCAAGTGTCTGTCTGCGCGGGGCTGAAACACGACTGGGAGAGAAGTCTCCTTTGTCCCGGAGCCTTTGTGGGGTTTTTTTTTGCAGAGGTTGTTCCAGGCCGGCTGCCCTGCTCCCAGTGGCACTGCCCACACCCCGTCACACAGTGGACACCATTGAGTTCACGGCTTACCTCACCGGCCGTGTCTGAGCGCCAGCGCATAAACAGGGTCAGAGTTCATCACACTCGCAATAATAAAGCAATGTTGATGGTGGAATAAAGCCACAGATACGGAACCGCTGTCCCAGTTTAATGTTTGATGTGACGCTCAGGTCAGATTGTATTGATTCAGATTCAGAACACTGTACTTAGCCCCAGGGGTCAATTTAAGGCATGAGTGACATTTCACAAACACAGAAAAATGCAATAATAAAAGTATAAACCACATAAAGTGGCTAAGCTGCAGCTGTAAACACTGACTGAAGAAATCCCATCTACTCATATAAACATATGATTGCAGAGGTAGGAATGTTAATAAATATAAAAATTCAGAAAATGACAAACAGTACTGCACTGTACTGCAGGAAGTACAACTACGTCATTGGAGAGGAGAGAAAAAGTGATGAGGAGAGACAGACGCGTCAGAGCAACACGAGAGGGAGGGGGGCTCCACACGGACCTCATGCAGCTGGGACGAGCTGGACACTTCACTTTGACGGGACCAATTCAAGGGGTTTGTTGAAATGAGGACAAAAGGACATTAAAGTTTACTCTCATGCTATTGCTAGTATTTCAGAAATCTATGCAGCTTAATATAAAGTTAATCATTTTAATTTTTAATTTACCTTTGCATATTGTGTAATTTTATAATTTTGGAAAACCTTTGTAAGTGGGAGTGATTTGAGGATGACACTAGATAATATAACATAAAACAACAACATCACATGACCAGCCCATGCTGCCTACATCATGCAGGGGCGTGGTCTGGTGTGACCAGTTTATTGAAGGGGTTGGGACTAAATTCACGACAAACTACAGATTTGGGATCTGTGTTTTTCTTCTTTTCAAATCAGACTCCATTCTTCTTCACTGAAGAGACATATTTTCCCATAATTCCCTGATTCAGGAGCCCTGCTGCTGTCTCACCTTCTATTAATAGCTGCTTGTGTTCTGTCTGCGATGCACTGAACATTTAGTGACGGGACTTGGTGTGAGAATTGTGATGAAAAAACCATGAGCGATGAGACTTAATGGACTCATTCGATCGTGTTTGACCTGAATATGGTTCCCTCATGTGAGCCACAGCCATCCAGCATTAGGACTGAGCTCAAGGTAATAACATGCACCCACAGCCCCGTGCCCCTAGTCATCGCCGCAGCACAAACACAGGCACTGCTACACCGTCTGAAGAATCATGTGATCGCTCTCGGCTCACACCTACGTCCAGGCTATTTTTAGCCTGATTCATATTCACAGCGCGTGGACGCCTGTGAGGTGGACGATGTGGAGAGACAGAGACAGTGAGGCATGTGGCGCTGCCCGCTGAATAATTCAGCTGGCGGCGCGAGGGAGGGGTCAGGCCCCTGATTGACCGGGGCTGTTGTCATGTGTGTCATCTGCTGTTCAGGCCTCGGCAGCTTGAGGAGTGGGCCTTACACTGAGGGTTAGTATTACCTGTACTAGGATATTACTGCTGGATGTGAACTGGGACATTTTGCTCTAGTTGCTCTGTTTTATTTTATTGTTTTCATGCCATAGTTTAGTGTGTGCTGGCAGACTCACTGTGGGAGGAATAAAGAACCATCTTATTCTATCTCATGAGTTCAAACAGCAGTAAAGAAATAGAATCGAGCTCTGTTAATAAAACAATGGAGCTGAGAAGGATTTCTGTTGTTTCTTATTTTCAACCCCTGAACAATGATTCCCTTGTTTCTTTATCTCTTCAGCTGATTGTTTCCATTGTGTGTCGCTCTGGTTCCTGTTGTTCTATCTTTCCATTTGACTCTTATTTTGTTGTTGTTGACATCCACAGAACTCATTTACATTCTGCATTGCTACTATAAATCCCACTTTAAAAACAATCTGAAGCACAAGTTAAAAAAAATCCCCTTGATGGTTTTGACTAAATCTGAACTCTCTCCTGCCATTAGCCTAATGTGCCAAGAGGTTGCAGAGAACTAGTGTGATGTTGAACAGCAGCAGGTGGGCTCACTCACTCTTCGTCCTGCAGCTGCTCCACGTCCTCCTGGGTGTGCGTCTGGTTGCGTATGGGCGCCAGGCCCTCCGTCTTGGTGTTGTAATTGTGGAAGCAGACGTTGAGCTTCTCGTCGAACTCGTTGACCAGGTCCTCCATCGACTTGAAGCTCATCATCTCGGAGAAATTCTCCAGCTCAGAGAAGTCTTCGCGGGTGATGGAGGCCAGCGGGACGGTGGTGGTGGTGGAGTAAGAGGAGTGGTCCAGATTGTCCAGTTCATCCATCCGACATGGCCGCAGATCCTCAAACTCCTCGTCCAGACACACGAGAGGGGCTTCCATGATGTCCCCCGTCAGGCTGATGTCCAAGCCCTGCGTGAGACAGACACAGTGAGGCTCTTCCTTTCTTTAGCATTGTCTGCAGACCCGATCGGTCAAAGCACGGAAATCTCTCATTATTTTTAATCTGTCCCCATCTGCGAGGTTGCCTAATAACCCAGAAGGATTTATCTGGCGTCTCCTAAATCATGGCGGCCTCACCTCATGTGCAGTGGCACCGTGTTGTCTAGACAAAGAGGAGGTGGAGGTGCGTGTGCCAGAAGGGGACCAGGTCCCAAAGGGACCCAAACCAGTTGGCTCTACTGGTAAACCACAGTTAATGAAGTGACTCCACGGGGATGTTAGTGATGAGGCTTCCCATTCCCTGGGACATGCAATGAAAGGAGCGTTTGTCAAACTGCCACATTCACATCTTTCAGGGGGTTGGTGCTAAATGTCTTTGTGTTGACATTCATGTATTTATGACGTCACTAAATGGAGTCACAATAGAGAGAGAGAGTCAGCATCAGCACAAACGTGGGTTTCAACATGGAGATGTTGACAACACAACCCCTCCTCACACTTCAAACTTTAACTCAGAACCGTACAAAGAGACAAGAGGCCACAGGAGACCCATGGTCTATTTTCATTGCTTTGTGTCCCTTGTGTTTTAGTTCAGTCGGTCAAACAGGGCAGCTTTGTGACCCGTGGAGGAGAAAACCGTGATTTAAATATCCCCTAAATGTGTTCATTCAAGTTCATCTCTGCTGAGTGGCTCTAGTTTTTTTCTGTCTCACAGAGGGTGAGACAGGAGTTCATGCACTCCACACAATACACGGCCGGGACACGTGGGCTTTATGTGTCTTAATTGTTAACAATGAGGAAATGGTTGTTCATTGACAAATCCTACAAAATGAATATATGAAGAGGAAGCAAAGCACAGCAGCTGTAGACTAATGCACAGTTTACAAACACAATCATCTACTGGGAGCGTTCCCGGCTGCTAATGAGGCCCATTGGGTTTTTTTGGAAAATGACATTAGAGTCTATAAAAGACTGAACAGGGTGTAGTCCTGTAGAAGGTCCCATCTGCTGCTGGTGGACTCTGAAGACCGTCTGACGCAGTGTAATTACAGTAGTCAGGCCTACGCTTCCTCCTGTGTGCTCTGCTGGACCGTGGCCTGGTCTAAGTGGGTGAGGAGTCCATTTGAGAGCGAGCCAGTGGAAGCCTCTTCCTCAGCAGAGTGCCGGATACTGTTCTTCACAATCACATCCCCTCTGTCTTAATAGCTGTTCTCTGCCTGTCCCTCAGCGTCTTCTTCTTCTCCGCGCTTGTTGTCGAATAAACTCACTAGTCAGATACCAAGTACCACGTCAGTACGGAAATCTGCAGCTGACTTTAACCTTGCCACAGGGTCTGCTGCTCCACTGCTGCCTGACGTGGTAAAAATAACATGCTAATAGCACTGTTCAGTCACGCTGAGGCCTTTAACGCTTCCACTGGGTCCATTCAGCCACATGGAGGTGAAATCACACATCTGACCGCAGAGTGGGAGGCGTGTGGAGGTGCTCTCCTCTTTTGGTTTGTGACCTTGACTGAATGTGGTGCTGGTCTCAGGTGCACCCCCCCCCCCCACAGGTAAGACAGAGGAGCCAATCACAGGAGCTCATCAGAGGTCATTTAATGTGGGGGAGCCAATGGGAGCACATGCAGCAACAAACTGAGCAACAATTCCAATGCAGACATCCCAAGCACACACACACACACACACACACACTGTCCATTGAGGTTGATTTAGCATCTTAGATCAGAACCATATTATAATGTGTCTCAGAATCCACCGTGCTGGCATCAGCAATCTGAATTCAAATGATCCCTGGCGTCAGTCACAGCCACTGGATGACTCACAGGCTCCACTGAGGGAAAACAGCTGAACTCGTTGATGGAGCTCGTTCCCACAAACTGACACGAGGCGCATTTTACTCACATCAGTGTTCGGGCTCAAATGGAGATCAGTCAACGAGCGAGCGCGTGTCATCATTGGAAGGGAAAGGAGGAGAGTGGGGGATGGAGAGAAAGGGAGGAAACCATGGTTACAAGGAGGAGGAGGAGGAGGAGGGAGGATGGAGGGAAGGTGATGCACGGCAAGGACCTCACGGAGGGGTCATGGCGTGCGTGGCCGGTGGCAGGCGCGGGCAAGGCGGATTACCTGCAGTGGACGAGCCGCTGGCTGGAGAGGCTCGGTGATGGAGGAGGCAGGAGCTTCTCACACGATCGGGACCTGGTGTCTAATCCCTGTGTCACTCCGCTCATTCCAGGGGAGAAACGGAGAGAAAGCAGGAGCAGGGGGAGAGATCCCGGGCAGGAAAAGATGGCAGGTTCGGTCCGTGTCCCTTCCCTCACCGTCCGTCCTCCCACAGCCCGTTGTTTTCCAATCAATACGCATCCGAGCCCAGCGCGCACGGAGCCTGCGCACAGCCGAGCCTCTGACGACATCTGCTCAGCCCTCCCTCCTTAGTTCCCTTTCTCCCTTTGTCCCTACACCCCCCCCCCCTCCTTCTCATTAATTCCCCAATATTCATGAGCAGAGGGGGAGGAGATGGTTCCGTGGCACCAGCTCCTCTGGTACATCCTTGTGCCACTCACCTGAGAGGAAGCAGCGCAGAAGAGATCACTGTGCAATAACTACATGTAGAAACACAAAGGATATGTCTCCTGAAGGAGCCATTAAGGATGCTATAGAACTCTATGATCCGTCAATCAGATGCCACCATTGCTAAATGTACAGCTCATATTGATTAAACATAAATAAATAAATCACCCGTCACAGAAATGGTTGCAGCATTTTCTGCATTATATTGTGTATTTGCTGCAGTTTTTTGGCTGCCTCAGCTGACGGACCTTTGTTGAGGTCGATTGCAGGTCAACTCGATCAATGTCTCGGGACTGAGGAGGAGACGCTGATGGGTAATCTCTCTCCAGCAGTCAATGATGAACGTGGGCTTCTGGACGAGTTCCGTGTGTGCTATTTCATGGAGAATCCCAGGAAGAGTCTTATCTGAGATTCTCCTCCTGCATCCGTAGCTGTCGAGAATCTCTAACAGCTCATCGCAGTCCACCTGGGAGAAGTCCCTCAAGGCTTGCGTCAAAATGTCCCTTTCTCTGCTGCTCACAAACTGTAGAAAATGCACTTCCAGGTCACTGTGCACACAGTTGAAAAGCACTTGCTCAAGGAAGGGGAGTGCCAGTTTGTTTGGTAAATACTGACAGTCCTGGTAACCTTTTAAAAGGATTCTGCCAATTGCCTTCCATGTTTCGGCAGGAAAATTATGCCGAATGAAGGGCACTTTAACTGCCGCGCCAAGCGTGCATCGCATGTAGAACTCATGCCAGAAGCGGCTGAGGACATCTCTCATGGCCCTGGTCTTTTCCCTGTTGTTTGGAAGTATGCGTCTCACATTCACTGCTTTGTTCAGAATCTCTGCGTCAGAGAAAGCGGTGATCATGTCATGCAAAACGTTAGCCTGGTGCACGGTGATGGTCCTCGCGTCCTCTGGATCGGGTGGAACGGCGGGCAGGAGAGAACCCTCGTGGATCAACGCGCCGTCTGCATCTTCGTCATCGTCGTGAAGGAGACCGAAGGTCATTCCGGCATCAGCCGCCATCTCGACATCAACTGCGGGGGGCGTGGTTTCACTGATGCTGCGTGGCGAGACGAGATCCACATCAGCTGACCCACTGGCGCCATCTTCCACCACTCTGGGCCTGGTGGCGATGTAGAAGCACGACATGCTCAGCGTTGACTGGCAGGTTTCATCGGTGAGGCGGTTCAGTTTGAAATCCCACACCTCAAACTGGAAATCAGACGCTGGTCCTTTAGGAGAGATCCCACCAGGAAAGAAGAGCTTCTGTCCTTCTTGGAGAATGGCTTGTAACCCAGCATCAGTTGGCACCTCGGTCCTTCTAGTGCCACCATCCAGTCTGGTCCTCACCTCCTTGGCTCCTCTACCTTCAGTATGGATCCATCCTATCTCGACATCGCGTGTAGGTTTTATGTCTGTGTGTTTTCTCACTCTCATTTTCTCAAGAAGTTTCTCCAAAAACCCTTGCTTTCGTTTGGGGGGGGACTCTTGACTTTTGCAGAAATTGAAGACAGCGATTCGGTCGCAGTAGGAAGGAATGTAATTCGCCAGAGTTGCGTCGTCCATGAGTTTGATGACATCGTGGTTGATCTGCACAGAGGAGGACAAGAGGAGAGAGAATGACCTTTTTTCAGGGTGCAGACACATGAATGTTGAAGTGATTGTTTTTAACGACTAACATCGGGATGGACCATTTAAGAGAACAAATATCTGCAGCCCCCTGAACCACCACACGTCTTTTTCTTCACTCACCTTCTGCTCTTCCATGAATGAAATGGCGTCCTCAGGGACCCCTCGAACACGCATAAACTCACTGAGCAACGACATTATCGCCCGGCCTCTCCTCCACTCTAGAGCACCTATGCTCTGAGAGTACAGTCAGAATTCTACCTTTAAATTTTGGTATTGGAATTTCAATGTCTCTAAATACATCAACCTCAGCCCTGTCCCTGTAGTAGTACTTTACTCTGCTATCCGTTTCAATATTTGTATTTTCATTAATCAGGATCAAAGCAACATCAAAGGAAAGCTACAGTTGTAAATGCAACTTGACAGGCAGCCAAGCCTATGTGATAGGGTTAGATTAGACCATTCAGCTAGAGGGTGGAGATAATGTCATTATTTTGTTGGGCAACTACAAACAGCATGCCGGCCGCCAATCAAACCAACAACAAAATAAACAATATTTTTAAGCTTGATGTACATATTTCATCAAAACTCACTTTTTTCCCAAGCTTAGAAATATTGAAAAAGATAACTGAAAAAATACCACTTCAAAATAAGGTTCAGGTAACTCCTGATTTCTGCAGATATTCATCAATCATAAACACAAGTATATTCCCAGATGTAACATTAAAAATAAATGAAACCCACACGGTCATCCCGCTTCAAATCATCACACAACAAACTGTATGAAAATGTCAAATTATCATGAGTTGGTGGCTTCATCAGTGCTTTAAAATCTGTCATAATCCCTGCCCTCAATCTGTGATCAGGGCTTTGACCTGCTGTCTGAAATCCTCAGCATTAACACGTGCAAACACGGAACGCTTCTCAGGTTATCCTCACACCCACAGCGCACTGGAACGCACACTCCTCTCATTTCCTACAGCCCAACTACTAGTATTATAAATCATTATTTTCATAGCAGCTGGAGGTTTAGGCAGGATTTACACCTCGGCCTCTGGGGGAAGAACTCGCTGGTGATCAGCCGTGAATAAAGTGCTGTTGTCTTCATGCGACAGGCACAAGATGTCAGCTGCTCCCACCTGCTCGGATTCACACTACGAGGAAGCAAATGAGCTCAGAACACACACACACACACAAACACACACACACACAGAGTGTGTGTTTGCTGCAGAGAGAGAGAGAAAGAAAAGGAAGAAAGGAGATGTGGCCTGTGAGAGAGGCCTCCCATTGCTACAGCAACGTAGCTCACCCGGGTCAGCACTGCACAGACGCTGGTTGCCATGGTTATGATGTAATTGTACTGGCAAAGGAACCAACAGGGTGGAATAAGAAGGAATCTCAGCATTGTCCACACACCAGTTAAAGCTCTTAAAGCTCCGGACGATCGGAGCTCAGCCAGACCCAACTTTGCCAAAGTATTTTAAAGGTGTAGAACATTGGGTTGTTTGTGTCCGCTGGCGTGTGGTGGCTAGAAATAAAGCAGCTGCACATTCATCCACCCTCATTCCCTCTTGTGTAAATTATTAAAATTTTAGATGTTGGATTGCTGGTTTGGTTTGGTTTGGTTCGGGTCTGGATGGAAACAGATGAGGTGTGTGTTCAGGCACACTGATCACGATGAGCAGATCATCTCACAGCAAATCTGTGGATCAGTAGTTAGGCTCTGATTTGACCTGAATAGCCTTCAAGAAAAATGTTCCCTCTGCAAATAAATCCCACATTTGCGAGGATTAGAGCAGAACACCGGCTACGGCTTCTCTGCACAGCGTGACAGGAGGGACACTGGCCTAGTTTGCCTGTGTGTCATTACCAGAGACAAAAAGAGCACACGTACACTTCTACACACACACACACACTGAAGTTTACGTTGCAGTAAATGTGTACATGCTGTATAAAATGCATCCACACAACGTCTGTGGAGATTCTCATTCATCCAGGTCATAGTATCAGGTGATCGTTTAGTCAAGGCAACTGGATTTCTTTCTTTATTGAGAGAGGAGTAAAGGAAGCCATCTACACTCACTTGGAAAGGCCAACACTGAACAGAGGAGGAGGGCTACGCCACCGTCTGTCAACTACATACCACCCTGCCTTGAGATCTCATCCCAGGAAGTTTAGTTGCTCATCTACACCAGAGCAGCCAACATCCTCTGGACAGTGTGAGCATGAGGATCCATTCACCCCCAGTCTGTCTCACATTGACACAGGTGAGTGAGTCATGTGACATTTTGTCACATGATGAGACACGTGTTAATAGCCCACTCATGTGACTTATAGTTGCATAACGAGGGGAATGACCGATACTCACAGCTCAAAGGGTAGACCGATACTCACAGCTCCACCCACATCCAGAGATATATCTCCTGGTTTTTCCCAGTCTAAACCAGAACTGAAGAAGCCCTTCGGATGAAGGACGAAACGTCTTCAATAAAGAAAGAAATCCAGTTGCCTTGACTAAACGATCACCTCATCCACACAACAGAAATGTAAATGTCAAACACTCCACATAGAGAATACCTGTACATGCAGTACCTGTACATGTAGTTTGTGTGTATTCTGCTGACATCTAGTGGTGTTACTGTGTCATAACAGACACAGTTTTCAACCCTGATGATGTGACGATATTGAGTGTTTGAACTAAATGACTCAGATGAGTGTGTGATAGAAGTTGTGCTGCTGTCGTCATGGAGACCTGACTCTAAATCAGAACTTTAAAGCTTTAAATCACCTGTGTCATCTTGAGAAAAACATTTAAAAGTAAAGTGTGCTGAAAGCTTCTGTTCAAAAAACATTTAATGTTTGTTCAGACCCTGCAACGTCCAGTTAAGCCTCAATGGATTAACTGGTTTGTATTTTACATTTAACATAAAGGAATAAATCATGCTTAACAGAGGTATTTATACTCTGATACACCCTCTCAACCAATACTACGTGCACTAAATCAAAGGTTAACTACATCCTGTAACAAAAGAAGTGGAAGGCTGCTTGGGATGTGACGCAGGCCTGGACAACATAGAGAGAGGAAGAGTCATTTTGGTTTCATTTGAGATCATTTCAAAGCTTTACAGTAAATGAATTTACGAGATAATATGTCACATTATTGCTCTTTTTTTTACGGGGTGGTCGATCCTGAAGCCTCCCCCAGTGTAGTGAGGTTTGCTGCTGAGCTGCGGCAGACGCTCCGGCTGCTCCGTCCTGGTCTTGGCCCTCTGCTCACTGAGGACACATTAGAAGCCCCGTGAACTGAACATTCACGAGGTTTATTCCCACCCCTGGGTCATGTAACATGTATGAGCATCAGCAGCTCACCTCAGGAGCTTCTTCTGACTCAGGTACTTCTTCTTGATGTCCGCGAGCTCATTGGCCAACCTCTGGTTCTCACTTCTGTACTCATTTATCTTGGAGTCGAGCATCCGCTGCTCTGCTACCAACACCTGTGAAAGCAGAGGAAACTAGATGACCAACATCTGTCGAATTAAACAGTCCAGCATACAATCAGGCTCTTTGCATGTTGCGTCCCTTAATTGAGCAACATGAATGAAATCATCGTGCTCAATGAAGCAAGGCATGCTGGGACTGTGAGGCGGTGACGGCTAACCAGGACCTTGAGCTTTGTGGTTCTCTTCTTGAGGAGCCACTGACACTGCTGCAGCTGCTCAACGGCCTCAGGACCAGGGTGCCGCGTCAGGATCTGCTTCAGCTCCACGTACAGCTTCTCCTTTTCCTTGGTGGGGAGACACGGACAGATAAGCAGAGGAGACACTTTTCTACTTTTGTTACCTGCTCCTTCCGCCTCGGAGTCATAGAGATAACAAATTGTTTCCAAAAGATGCAACTCACCTGCAGGAGAAGTTCATGCTCCTCAAACTCTTGCGTCTTGGCTATTAGTCTCTTCTGTAAGGACTGAATCCTCTGGATGAGCTCATATTTGCCGGGGTCACTGCCCTGCAGGAGACGGGGGGGGGGGGGGGGGGGGGGAAAAAGGGAGGGAAGAGNGGGGGGGGGGGGGGGGGGGGGGGGGGGGGGGGGGGGGGGGGGGGGGGGGGGTAAAAAGGGAGCCAATGGAGCAGGCTCAAGCTGCTGTGGCTTTGGGCCAAACAACACAGACACTCAACAAGTGGTTCACCTCCAGTCGCCTCCATCGGTGGATGTTGATGGGCTTCAGCTGTTCTTGGAGGACGCTGTTCCTCGTCCTTTCTCTGAGCAGCTCCTTCTGCAGGTGGAATAGTTCTCGCCTGCAACACAAACCCAAAATATCAGCCAAATAACAGGGTTAGGGTTTTTCTTATCCAGGACATGGTTGCGTTGTCTTCTTTTCTGTACGATATTACAGTGATATTTCTGTCGCATTTATTTATTTCTTTTTTTTTTGGTAATTTACAAATTTTGGAATTATTTTTTTTAATTTTGCAAGATCGAACCATTTTTGGTCTTTTTTTCCCCCGATATTATTTCTTGCAGCAGCACCTCCAACTCTGAGCTGGAGACGTTTTACCTCATGTCCTCGGTGTTGGGCACTGTCTTGTCCAGGATGTTCTTCTTGCGCCGCAGCCTCCTGACCTCCAGGTTGAGCAGGCGGATGTCGTCCACGCGCTGGTTGTAGTGGAAGTCGCCCATGCTGAGGATGGAGTGCTGGATGCGGATCTTCTCGTACAGCAGGGTGCGCTCGTCGTTGCGCCGCAGCAGCTGCTTGCCCAGGCTGTCCCGCTCCCTGATCACCTGGAGAGACACGTCCCGTCGTTAGGCACCGGCCTTCATCCACCTCCTCCGTCATCCTTACCTGGTCCAGCTGTTTCTTCTGTTGGATTTGCTCAACATCGGCAGCGGCGATAATCTTCTGCAGCTTTTGTTGCTCAGCCTTCTGACTGTCCACGTGCTGCTTGGTTTCCTCCAGCTGCATCTTCATGGACCGCAGCTCCACCTGTGGCAGACACACACGAGACAGGTGTCGCTCGGGACGTTTGCATCCATTGAGAAAGACGGACATACCTTGAGGGACTCGTTCTCCTTCTCTAGGCACTTGTACTCCTGCTGATCTTTGGCCATGGCCAGCTCCTTCGCTGCGATCTCGTCTCTCAGCCGCGTGACCTGGTTGTTCATGGTGTTCATCTTGCTCTTACTCTCCGTAATCTCTTCCTGAAGCAGAGGGACACGTGGGGTGCAGTGAAGCGACGGAACACAGTCTCTTTTTTGGTTTATCCTGTGAGTGACGGTTGTGTGAATGATGTCGTTCTGTTCAGGACAGGAAACTATTCCTTTAACTGTGGCTAATGTCGCTTCATCCCAGTCTTTGACCTCAGGACCTCGGTGGTTATTAGTGACCTTTCGACCCCAGCCAGTTTTTTACCAGCAGACCAAATACATGAAAGAGAAAGGCCACTCTGACCATGAGTAGATGGTGGAAGTCTGCAGGTGACACTTGAGTCTTACCTGAGCCTCGATCAGGTTTTTGCTGTAGAGGTTCCTTTCAATGGAAATGGACTCCAGCATGTTCTCCTGCTGCTTGACCTTTGACTCTGCCTCGATCACCTTCTTCTTCCAATCAAAAATCTCCACCTCTCTCATTTCCAAGTCCATGATGTTTTTCTGCACCTGTGGAAGAGGAGGACATTGTGGATGTCGCGAAATGACAATCAAGACAAATAACGACGCGTGCAGATCTCCTCTGTGGAACCTGCCTTCTGCATGAGGTTGCTGGTTTCGTTGATGTAGCGGTCCCGCTCTTTTTCCAGCTGTGAGATGATCTTGCGCTGCTTCTGGGCCTCCTGCCGGTATCCGTTGATCTCATGTTCCAGCGTCTTCTTGTCCTGCTCCAGGAGCTTGACCAGGTTCTGCTGTTTGTCCGTCGCCTGTGTGGCTTTGATCATGTTCTTTGGACGGAGAAACAGACGGAGCTCAACATCTCATTCGGCTTTGCAAAGTGTTTGAGGGGGGAATAGCTCAAGATTGATTTGATGGAGAAACAGAAACACACCTTATGTAAGTTGTCTCTCTCTCGGATCAGCTCGTCCATGGCTCTCTTGTCAGCCTCGACGTGCCTTCGCGACAATTCAAGGTCTGTGGGAGGAAAGACGCAGACAGTTTGGACTGACGATCAAAAACACCTCACTGATTCTCTGACAGACACTGAATTCCAAATATCTGAAATGATAAAGAGAAATCTACAAACAGGAAATGGGAAATCTGAGGGTACGTGTACGTTTGGATGACTAGATTGACTCCATCTGCACATCATGTCTAAGTAGTCCTTCAAGTCCTAGGTGACTAGGAGGACAGGCAGTTTAAACAGGACTCCGATGAATGGGCACAAAACAAGGCCTCTTACCTTTCTCCAGACCAGCCAACTGAGCTCTCAGCGTCTCCCTCTGCACCTCCACGTCGGCTTTCTGCCCCTCCAACTGGTGGAACTTGTTCTGGATGGCTTCTTTCATCTTCGTCTGTTTGGCAATCTCCTGACGCATCTCCCGCACCTCGTCGTCTCTCACCTGACAGCGGGACAGAACGGGATTATTATTATTATGCTGGCATATATAGTATATATTGTAGTGTGTGTGTGTGTATATATATTTACACACACAATAGGCTCTCATGACATAGCACTACAGCGCCCTCTAAAGGCTTAATGGTTCAGAAACACAACCTCTTAAAAAAATCAGTAAATATTGATATATTTTTATGGACGAAGGAAAACAGCTCTGAGGGAACAAACATAAGGTCTGTTACTCTATTCCATTCACATTTAAAGTCATGCACACAGGCAGAGGCAAACCCTGCAGCGGACACACGTGTGTGTGTGTGTGTGTACCTTGAGCTCATGAGCTCTCTGCTGATTTTCCAGTGACAGCTGCTCTTTGGCTGATGAGAGCTGCTCACACTCATGCTGCAGCTTGGTGTTCTTCACCTGCAGCTGCTCCAGCTCCTTGGTCGAGCGCTCATTCAGGACCTGCGCGGTCGCGAGGGGATATGTACCACACACACTGCATGTTATCCTCGACCGTCCGACAAAGGCAACGATGACAGCTCACACAGAGGAGTAGCAGGGCTGCTCTTTAAATGTAATACTATCTGAATATTTGTTCAGAAATTCAAACATACACACAGTACACACATAGATACACACAAATACAGACGGTGTACATGAAACACTGAACAATAATAAAACCTGTCGATAGTTCCGTGTGGTTCACCTTGATCTCTCTCAGCTGCTGCTCCAGCCTCAGCTGCTCCTCTTTGGCCTTTTGACCTTGGAGATTCAGAGCTTTGATGTCACCTGACTTCGCCTCCGCGTCGACGCGCAGACGCTTCACCACGTCATCCAGCTTCTCCTTCAGCCTGATTTGCCGGGAAATCTCATTCTCCTGAACCAACAGCTCCTGCTTGAGCTGCGTTCGGACACAGAGAGGAAGCAGCAGATGACGTCTACGTCTTGTTGGCCTCAGCCAGAAGAATCCCTCGACCACGTCAGTTCGCTGTGATGTCACAGTGTTTTAACTGCACCCACGCTGACCTGGGATATGTTCTCCACAGCAGTCTGCCTTTCAGCCTCTACCTCCTGCTGGCTGACCGTGGCTATGCTCAGTTTCTCTCTCAGGCCCTCCACAGACGTCAGCAGCTGATTCCGCTCCTTAGTCAACTCCGTGTTCATTTGTTGTAGTTCCCTGAAACAGAAGATGGCGGTGGGTTCCCTTCACGTTCCCAAGCGAGCGCGCAGGAAGGCTCACGCGCGGCTCACCTCTGCTGCTGCTGCGCATACACGCCCGTCTGCTCCTCGGTGCGCTGCGTGATGCTTTCCATTTCTTTTTTCAGGTTCTTTATGGTGTCTTTGTCTCTCTTCTCCTTCTCATACGCAGCATTGACCATCTCCCAAGCTTTATCCAGCTCCTGCAGTGTGGACAGAGGACACGCTTTTAGGAACTCCGTCAATTCTTGACCTGGCCTCTCAGCTCGTGGCCGTGCAGACTCACCCTCTTCAGTAGCGTGATAGTCGCCTCGTCTTCCTGGGACAGCTTGAGGGCGGCGGTGACTTTAGTTGAGCTGGACACAATCTCGGCGTTCAGCTCGCGGCACTTGGACATCAGCCTCTTCTCGTTCTCCCGCGACTTCTTCATGGCCTGGATCAGCTTCTCGTACTCGGCCCTGACCCTGTCCATGCTCTCGTCCCCGGCCAGCTCACTGAGGACCGTCCGGAACTCCTCCAGAGACTCAGCCGAGTCCTCTGCCTCCCGTCCTGTCTCCTGCAGGGACACAGCATGGGAGAGAGGAGCTGTGAGACGGACTCAGTCAGGTGAAAGAGATGGTTCATCAATAAGTTCATTTGGACATTTTAGTGCACATTTAAAGAGCATAAGGAGCAGGAACTTTATTACACTTCAAGCTCCTTCACCTACAAACCCTCATTCATTCATTCATTCATTCCACTTCCCCCCAAGTTTGAACTAAATGTACCATATTCAATACGATGAGGCGGCTTTTCTGTTCTGCGCTGTCCTGTTGGTTTGATTGGCAGCTGCCGCCACCTGCGTTACTTCACTTTATCATTCTAGGCAGATTTGTTCAAACAAAGTACGACATATTAATACTGTGAACACACAGTATTTGCAGTATTCGGGCCAAATTGAGAAAATAAACTCAGAATTTTACGAGAATAAAGTCGTAAATTCACCAGAACAAAGTCCTAATGTTATTAGAATAAAGTCATAACATTACAAGAATAAAGTCTTAATGTGATAAGAACAAAGTCATAATATTCTGTGGCGGCAGTGCAACCACGAACAGGATGCCACCGGTCAAAGCAGCAACAACAACAACAACAAGATCTGAGCTGCTCCATCTCTAGCAGCTCCTCCCACTCGTGATATTTCCTCGCCTCCTTTCTGCCGTCACCGGCACCGGGAGAAATGTCGCTGCAAGAAATTCTGCTGGACAGAGAAAGCTTCTCGTGCCCCATCTGCCTGGACCTGCTGAAGGATCCGGTGGCTCTTGGCTGCGGACACAGCTACTGCATGCGCTGCATCCAAACCCACTGGGACAACCAGGACCAGAGAGGCATCTGCAGCTGTCCTCAGTGTCGACAGACCTTCCTGCCGAGGCCTGTCCTGGGGAAAAACACCATGTTGGCAGATGTGGTGGAGGAGCTGAAGAGGACCGGACTCCAAGGTGCTGCTGCTGCTCAGGGCTATGCCGGACCCGAAGATGTGGCCTGTGACGTGTGCACTGGGAGGAAACGGAGAGCCCTGAAGTCCTGTTTGGTCTGTTTGGCCTCGTATTGTGAACATCACGTGCGGCCTCATTTCCAGACGCCTGCATTTAAGAAGCACAAGCTGGTGGGGCCCTGCAAGCAGCTCCAGGAGAACGTCTGCTCTCCGCACGGTGAGGCGATGAAGATGTTCTGCCGCACCGATCAGCAGTGCATCTGTTGTTTCTGCTCCGTGGACGGACACAAAGACCACGACACCGTGTCAGCTGCCGCAGAAAAGACTGAGAGGCAGAGGGAGCTCGGCCTGAGGAGGCTAACCATCCTGCGGAGGCTCCGGGACAGACAGAGACGTGTGGAGCTGCTCCAGCAGAAGGAGAGGGCCGACAACCGCTCTGCCGACCAAGCAGTGGAGGACAGCGAGAAGACCTTCTCTGTGCTGATCCGTCTGCTGGAGAAGCGACGCGCCGCCGTCAAGCAGCGGATCAGATCCCAGCGGGAAACTGAAGCGAGTCGAGTCAAAGTGCTTCGGGAGCGACTGGAGCGGGAGATCGCCGAGCTGCAGAGGGAAGACGATGAACTGAGGAAGCACTCGCACACGGAGGATCCCGTCCGCTTTCTGCGCAGCTACCCCTCGCTGCCCCTGCTCATCCAGCATCGGCATCGGCCCTCTGGGGAACTATGAGGTCAGAGGTCAACTGGAGGACAGACACTGTCTCAACCAGAGCTGACGGGAAATCACACATCTGTTATTATCTGAGGGAAACGGAAGAGCTCGGTCCAAATCTCATCGTCCACACAGATTCACTGACTGGACGCTGTTACTGGGAGGAGGAGGAGGAGTCATTGACCACGCTTGCTGCTTTACTGTGGAGGAGCAACAGCTGCAGACTCCATGTTTGGTTCTCAAAGCTTCAGCGGCCTTGCTTCATCACAGATGCTCAGTCTCGGACGTGTTGGGAGGAACTCATGTTGCTGTTGTTTTCTCAGGTGGTGTAGAGAGAAGCACAAATATTCTTACACGAGGCTGAATTTGAATTAAATAAACTACACAGTTGTTTGAATCAGAACTTCAACATGATGCGTTCTTTCTGCGGAAAAGATGCATCGCGGTGGTGACGCGCATGCGTGTAGCAGAGTAACAGGCTCGTGCATTTACTAACTGTATTCTCGAAGTTTCTTTGTGATTTTTCCCCCCTAATACTCCGCCGTGTGGAGCAGAGTGTCAGAGAGAGAAGTTACCTCCATGGTGCGTGTGGATTTGAGCTGCAGATAACCTGAGAGGTGGCGGAACCTCCCGAGGAACACGGGCCGCTCAGGGTTGTTGACATCTGTCGCTCAGCAACCGCAGATCTCGCGAGAACAGGAGGCTCCGCTGCTCGGTGGGTTGCCAGGTCCGCGGAGTCGAGCCGGTTCCGAAGTGTTGCCAGAACCTGCTGTTTTGCCACCACATGGAAACGTAGAACAAGCATCTACACAAAACTCTTTGTTATTAGTTGCACCATGTGATTATATTTAATGAAATGAGTCTTACTTGTTCGTGAGCGAGGCTAAATGCTAAATGCTAAATGCTAATGCTGAGAGTGACAATACGACCCGACACGATGGCGTCGATTATTTCCTGCTTAGTGTCAGTTGGTTTTCATTGTCATCATTCTTTATTTATTCAATAACTTTTCTTTTACACCTTATTTTTTTTTTCTACCTTGGCCATGGTTTGATTTGAAATCGATTGTTGAATTTTATATTCTATTGGTTTCCAATCAGCTCCGTGCGCCAATCGATTAGTTGACGTGTGACATAGGGGAACGCCACCCTCCGATCCCTTCAATATGAAGACAAAGGAGCAGTGAACGCAGCTCTGCATCCATCCGTTCAATGATGACGACCACTTAGCTCAATAACATGAAAAGTCATGTTAGGAAAATTTAAACATTTTAATAAATAAAAACTGATGTAATATACACCATTATGAATATACAACTACAACAAGCATACCAAGACATTTGAAATACAAAAAAACGACAGTTCAATTTACTTGCTTTAAAAGCCTCAATTTTTAGGAAGAGTGGGGGTGAGCGGGAATTACAGTAGCCATACATTCTTGAGTGAGATTGTGCCAACAAATATAGAAAGCATCATGAGTACTGACTTCTCAGAGATGGTCAACAAAAAAAAACTTCATATCTGGGCTAAAGATGTCCATGAAGACATGCTGAGGTACTGAGTTGTCTACACCTGTGACTAACAGTGAACACACACATCGTTTGCTGTTTTCCAGAAGGTCAAAATGTCCAAAACCCAAGAAAGTGACATCTGTAACTCAAATTGAAAAGTTGTACACGTCTCAGGAAGACTGAACAATTAGGAGGAGACAATGAGTTCACTTTGTTCTTCTTCCACTCGTATTGCATTTTGTGATTTGAAAAAAAAAAAAAAAAAAAAAGAGCACAACATAAACAGCTTCGCGCAGCTTGTACATTAATTCCATGTAAAGAGAGCAGCAAATGTGTCGGACCAGTGTCTTCACGAGACAACTTGTGGATGCTTTCGCCGGGCTGCGAACATAGTGACACTGCAGGCGCCGTACAGAAGAGTCTGGTGGCAGATATCCTGAAGGTGGAATTGGATATTCACTCCCGACAATATAAGGGAGCCTGCAGGGGGCGTTACTATGTTCACGCGGCCCGTCAGAAAGACTTCAGATGACTGTGATGAACTCAGCGTCAAAGGTCACGGGGAGCTCCTCTGATCGCTCAGCACCGAAACACAACATGCACACGTTAGACTCTGAAGCACTGTGAAGTCTAAAACCGTAAACTCAGCCCCAAGAAAATCATTGTAACATAAAAAAATCCAAGTCAATGTCCTTGCTTTAAAATTCGCCACCCAAAATGTAAGTCCTATCTGACCTGTGTGTTCCCTGAAACAATAGCAGCCAAAGCAAACTGTCTGATGCACGCCACCGAAGCAGGCGACGCACAGCAGCCTCCAGTACAGTACAGGATTGTGTAGCTACATTTTGTCTGAAGCAAGGAAACAATCGACTTCAAATGAAGAAGAAAATGAATAAATAAAGCACCACGTATGTTATCAAATAGCACCAGTTGTCAGAATGTATGTCTTTTTTTTTGGCAATGTACAGCACTGTGACGTTAAGCAGCCGCTGCAGCCCTCGACCTCCACTCGCTCGCACGTGCAAAGGCAAGAGAACCTCCGTCGCACACGCTTCTGTTCGGAAACCCATAAACAAGCGGGAAAGCAGACGCTTGAATCCCCCTGGTGTCAGTTCAAAGCAGCATCATGAAGCACGGTGTCGGTTACATACACACTGCAAACTCCTCTATCTGCACAGTTTGTGAAGTAGATGAATATATAGATATATAGATATATCTATGTCTCTGTGACACACATCGCGAGGGAGCACCATAGTTGGGGCGGGAACAAAAACATGTTGGGAAAAGATGAAGGTGTGATGGTGAGTTTACCCAAACAGGTGATGGCCCACGTTTATTTTAAAAAAGGTTACATTTGCTATTCACACCAGACGGAGGTTGCTATAAAAACTAGTTTGCTGTTTCCTTCTCTGAGAGTCTGTGAGAGATAGACAGTGAGATATACAGTACAGTGACATCCAGTTTGGTGCACCATTCTCTTTTTGTTTTGTACACGGCTGAAAACCTTAGACGGACGTTATATTCCTCTACTTCTTGTAAGATTCTGCATTGCTACGGTATAAAGCAACAAATGGATAAAAAAAAATTATAGAATATAGACGTATACATTCTTGAAAACAAGTAGTTTAATATAGATATGTATATATATATATATATAGTGTATATATATATACATATCTATACTTTCTCCATATTTATTACTTTATTAAACTAATTTCTAGCATTTATAGATTTCCATTACTCACACATACAGTATACACATTGGTCTGTTCCTCCATGTTATAATGTGTCACTGAAGCAGACCCTACACTACTCAGTTCCCAATCGATCTGCAATATAGTTGATGTGCATCATATTTTCTTCTACAAAAAATATATATGACAAGCTATGCTTATTCGAGATATCATTTACACTTTGTTACTAAACTTTTTTTTTTTTTTTCTTCATCTCAAATATGTGATGCCTCTTTCTACACTCAACGCTTTTTCTACACAGTTCGGACAAAAGTTCAAGGTCATTTCGCCATTTCATTTCGTCTCTGTCTGAACGTGTTTGGCTGCGGTGGGCCTCAGTGAAAGATGGCGTCTGGAAAATGCGCTCGGGTGTTTGTTTGGGACGTAGTTCAGCACCTCCTCTCTGAAAGGGTCTCGGAGCTGCACCGAAGGAGTCAGGTTCAAATCAAACAGAGTCATTCACTCTTCTGCCTTTTCAGCGTATGACTGTGAGCCGTCTGACCCTGAATTAAAAAATAAAAAATCTCATTTAGCCAAACAATAGGACTCCGCTCCACACCGCCAGTCGTTTGGGCTCGACCTTGCTCAATATTTATAAACAGCATGTCTATTTCTTTTCTAAGGTTGAAGAGGTTGGTTTAGAGTCTTTGAGCTCACAGGACACAAACGCCATCAAGTCCGAAAATAAAACCTTGCTTCCTGTTAGCATGTTAGCACCAGACATTCTCCACTGACGTGACGACAATGATAGTTTCAGCCATGTCATGAAAAAAAAGTCTCTTCAATATCCAGAGACACTAAAGCAGAGTCCAGTTCTCAGCCCAGGACTGACAGAACAAATCGACTAGCACCGAGGTACCAAATCATCTAGAGACAACCGTGCGCGTTTCAGCGTGTGCTCGTGTGTAGCAGTGTTGTTAGCGACTGTGTGAGACTACTGCTGATCATGTTTGAGGCGAGCCAAGCGTTTTATTTGGCTTTGCTTCCAAATCTGGGAGCAGTTCCCTTTGCCCTTAAAGCTTTTCTGAGTCCTTGAAGACGGTTGCTCTGCTCGTGTTGGTCAGTGGCATTCAAATGTTGGTACCATGCAAATAATATCAGTCAATATACACTCTACATACAGTATGTACAGAGACATGTTTCTGTGGCACGTTAAGAGGTATACAGTACGTCTTTGTTGAGGCCCATCTGAACTCCTGTCCCCCATGTCCCATGTCCAGCCTGTCCCGCTCACCTCAGGCTCAGTGAAGCCCACAGTGATGAACCACTAGACAACCCCCCCCCCCCCCCCCCCCCCCCCCCCCCCCCCCCCCCCACCCACCCCCCACCCCCCCGCCCACACACGCACACACACACACTGATTTAAATATCTGTGTTGCAAGGTTAGATTTCATGGATCTCTGAGGTTATTGTTTTGGAGACTCTTCCTCCTCTACTGTTCCACTCAAGCATAGCGTTGTGAAGGAGACATCACTATCAAACCTCAGCAACCATTAAAGAAAAACTAAATATATATATTTGCTGTTTTTTAACTAAATAAATTCAGCATCTAGAAAAAATAAACAACAAATAAAGTTTTATCTCTTCCGTTACATACACAGTTGTGACCAATTTCAAAAAGCTTTGACCATTAAAGTACTTTTGTGGGATATTTTCAACATAAGCTTCTGTTAAACTCACATCAACTGTGATTGTGCAAGTACAATTACTCTGAAAAACTGAGAGCAGATATTGATGAATTATTTTGGTGCAGTACGGGCGTGAGATGACTGTATGACTGCATATGACGATCAAAACAATTCAAATCCTTGACTGAGAATCTGCAGATTCTACTGATCTAGTTCTGATTCTCTCCTCTAACGTCATCACTCTGCCAGGGGAGGGTCATAGAGATGAAATGTCCCGGGTGGACCAGGTCACGCCAGCAGCCGACTGACCTGTCACGCAGGTCTACAAACACACAGGCTGCCTTCGCCATCCGTCACTCTTCTTTTTTTAATCCTAACCAGGTCTTGATATTAAACAGCAACAACGCACCGGGACTTTCAAACTTGTCGTTTTAGTGTATTAGTGGCAGCGCACTCTTCTCTTTGCCTAAAGTATAAACGAAGACAGAAGCCTGTATGTTTTTAAATCTGGGTGGATGTGTGACCACATGGCTGCTTCACTGATATGTTTCGGTCTTTTCCAAAGATGTTTATTCCCTTCTTCCTTTTACTCGTGTTCACAGCCCTTCAGACACCGTGGCATTGACAGTGTTGGGCAGAAGCTCTCAATAACAGGAGGTCGCAGCATGTTAGGTAGTTGGTTTGCACCTGTTGAATGCCACTCTATTCTCACTGACATCCCTCGGGCTGACTTAGTCGTCTTTGGAAGCAGAGACGGTGGCTTCACTTTAGTTCCACTGACTGTTTTTAAGAGTTATTAGTAATTCACCATTACAGCCAGCGAATGTTCCAACCTTGTAGACTCACTAATTCTTCCATCCTTAATAAAGGCACTAGCTTCTTTAATAAAATGTTTGTTTTTTTTAAAATATATATTAACTACCACAACTAAACTAGCAAGTTGGGTCACCATGCTGGATACGTTTAAGAGCAGGGACACTCTTTTAAAGTTGGTCTCAGTGGACCTAAGTTTCAGTGTTGGACAAAGGATAAAGTCTGTTTTATTCTGTAGATGTATATTAACAAAAAGTAAACCCCCTCTTCACTTGTCTTACTCTTTAAAACTCAAACTATGAGAGGAGCAGGGAACTGTCAAACATCTTCAAGCAACCCAATGCAGTCACGTAAATAAAAGGCTGTTCTTAAGTCAGAATCTATAAAAAATATTAGACAAATTAACCAATAATTACAATTAAAATCTGCACATCACCACAGCTGTCTGATCATATAAGTGTCTCTCAACATGTTAAGACAAAAACCTCTGGGACAAACTTTGATCAGTTGTAAAACGAAGTCCTATCACCGTCTGAGCTGTGACATGAGTGTGATAAAGCCGACATCCTGGCAATCCCCCTCCTCGTTTGTTTTTAGTGTCATCATGTCTGAGGAAATCGCTGGAGTCTTCCAAAATAAAAGTATCAAGTAAACAAAACTGCTTTTACCCGAAAAGTCTGCGACAAAAACTTTATGTTGCTTCCGGTGCCACATGCTGTACTATTAGTATCTCAGTATGTTAAATGACAAGTACACAAAATAAACAAAGTATAAAAGGCTATGAGTACAAAATGGCCAAAAAAGGCAAATGTGCACAAGAACACAAAAATAATAATAATAGAAATAAAACTTAGACACAAGTGAAGCAGTCAACCAACCAAAAGCTTGATTAAGGCCAAACAATTGTTTTTTTTTTCTCTGTCTAATATGTTTTAAAAATACTATCATATACTATGGCACAAAATCATATCCTCCAATAAGTACGATTGGTTCTTTTCTTTAACTAGACTGGATTTGGCATGAGTTGTATATTTCTGAACAGGATCTGGAGCCCTCTGGATGACCTCGATGTCAAAGAACAGATTCGACTATTGAAACTGACAAGATTTTGCTCCAGTGCAAAATGTTGAGAATCTATTTGATATAAGAAGATGGAGCTGAAGTCTCCTTCAGTGGAGCCTGTGAATAACTCAAGCCTTCTCCTGCTTTTGATTCTTAATAATATCGTCTTCCTGGTAAAAAATTACACATTTCTTAATTGAAGAGTGTGAAATGCAGATGGAAGGTTTGTGTGATTCGCTGCTGAATGACATCTATTCATTATGAGGTTACATGGTGTGAGAGTCAGTGTGTTTCCTTCAGTAGGAAGCGGCTCAGTGTTGTGTTTCTGTTTCACGTCTTAGTTAAGATTTGGCGTGAATCACTTCTGCAAGATAAATAAAGCGAATGTGTGCACGTCTAACAAGCTACAAGTAGAAAATGTTCCTCAAAGGAAAACAAATGGAGAACCATGACGACACTTAGAGATGCTAGAAGCTAGTTTGTTCTGCTGGCTGATCCTGGTGGTTGTGTGGTCTCGTGTCCTGTGCTTTGAGGTATTCTTGGTACGGGAGAAAACCCAGATTGTTTGAGGTGACTTTCTCGGCAGATAAGAGACGTTGCTGGCGGAGGAGATCTGTTGGGAGGTGCTGTAAACAGAGACCTGGAGGGGATTGGCTCAGCACAAGAAACATGACCCAAGCCTGGAGAAGAATTTCAAATTAAAATATTCTAACACTCGAGGTTTAAATGTTGAAATGAAAATATTATTATTAATACAATAGTGTCTCTTTTTTATTGAATTGATCCTTTGCACTGGAGTAAAACTTTGGAAAGTGGCAGCTATCTTTTTGAGAATTCAACACATTTTAAAGGGGGATACCACTCGATTTAGCTCACACAGAGCGTTCTCTTGTGAAATAGAAGCCAGCCTTCAAACAAGCGCACTATTCTGTGATGTACTCTAATTTGCCACGGCTGCAGTTTTGTTGACACAACATTTATCTGACAGAACAGTCAGAATATACTGAATGATGACTAATTCAGTGCTATACCCCTTCATGTGTAATAAATTGCAAAGACTGTTTGGCCATGTTGTTTGTTTGTCATCTTTAGCTAGTGTTCATTTGGAATGGGGGCGTATTGCATGGTCGTGACCTTGTCCTCAAAGACTTTCAGAGGAGAGTGGCATGGTCTAGGTCTATGTTGTCCATGCTAGCCAAAATAGCCTTCTGGTCCTCCCGGGGTGGCCGGCGGTACAGTAGAGCAGAAAAGCGAGTGTATGGGTCATGGAAGATGGGCCGTTTCCTCTTCTTGCGGAGGTAGAGAGCTTCTTCGGGCTGGAGTACCTGAGAGGTGTAGGCCTGCTGGGTCTGAGAGGTGGAGACACCTGGAGGAGGGGAGATGAATGGCAGGTCACGCACGCAACTGTGTATAGTCTCACAACATTGCACCTGACCCCTGGTTGAGACTTAAACGTGTGAGAATGCCCTTTAGATCAGAGAGAGTCCTGAACGCGTCACAGAGCCTCACAGAACTTTAAATTCATAAAAGATGGACTTTAACATATCGGGACAGCACAGAAGTCAAATTAAAAAAAAAAGCAATCTAGAATGAGCTGCTATCCATCTCTGTGGGAGAGCTAACACGATTAGCATTAGGTAGCATCCCTCCTCCATCTACAGTCAATTATATAAGCTAAATGTCGGCACAGAAGCAGGTGGTTGATTTATACAGTGTGACAGACGCATTCCCACTTTGTGCAGTAGAAGCTATAATTCAAATTACATCTAAGGTCAATAGACCTCACTGAGTTTCATCACTGTTCCATCAGTGTTACGTGTTCCAGCTGAACCCAGCAAAGTGTGAAATCTCTGGTGGAAAGAACGAGGTTCACACCTGCTTTCTTTCTGGTCTTGGAGTTATTGTTGTTCATTGTCATCTTCTTTGTCTTTCTAACACGTTGGTATCTCAGTGCATCCATCCTCTCAGACCCCGAAAGGCCAGTCAGTGCACCTCGACGTTTTCTGGATAAAGAAGAGAGAGAGAGAGGGGAAAACAGGTAACTCCAGGCCAGAATCAGTCAGCGGACTGTGTTCCTGCACTACGGAGTGCAAAGAACAACAACCCCTGCACCACGCGTGCCAAGCCACAGATGCAGCACATTTGCCAAGGATCAGTTTAGAGCACTACACAGCTGTACTCTGAAATCCAGCAACACTTTTAGAGGATTTAAGGAACAATGAGATATGTTCTACTATAGCCAGAACCACGTGCATCGTCTGGATTTACTAGCATCAACAGCGGTTCTGTCATGTTTTAAAGAACACATAAGTCATAAATCCAGATGATGCATTCAAACCTACACCTTCAAACCCATTGGCCCTCAGGGATATCATTGGAATGTTTGCTGAAATTGATCCAAATGATTTTGAAAGAAAAGGAAGTATTAAATGATTCCTGCCATAGTGCAGATCAGGACAATGAGTACAACATACACAAAGACTTGCACTGTTGGTTTCAGAGGAAAATGATGCAAAACTGACCAAATTGCTCAACAAAATTCAAGCCGGCGTATTCGCACGTTGCATGTCTCTTTTGAAAACCAATCTGTCCGACTCTGAAAATAACAGATGCAAATGTTTCCTGGGTGTGAAGTGTGTATTTTTCTGCTCATGACTGCATCCTAAGACCTCGCTCCCATTCACGGAGGTACTTATGAGTTGGCAGCCCACGCGTTTCTGCCACAAACAGACACTCGCTTCTCTCAAGGCACAGAAAACAATTAGCATTACAGAGAGGCCATCTTTCCACCGTGGCTGCAGAGAGAAACCAAATTCCATTAGTAGAGGGGAAGAATCACAGCTGAGCAACAAAGCATCATCAATGTGTATTCATAGACATGGATACTGTCTACAATGGGCTTCACCATGCTGACAGGGGGAGAGATGGCGGGAGGGGAAAATGACTACTCGGGAACAGTCACATAATGAAAAATAAGCCAAAGAAAAGCGAAGCACTAGGACAACAAATGTAACAAGAATTTATCCATAAATTGTATTTTTTTTTTTTTTTTTTTTTTTTTTGAAACGGAAGAGCAATATTTAGCGATGGCATGCATGGCAGTTTGCACATGGAACACGACTTTAAAGGGGAATACATTCAAAAGCACTTCATCGGGCCGTTTACTGAAACACATGGGGGGATTTTCGACCCCCGCCCCTCCCCCGTGTGCCCTAGCCTTCAAGCCCTTGGCACAATATTTGTTCCTGAGGATAGAAAGAAGTGCATGGGCTGTTTTGGGAGAGCACTTGCATTGTATGGTAGCTAGAACTGTTCTGCAGTCCCAACTTGCAAGTGCACCTGTACTTGAACTTCGAGTAGATGCTTTTGATTCATGCTACAGATGCTTTATGCAGGGTATTAAGGCCATGTGTCCACCAGAAATCTTTACAATGAGCGCTGGGCACAACTTCTGCTCTTGGCTGTTCAAAACAAGGAATCTGGTGCATTTCTCATAAAAGCTGGAGTATTACTGGGACTTGTTAAAGGGGATGTGCTGACATTTGTGCATGCTAAGCTTTCATCGCTGCCAGGATCATGCAACAGCATTTCAGCTGAACTGTCAATGCAAACACAGAGCAGTAAACGATGGCTCCCAGTGGACACACAGCTTACGGTGACATCATAACGCCAATCTCACAAAATATTTCGTGGAGATAGGAATCCAAAATATTTTTTAGTTGGTGTCATACAGTAGAGTAAGCATCTTTAATACGTAAATGGCAGAATGCGTCACGCTTGAGCAGAGTGCTAAAGGTGAAAGGTGAAAGAGCAATTTCTATCATCAATACACTGTATGCCACACCTCATATATTTAAAGAGTACAACAAGGACACAAGATATTAGCTGTGATCAAGCTTCAGTGAAGCATATTTGCTTTTTCAGAACGGGAAATCAACACTGCCTGGGCGAGATCACTCTGGGTTATTTTCAGATCAAGGAAGTAATGAGCGTACCATTATATCTAATAGTGCCTTAGTCTGAGCACCATGACCTCAGCTCGGATGGGCAGTTAGTGGTGAAAGAGTATCACTATTCCACAGTGGCTAAGTGGGGGAGTCAGAGAAGGTCAGAGAGTCTGCCTCAAAGGGCTGGTGTGGTGTAAGGAGGCAGACATAGTGAACTGCAGTGGGAAGTCGAGCCACCACAGGAGAGAAGATGCAACAGCTCTTGTCCACGATCGTGATATATATATTTTTTTCTTTGCATTGATTCGAGATAAAGTGAGGAAAACAGAGACAGAAATAGCTTAAAGCACCTCAGTGCTGTTAATTTTTCCCAGTGTCAGGATGACAAGGAACAGCTCCATTAGTATAAATCAATGGAGAAGTCAGTTATTGACCCAGCGCTACTGTGTCAAACCAACTGAACAGTTTAAGAGGCATTCAGCTGAAAGTTAAGCTATTTTAGAAGTGCACCAAAGGATTTTGCACGAGTAATGTCTGAAAACGTGTTCTGTGCTCGCGACACAAAAGTGAACTAAGAAACAAGTAAATACATAAAGACATTTAAAACTGAATCTTAAAACGTCGTTAAAACGAGGTTGCAGTTTCTGACTTTAAACAACAGGTAGATTCATCTCCATTGTAATCTGCTGTTAAGAGATCCAAATGTTGCATGTGACTGGTCAGTTAGCAAACCACTCAAGCATGAAATCATGTTGGTGATAACATCTCTGACCTAATCAGTTAACTAATAGATGACATATGCATCAGTCAGAATGCATAATGTAAGACTGCAGAACTTAAAATGCATATAGCCACTTTGAGAAAAGGAAAAAGGAAGAAACTGAAATGAACTGCACGTGTTGTCTGAAGGAAGGAACAAATGAAACGAAGACTCAAAGTCTTGTATTCCCCTTTAAAGGACGAGGTGATCAAAAAAGTCCCACCTGCTAACCCCCCCCTTTCAGACATGGATCCAACCCTTACCTATTGCGGTGTAGAGGACCTGGTCACAACAACGCTGCCCAGATAGCTGAGATCAATCAAAAACAAAGCAGGTAAGACTCCAGGAGCCATCAAGAACCACCATACTGCCCCTAATGTATAATGATGGAAACATTGCAGTACATGAGAAGCGGACAGGCCCTGTGACACACTTTGCCCAACAACCTTTCCTTCGTAGTCAGACCTGGGGGAGTCCTGGGGACAATTAAAGAGGTTGGGGCGAGGAGGGTTACAGAAAGGGAAGGGGAAGGACAAAATCTGAAGGCAAGGGAGAATTGGTCATGCAGTCAGGTTACTAAGGCCGAGGATGGGCCGCAGGGCCTGCCAAGATGGACTCTTCTTAAAGCATCCCTCTGCATGATAAAGGCATCTTCAAAGGCTTGGAGCTGGACATAAAAATGATTGTTTTTTCTGGGGAATCAGTTGGATGAATATTATGGGATTCCTCCTGTTAGGTGAAAGCAGGATAACGCATGAAACAGATGGAAAAACAGGGACCCTCTGGTGATATCTGCAGATTTCCAGACTTTTAGGGGCTTTGGCCAAACAAATTACACACTGCAGTGACAGTAGTATTTTTCATCTGCATTGACTGTAGCCCCAAAAGGTCTGAAATGTAATCTGTGAAGCAAATGTATTCTCTTGTCAAGTCAAATTTCTTGCGCAATCAATACCTGTGGCATTTTCCCTGGAAAATGCTGTGTATTTTTTGCAAAGTGAAAATTTCAGAACAATGCTTCACAGATGCAGTGGGTGAATATCTCTCATTGGATGTCTGACATGAAAAGCAGCATTGACCAAATTCAAACTGAACTGAAAACTTCCAGAGCTTGTCAAATGAATCATCACAGCAGAATGCCTTTCCTTCAACCGTAGCGTTTTCATTTGTCATATTCTTAAGTGTTAACGAATGAGAAAAGCAAAACTTTTAAACTAATTTGCCACAGAGATGATTCTTTAAAAACAAAACAAAAACAGATGGATAGTAAACAGCACTCCAGTAACCAAAATGCCACAGCAAATTCACACATCAAAGCATTATGGGTTGGAGCAGATGACTCAAATTGAATCCCTTTTCTGCATGCCTAATACACCTACCCTGAAGCTGACAACTGGGATGGAGAGGGCTCAGATGGAAGGATCTCCTCCTCAGTCCTCCTCTGAGATGGCATCTGCCCAAATATGTTGCTGCTTTCCATAGGGGGTGACGGGGACAGGGAAGCTGGGTAGCTGGTTGCAGAGGTGGCAAAGGCCATGTGAGAACGGTAGCTGGGGCTTGCTCTCCTGCTACCCTGGCCTTGTGCAGGTGAGGAGGAAGGGGAAGATCTCCTTGAGAAGCTGGCTGTGGAAGGAGGGAGGAGGGTAATCTCAGACATCTCTGGGGGTATGGGAGGTTGGACAATGTTGGGCCGTGGCCTTGGACGTACTACAATCTCTGGGGAGCCCTCGTGAGAGCTAAACGGGCTCTGTGTGAGTGGTGAGAGTCGAGAGGGCTGGAGAACCACCTGATGCATGCCAGAATCCATCCTACGAGCCTGTCTGGGACTAAAACGAGGGGTGGTTTCAAACCATCGCGTGTCCAGGCTACTGAATGTGCTCGGAATAATATGGGCCATTGGATCGGTGTAAGGCAAAACTGGCACACCCATACCGTGGCTTGTGTGTCTTAGCTGCCCTAAATGTGCCTCTTGCATAGCTAAATGCTTGGCTGGGGAGCCATGAGGCCTGGCCCTACTGGGAGACTTGCTTGAGTGGCTCTTTGGGGCCTCCAGTGGCAGGACAGCTGGGTAAGTGGGCATTGGGAGGGAGGAAGGCTGGAAAGCACTAAGGGGTAGAACATGAGGTGGAGGAGGGTAGGGGGAATCGTGGCGGAGTTGCAAAGGGTGATGAGGGGGAAAAATGAATTGGGGTCCCTCCAGACTCGCAAAGGTGAAATCCAGCCCCTGCCAAATTTCCGGTGAACGAGAGGAAGAGGCGAGTGTCAGAGGAAGTGGGAAACCAGACACAGCATATTGTGAGAAATCACCCTCCCCAATTTCTTCAGGAATCATGGGGTGACCAAAGGGACCTTCAGCAAGATATGGAGGGGAGGACATGACAGAGCTGAGAGGGCTGGTATCAGGCATGTAAAAAGGTGGTGGGGGCTCATGATCCCCAGGGGGGCCTAGATAGCCATAGAAAGTCCTGTGGTGGAGAGAGCCTCGGATCTGCCCAGTAGCCTGGAGTCGACTGCTCTCCATGATGGTCATACCTTCAAACGGCCTGTGGAAACGAGGGCTGTAGGCTGGAGGTTGCAGATAGGATTCCTGACTGGAGATAGGGGAAATCTGATGTGGCCGAAGGGGGGGCATAACTGGCGGCAGAGGCCTGGGATCGTCGTTCTCTTCGTCTGACTGTCGAAATTCAGGGTAGAGGTCTGATTCCTCCACAAAAGGGAAGCCCTCGATTCGCCGGGGCTTAACAGACATTTCTGCATCAGTGGGATCGATGACGAATCGTCCATCTGGGCCTCTACTGATGAGTTCAATCGGTGTGGTTGCTTCAGCTTCATGCTTCATGCCATACTTCTTGCTTGTTATTGCTCTTTTGGTCTTCATGTACAAAGACAATTCCTCCTTCTTCACTGGACTTGGCGGTGGCTTCTTCCCACGCTGGTCATGACTATCCTCAGATGATTCTGACAGGGACGCCTTGGAGTGAATGCTCTCAGGGCTCACCTTTCCTGAAGATGACCTAAGAAAAACAACAAAAACACCATTTATTTTCAAATAATCACTGTGCAATGTCACTGAATTAGCCGAAGACAAGTCCAGCTACCTTTGAATAAACATGACAACACGCAACACAAACTCTTTGCAGTTATTAAGAAACTCAAAAACACTCAGAAACGAAACTTATCTGCTGCCACTGTGTTTAGATTTGTATTACCAACGATAACTTCAAGTGGTAGCTTTATAAATGATCTCTGGTCAAATCAAGCCAAAAGGTCAAAGCATAAAAACAAAATAAAACGGCTGGCTTTGGGCAACTACACGTTCTTTGTGCTGATTTGGGTTTGGGAGGCTGGGGTCTCATCTATCGCTGTTTTTAGTTGCATCTTGACTCATAACTATCAAAGGCTCAAGTCAAACGAGTTGTGTAACGTATTTCAGAGCATATGATAAGCACACATATCGGCACAAACTAAAAATAGGAAAGAGAAAAAGGAACATTTATTTGCTTTGAAGCCACAATCATTTTATTTCGTGGTCACATGAAACACACAGCCATCCCTCGGATTAAACCCTAAGACGATTTAATAGGAGGCCGACAATGACACCACTGTAACACACTGTATGACAGATACTAGAGGACTGTTTCTAGAGTCCACTAGAGCCACGACATCTACTTTTAGACCAACACTGCTCATACAACACAATTAACTTTAGATGTTTGACCACCATCAACAACCATCAACTCAATCCACCATTATCGGCCCATCATGTACTACCAGCACACACAGGATCAAATACTGCTGCTCATTGTGTTGGCTGTAGCATTACAAATAAAGGCCACACAGGAACCACCGCCTCATTACAAGTTAAATGAATAATAATCAATAATCAATAAGTGCTACTGTGACATACGCATTTCAATATTACTCTCATCACTACACAGTTAGATAAAAATGCTGAATGTACCCACGGATGTTGCTATTTTTAGAGGGTGACACTGCAGAATGACAATTGGAACACGCTTTATATTTTGTCAGAACAAAGCGAAGAGCATTTGGGACCGTGACAGTGTCAGTGGGAGGGGAAAGGAATGACGGGTGTGAGAAACAAAGCACTTCAGGTCACATGGAGGTGGAATAGTGGTTCAAAGGATTCAGTGGGGACACAGTCACACACAGTTCAAAGCACAAAAATAGTCACGAGGCATAAAGATGTGCAGGAACACACGGAGAATGACAAAGGTACGCGGCAGCTGTTCACTTCATCGCTGACAGGTAGATTAGGAGGTTGACACTCGTCTTAAAAGCGAGAAGGCCACAGCCAGCAGACAGCTCTGCTGCTTTGTTTCAAAACAGATGTGTGCAGTATTCAGTTTGGCGTTCGGTGCCAGACTTCTTGCAGTGATCCCCTTCATTCCTTGACTACCTGTTTTCTTAGCGTGAAGCTAAGCTAATACACATATTGTGCAGTGGTTTTGGTTTCTTAATGTTTTCGGCGCTCATCCTCTGGTGATGAAGGTCCTTGACCTTCCACGTATGAACAATCTCAGCTGCTTTTTGCCTGGTGGGGACACTGAGCCACAAGCATGCAGAAGGGGTCGGCAGTCTGAGGGGCTGGGGCAGAACCCGAGTGCACTGGGGTGTATACAGTGTGCGAGCACAGGGGGGGGGCGATGGGTGGCACACTCACTGAGGACTGGAAGGTTGGGGCCTGTACCTGCTTGCGTCCAGCCCCTCCCAGTAGGGCTCAATGCTGGGAATGAAGCTAAGTGGACTCCTGCAGAAGTGGGAGATCAGACAGTGAGAAGCAGGGAGAACATGGGGGTGAACAGGATGCCTGCCAATGAGATGTTTGTTTATAAAAGCGACAGCAACAGAAAATGAAGAGAGCTGGAAATACGGGATGAAAAAGGCTCAGATCTGAGAGGAGAGAGAGAAGCTTGGATCACGGAGCAACAAGAGGTTAATGCATGAAATATCAGTCGAGATGTGAGGTCCACAACTATCCACTGAGTCTGAAGTTATTCAGCCACAAGCCCACACTCAGGTGGACCAGGTCACGTGACTCAGGTTGGTTATGTACAAGTGATGCTAGCACCTGCATTTAAAATGCTCTGGTTCAGTGAACGCTTGCTCACTGGCAGGTATTGGTGTTATTCTGTAGACTTCCTGTCCACTCCTTTCTGACGGTCGAGTGGACTGATATCTGGGTCACAAGAGAACAGAGCGACTAAAATAATGGAATGGAGCCACGGTCTGTCTCTGACCTCTGCATTTGAAGATGCAGCACTGGTGAATATCACAGGGTTTAAAGAAAAAAAAGCTATTTTCAGAAACGAATCACCATCAAGACACAGGAACACCTTCCTCTACCCCGGGAGGGTGACGTCTACACATAATACCACACATAACAAAATGAACGGGGGCTCAAACTCTCTCCAAGGCCTTCAGAGCACCTTTGCACTTCACCTTTAACTCATGTATTATTCTTCTTGCACCGAGTATTTTGTGGAACTGCTCGTGACACAGCTCGTCCTCTACACTGGTACTCATTCATTCATTCATGCATTCACAATTATTATACTTGAATAGGTCTTTCTGAATCGTAGACTGGGAGTTTCATCATCCAGCCAATAAAATTACTTTCTAATAAAGGAAAGCAGAGACAATTCACCCAGGTTCTTTATGTTCATGCTCGTCAATCTGTTTGACTCTAATTTAAGATCAGCTCTCCACACTGTGGCAGCAGAGAAATCCAAGAAGAAATCCCAAACTCTCTCACTGCTCGTCTCCTGGACCACTGATATCCACTGTATTTGGGATCAACCAGAACATCCACCCATCGGCTCCAGCAGCACTGGAGTTCAGCAGCCAGGGCTTTAACGAGAAATAGGAAAAGGAATCACATCGCTCCGGTTTCAGCATCTTTACACTGGCGGTCAGGATCACTGGGAATCCATTTCCAAGTTATTTTCATGTCTTTGAATGACACAGCAGCCCCCTATAACCTCTGATTGTTTATGCTCCAAAGTTTAAGGGTGCAGCTTTCTCCTGATGTGCACCAACACCTCAGAGCAGCTTCTCCTGAGAGCTCTCACTCCTCATTAAGATGGAAAGCCGTCTCCCAATTTGTACTGTGACTCAGTTACAACAGCTGACGGTTCCCTCTGCTGGGTGTCAGAGGCTCGACCAGGGGGCGCAATGAATGCTACCTGTGGTGCCCAGTAATGTGCAGCGCTGCCCTTGGGAATGAAATCAAGTGTAAAGTATGTGGTTACTTACGGAATTTCCACGCTTTTTCTGCAATGGGTAATGGACAGAGGAGGGTCTGGAAGGAAAGCAAAAACAGCCGTAATGCCCAAATGTCCTGTGAGCAACACTCCAGAACTACCCAAACAAAGGAGCTCCCACACGTGATACATCTTGGCGAAGGAACGCAGCGTACGTGCACACCACACCTGTAAGTAACCTAAGTATCCCCATAACCTGATGGATGATAGGAACTGTGTTGTGAAATGGCAGAAGATTCAGTCTGAGTCTGCACATGACCAGTACTCATGTACTGAGGCGTCTTACTGCAGTCAGAGCTGATCCATCCTCAGGTTGTTACTCAGGTGTGTTTAAGTGATCGATAAATGATGCTTAAAGCGGAATGGTTCGTCCCCGGCTGCTGTGGCGAGAGCTCTTCAGCTCCAGTCTCCCAGCCCCTCACCTCCACAGCACGATAGAACGACTGCGACACTTTTTACTTGCATCCATGAAAGAATCCTTCTCATTTGGAGGAAATGTTCCAAGTATCAAGCACCCTTGAATTAAATGTGCTCAAGAGGCAGTGACGTATCATATCTGTGACATTTCAAAGACTTTTCCTAAAAACATGCTGCAGTGGCTCATGGAGACATTAACCCCCCCCCCCCCCTCACCTCTTTTCCTCTTGAGCTTCCGGCGGCGCTGTTTGTTGACGAAGCACGCCGCCATTGTACTGAACAGGACAGCTGCTGCTAGGAAACAGATGGTGGCCACGATGCCCGCCACCACAGGGCGCGCCAGTCCACGCTCCTCCACCATCTCTGGAGGAGGGAAGAAGTCTGTGAAGTGAGGAGGACACAGTCCGAGACACAGCAAACCATCAGGGCGGAGACACATTAATGCTAATGTCAACATTCACTGTCTGGCTCTGACACCACAGGGATATTTACACATACGCTCACTATGTGTTTGACTTTAATGGGACACATCAGAACCAAGTGGACCCAGCGATGTCTTCAACCTGTTCCTGCTGATGGACAACAACAAACACAATGCACACGTAACAGGGGTTATGTAGGAATTGGTTCCTCCTCCTTGGGTGAAAACTAATTATTAACTGTGTGTGTGTGTGTGTGTGTGTGTGCCCCCTGCCTTCCTTCTTCTTGCCTAAGCGCTCCCTCTTTCTCTGGACTTTGTGGGAGAGGTTAATGTTTTCTGTTGCTCCGTGTTCTTTAGTATTTTATTTGATGTTGAAGTTGTTTTGTCTCATCTCTGTCAGACAATGAAAACATTTGTGGTTGTGATTTTTCTTCATAATACAACGTAAAGGCTCCAGCGGTCACACACTTAACAACAGAGCATCTGAGCCACAACATTAGTTTGTAATTATGAAGAGACGCACAGGACCGCCCCAGACGATAAAACACCAAAGTTCGATGTTCCCTTCAAGAGCAGTCGCAGGCTCGTTGCCCAAAGACGACGAGCAGGTTTAGACTGCAGGGGAGCATGACACAGCAAAATCCAAAGTACTGTAGCAGCAGCAGCAGCAGTACTACTGGAATCTGACCAGCCAGTAAAAAAAAACCCTTTACTGAGAGCGTGTCCCTGTCATGCTAGGCCCATATTCACTGACAAAGACAAAGAGCCTATGCACAGCTGCTCAGTTTCACCAGTGGGGGGCAGCAGAGTGCTGCTGGAGCAGTCTCTGATCACATCCTCTCCAGAAATGCTGGGCTGGTGTGTACTCAGTGACCTCTGCAGCGGAGGCAGCATCCTATTTTAGGGTGGGGGGGGGGTTCATTTCAGATTCAGACTTTCAGCGCTACAAGAAAAACAACTTTGATGAATCCATCTGTTATTGTTATTAGCACCGAGCGGAACGACGCAATCTGTGGGAGACAGGCAGAATGATGATGTCATAGTTTTCAGGACGAGGCAGTGTGCATGTAAAGCACGCTTCCATCTAATTGTGCTGCCTGGGCAAAATGTAAAGTTGGAGCTGCTGAGTGTGCAATACATCGGCAGCCCCTCCTCACCACTGAAACGTTAGGGTGGCCTGAGGTGAGAGAGGCAGGTTACAGCCAGAGGTTGCTGGGTTGATTCCCAGGAAGATGAAGGAGGTCATACTGTGGCTTTAGATGTTTGTGTGTTTGTGTTTGTTAACCACGTGTGACATGCTTACCTGTGCTGGACACGCCCACCACATTACTGGGCTCGCTGATCATGTCATCCATGACGGCCATGACACGGAACTCGTACCACGCCTCCTGGGAGCAGAAGGAGAAGAAGAGAAGGGAAATAAACCATCATGGTGTAAACGTTGAGGATGAGCGGTGAAGGGTTTGATCAGGATTCTCCAAAGATCACCGAGGTATGTGGTGAACAGGCTGCACTTGAATAACACTTTTTTCAAGTCTCTAGTCGTATCGAGCAGTCACGTGCAGACTCTTGCCCATGCACCCATCACACTGCAGCCTGGAGGTGCTGGGGAATGAACCACCAACCCTCTGGTCAGTGGACGACGCCCGAGCCTCCAGGGCTCAGGGAACGAGCAGCGCGGAGCGTCTGACAGCTACCCTTTGGTTTTACTGACACAATTTATGGGATTTTAAAGGCTTAACAGCTCAAAAAGGATTCAATTAAAATTGGATAATTTCAACACAAAAGACTCAATGGAATCAGTGGCTGTGAACTGAATTTGCATGATTGGGGTTTTTAAGGGCTCACGGCCAAGTTCTCGGTCAGTTTGCACATCGCAGCAGCAGCAGCACGAGAAAATAACCCTGATTACGTCCCAGCGATGCCACCGGGATTATCTTGGATTGGATTTGGGATTTGAAATTTATAACAGAAATCCTGCATTGTAGCGTTTCAACGACCTGGCCATTCACCAAGAGGGCTTTAGAGATGATGCTAACCGTTAGCATTTTGGGTAAATGTGCAGATCTCTCCACACTAGGGACAACGAGTCCAATGACCTCTGCTTCTTGAGTTATCCTACAGATTACAAATCCCGTCAGCGCCATGATGTCATATTATGAAAACTACAAATCCCTGAGGGTGTGGAGTTGGAAAAAAAAGGGATCTTTCAGACTTTTGTAGCCGGCTGTCAGCCATCCTGAGCGCAGCGAGCCGCAGGAAGAAGGACGTGTTGAATATGAACAAGATTCACTCTGCTGCATCGATTAGGATGCTTTTTTTTTTTTTGAGCAGTTTTACAGCAGCGCACTGATAACAGCACTTTTGTGTGGGAGGAAAAGGAAATAAAGGAATAAGCCACTGAACATTTTCTAATCTAAAATAAAATTGTTTTTTTTTCCATCCTTTAATAAATTGAAACATAAATAATGTCCCTAACCGATGTGAATGTGAAAATGAAGGACCGAGGGGGGCAGGAAGAGAAAAGTCAACGTGGGCAACAGCTCCGTCGCTGCACTGCTGCTCTAACACTGTAAACCTGCTGCACACACACACACAGCGATGACCTCAACTGATGCAGTGAGAAATTTGCAGCAGAAAAGTTACACAAGCTTCGATGTAAGTGTGTGTGTGTGTGGAGAGGAGTGTGTGTGGGTGTTTGCTGGGCAGTGGAGGGAGAGAGAAAAGCATCTGCGTGGAGCTGGAAGAAAGAAGCTCAAACGTGTCACGGCAGGAGAATTAGCCGACAGAACTCACAGCCTGTCCTGAAAATGGCTCGAGGAAATGTATTGTTCTATAAGCTGCATATTTTATTCCTAACTTGTCCTGAGACAGTGTGTCTACAGTGTGTCTCAGCCCATGGCCCGTGGAGGAAGAAGCAGAGAGATGAAACAGAGTTTCACAGCTTCACTCAAACCCACTGAGCTTCACAAAGTGGGAAAGTCACCGTTGCACGGTTACCATGACAACCAAGGTTGAATCAGCAGCCCATAATAAGGCATTATTCCCTGATGTGATCTGGGTGCACGTCATTTAGAGGACGGACACAAAGGAATGAACTTTGCCTTCAGTCTGAACACAGTCATCGGTTCCCCGCAGAGATTAAAGTGAGCGTGGGTTTCCTCCACGTGCCTCCTCCCACAGGCCAGTGCAAAAAAAAAGCATGGTACACAAATGTATCAGTGGACATTTGTCTCCTGTGGACTTTCAATCAGTGTGAGACAGGAGTGAGACGAGACGTTTGCTTCCTGTGGCTGAAGCAGTTCAACACAGATGACCCCAAATGACTCCTGGAGAATCAGGAAATGTTTCGATGAGGTGACTCCATCTAATAGTGTTGGGTTAATGATGCAGCAAGAAACAAATCTGGCTGAGTTCAGTCCAACAACAACGGTACAGGAACTGCACAGGGCTCAACCCGCTGCCTGTTCACACATCTAGGGGAAATAGTGAGAAAACACTGAGCAGATATATGGAGATTAAAAAAAAAAAAACAAAGTGCAAAAGCTATTATTTTAACTGACGGCTAAGAGGAGTCTCATGAACAAGACCTGCAACTTTCCCATCCTCCGTCAGATGGGACAATTGGAGCTAGAGTGATAGGGCTCGTTACACGCTCAAAGATTTGAAAAGACCAGTGTAAAATATAAAGTGCCTTCAGACATACACTGAATTTCAGGAGAGACGGCCGTTGAATGAAATAAATGCTGCTTTTTTTTTTTACCAGCTAGCAGAGAAATCTGAAATGGCCAAACAAGCCTGCGTGAGGACACAGCAGGAGCTCGCTGTGGAAGATACAGAGAGATATAGAGAGAAAATACAAATACCTGAGGGTAAAAAAAGAGGCTGAATACACAGTACACACTGACAAAAATGTCAGCTTGGAAAGATAATGAGATTCAATATCATTATTGGGGAAGCAGGCCAACTTTTGGGATTACGCCACAAACATAACACACGACCTCTGCCGCAGAATTTATGCTCATGTGAGAAACAAGCTCTGGACAAAGCCTAAAGCCCATTGTCTGGAGATTTTCCAGAAGTTCATCTCTGAAAATGGCTTAAGTTGACTCTGCAAATCCTAGTGATGCTTTGTGCACTGAGCCCCATGCATGTTGGGATGCTGCTGCCCTGATCCCTGCAATGGAAATGAATATGTAGATCCAGACCAAACCACCAGAGTTTGACCTTGGTAGAAAAAAACAGGATCTGATGGTGACTCTTTTTCAAATAAATTATGTACTGTGACAGACAAACAACGTAGCTGAGTATGGACTGTACTTGTAAAACTACTTGATTTATATTAAAATGAAAAACAACAGAAGTTTTTTAAGGTTAACTATCACACACACTCATACACTGCAGCGTGGCCTCGGCGTCGTTACCTGGATGAGGTCTCGGGCGAGCAGCTCCGTCTCCCCGGCAGTAATGCTGTCGTCCAAGACTTCCCACCTCTCCCCCAGGCGAAACTCCATGACGTAATGCTGGATAGGTGCTGTGTGATTGGCAGGCGGGATCCAGGTGAGCAGGACTCCCTGCTGCGTGCGATTGGCTGTGAGGCACCGTGGTGGGGTAAGCAGCACCAATGGTTCAGGGGTACTTATAGGAAATACTGGAAGAGCATGTTAGGGTTGAGAAGAGGTGTGAGTTATCCATAACGCATGCATGAGTCTAACATGAGTCAATGTCACACTTCATCTCTGTGTACTTTTACATTTCAGAGAGTTTTCATCATCCCAGTTTATCTGAAACTCCACTAGGGCGGATTATTGGGGCCATTTTCTGAGTCGTAATATTATTATTATAGGGGTGAGGAGAACCTGTGCTAACCAGAGTATCACTCCCTCTGGAGAACAAAATCATGAACCAATGCCACTGTGAAACCGCATCACGCAGTCATGGTCCACTACTGGACATACTGCTGACCCACGCAGCTTCTCCTCCTAATTCCTGAGGTTCTTTCTTTGAAATAGGCTCATTTTAAACATTAAAGTCCTGGCAAAGTGGCCTTTACTAAGCTTAACACGACCCTCTGTATTATTCATTTCAAAACAGAAAGCATCATCATCTGATATTCGCTTCATATTCATTCTCAATAATCTCAGAACGTTTCTCTGACCCTGGTGCTTCACATTCTGCAGCACAGACGAGGAGGAGGAGGAGGAGCTGAAAGCTTCGTCACACAGAAGGTGACGCAGCGTGAACAGTTCTCCCAGTTTTCAGCACGTCACTTATCTCTCAGTAACAATCTGTGACAGCTTTGTTTACGCTCAATAAATGGCCCCTTTAATAACGCATAACGACTCAATCACAGCCCAACCTTTACAGCAGCTCTCTCGCTTTGAATTTCCTCTTAATCAGCATGAAGCTCTTGAGCATTTTCAGCTTATCTGTGCTGCTAAATTAACAGGGCTGAGTTATGAGCTGCTGATCTGGGGTCTGTGGCCATCTCTAACCTGGTGAATGTAAACCAATGCCTTGATTCTGTGACACAAACAAATTGTTTTGTGGAACAAGAAGAAGACGGCGACAGAGTTGTGTGTTTTTAGATGAGGTGGACAAAGTATCTACAGGATGACATCATGTTAGTTGATGGAAGTAGAAAAACCAACATTTAGGAAATGCCAGAAATCAGAAATCTCACAATCGCAGATTTTCTATAAGCCCTTCTGACTGACAACATAATGTTGTTGTTTTTTTGAGATGAAGCACCTTCAGAAAATGCTCTGTAATTAATTCAGTCATTAGTCAGTGGCTCTGTCTAATAGTCTAATAGGAGGATGAACAGGGTTCATGTCAGACAACAATCAGTGAAGCAGAATCAGTCACTGCCTCCTCGCCGCCTTTCACGAGACACAAGGACGCGTTCCATATTTATGGGACATATTTAATAAAAGACAAAGATGACGGCAAGGTCGGATCTAACAGAGACACCGTTCTATATTTTTGTTCGTGCTGTGGTTTTTTCTGACGGAGCATTCGCGGACATGAGGGTGTCATGAACATTTGCACTCGGACTAACACCAGAATTCATTCCCAGCACCGACGTCGCTGAACTGACTGAACCTCTGCCGCCGCAGCGCTAATCTTATCAGGAACATTATGTTCATCAAATGAAGTGGAATTCTTTTTCATGAGTGAATTACTGATGTGAAAAACATTATGGCAAATATTCTAACGCTAATTAGAAAGACGAGCGTTAAACACAGTTTACCATCTTCCAAATGTGGAACGTGGTGGTACCAGACATTTCTAGTTTAGCACTTTAAACACTTTGGATGAAACAGAGGCTCATGGAATAAGAATGAGTCCAAGGTTGCTGTGTCTCAATTCAGGGGCTGAAACCTCCACAGGTCCCAGTCTGACCAGCACCACGAGGTGACTGGAAACACTGGAACCTTGCACGGAGCCTCTGGACTGAGACACGTGGCTGCACCTGGTGGAGGTGCGGCAGCGGCCGGCGCACTCACCTAGTGTGTTCACAGTGACAACCTCGCTGAAGGGTCCTGTACCGAGTTTGTTCTGGGCCAGGACGCTGAACTGGTATGTTGTCTCTGGCTCCAAACCAGGCACCAGCATCCAGTCATGGCCTCCAGGCACAGGTAAGGACAGCCAGTCATGCGGCCCTAAATGCTCCCTCTTCAGCCTGCGCAGGAGTCGGGACAAAAGGTGAGTCGACGGAAAGAAAACCCAGAGGCAAACACAAGAGAGCAGCAGCATCGCGTTAAGAGTCAGGTAAAGGTTGCGTTAGGGTTGACGATCATCACACGCCGCCACGTTACATAATGTCACTCAATCTTTGCAGCAGCTCTGGTACCGTCATTCGCTTGATGGAGGGAAGCCCATGCTGCGCCGGAAACAGCACAGCGCTGTTCACATGCAACAGCTGCAGCGACTCCACAGCAAAAGCACGGAGGAACACGGTAGTGCCACGTCTTTCATTGTCATTTCAGAAACATCAATATCAGCAGCATGCCAAATAATCAAAGAGCGGCTTCTGACTCCTGACCAAGTCTACTCCACTGCTCTGTTTAAAGACACAATCATCACGTGCTCCCGTTGAATTTAAAAAGCGCCCACAGGTTGCTGCCTGTAGGATTATGGCTAATTAAAGCTGCTGTCTGCTTATTTTTAACATTTCTTCCGCTCCGCTGGCTGGTTCCTGGGCTGGCGTATTCACGCGTGGTGTTGGATTAGTTCAGGACATCCCATCGTAAGGTGCAGCTCTAACGTTTAGGATGACAGACGTAATTCAGTCACCATCTAGCGTTCCCAACACTTGGCCCGCCCCTCCATGGCTGAGTCAGTAACGACTGAATTCTAATTCTTCTGTGAACATTTCCTATATTTCCTTAGTGGCAGTGGGAAGATACAATCAGCTCTATTTGTGGCAAAGACGTCTCCCTTTGAAACCAAAGAGACACACGCAGCTCGAAATGGAAAAAAAAAAAGGAGCCCTATAAATAACTTTGTTTCATGCTAGTGTGTGAAGTGATCTAACCTGCTGTGTGTTTCATCTCATGCGCACTTAAAATGTATGAGCGGCACGGAATATTAATGACAGAGCTCCATCCTTTCTGTCTGTCTGTCTCTCTCTGCTGGGTTGGAGGGGACTAATGAAGACGGCAGGGTGTTATTTTGACAAGAAACCTCTGGAATACTAATTCATTTTCAGCAGTTACTGCGATCAAAAGTACCAACATGTACTGAATCTACGATCCGTTCAACTGGGTAGGACACATTTGCTGGTATATCTCAGAGAATATGCCGCCATTAAAAAGCTGGCGATGTAACGGGTCATGATACTTTAATGAGCACTTGGTTGCACGGCATGACAGCAACCTATAAACTTCACTTGAAATGATGAATGTTTTATTTGCAGTTTAACGTCGGACGATGAGAAATCCCTTCGGTTTAGTTCACTTTAAATGATCCCGCGTGTTCAGACAACTCAGACATTCCAGACTCAGTCAAGCAGCAGCCAAGCAGCGGCAGCGGCAGTAGGACACAGAACTTTGGGTCATGTTCAGTTTCGTTGCAGCTATTTTTTACCCGTTCCTCCAGAAAATTTCAAGGCAGGAGATGAAAACTGACTCACGCTGGACCGCCACGAATCTCCAGCTCTACGCTCTCGCAACTGTTCTGAACACAACCCTGGAAAAGACATGTTTGACCAAACAACAGAGGAAGTACTGGAAGAGGAGAAAAAGCAGGAAGCAAAGCATGCTGGGATGACTCACACATGGCCATACCAGACTGAGAATGTCTGTGGGAAACCTCCGTCATAGCCCGCCTCCCAGGACACGTTGGCCCAGGTGGAGGATGCCACCACGTGCACCCTGGTGGGGGCGTGGGGGCTTGTGCCTGCAGGGAGGGAAAGGCGTCGTTAGAAGGTCACTACGTTCATTTCACATTATCACAGAAGTGCACGGTGAGCTGGACACACTCGTGCATAATGTACTTTGGTAGTGTTTCAAAAGCAAGTATACTTTAACTGTAGCGACAGTAAAAATGGCAGTTTTAGAGTAGATCTGTTTTAAATGGCCACTTTACTTAAATGTGTGTGTGCAGAGCTTTTTATAAACAGAGAACAGAGTGAAGATTATCTGCAGTTGAGGCTTTGTTGCAAATGTTTTCCTGAAAACAAAGTTGAATTTGTTAAAATGTGGAGTTTCTATTAACACTGAAACAGTTTTTATTTAATTTTATTATTATTTATTAAATGAACACTAACTAATTGATTGATACAATCTTCTGGAAGTTTCACAACTTGAGAAAAGCTGTAATCACACTCAGTGTAAAAGTTGAAGACCACAACACAAATGGAATGTTTCCAACGGAGGAGACAAACCGTGCTCTGGTATTAATATTGAATGTGTTTCCAAATGGCACCAAACTCAGGACAGCACTTTCTCAGGCAATTAACCATCACTTGCTAATTATGGAGTCAGTTTGATTTATAGTGGTTTGAGATGGATACACACACACCACACAGACACACACTGGTGGAATTAGTTTCAATCAATCACATATTGTTTGAGGTAGGTAAGATAAATCAAATCACAATTGGTCTCGTAGAGCTTAACGAGGGGCCACGTCCTCTGTCCTTAACCCTCAAATAGACAAGTCAGGAAACATTTTTCATGTAAGTCAAAGATGTAAGAATAATGAAGTTCAGCTACAGAGCAGAAGACGACTCTCTCCTGCACGTCCATTATTCAGATGACTGAGCCTGAGCCAAGGCAACAGGAAACCATTAGAGGCCAGTTCAATACGGCCACAGCATCTCTCTGATTTAAGTGGCTGGCATCCAGAGAGGAAGCACAGCGGTCAGCAGAGACAGAGACTGACAACAGGGCAAACGAGGCCAGATGCTTTCATTCATTCATTCATTACTTATTCATGCTTTTTTTGTCCACGACTGCTGCTTTGAGGGTGCCAGAGCATTACAGCGACTCTGTGGTCGTCTCCCCACACTGTGTTCACCGTCTGCTAAAGAGACACAACACTTCCGGCCCCGAGCACTTCCATGCAACTACACGTCTCAGCTGTGGCTCCATTATTTGACGTCTGGACAAAAGAGTTCCTCAAATGTTGGACTCATCATCCAGACATCTGTCAGAGAGGGACGAGAGGGAGAACTGAGACCTGTTGCCCTGCCTCCTCATTCAGAGGCTCTCTCTCTCTCTCTCTCTCTCTCTCTCTCTCTGCAGTGGAAGGGGACAGAGCGTCCACTGTCTCCATGATTCACCTCAGGAGGGGCTCAGCAGCACCAACGTCTCACCTTTCCCACACAACCTACAGTACTTTCTGAGAACCTCCTGGTTCTGCCATATGTTACATGTTATATAATCACTGTGCATCGTTCACACGTGCACGCACCACACAACATGACTCAGCTCGCTCAGCTCTAAGTAACTAAGTGGGGTCAAGCCGAGTCTGCATGTTCTATAAAACGCTTGACATGGTATATTTCTGTGAGCTTTAGCATGTGTTCGTGCACGTGTCGGGTACCTATGACTTGGACGTGCGTGCTGGCAGTGATGCTCGTGGCAACGTTGGTGGCGACACACTCCCACTCCCCGTGGTCCTCCTTGGTGAGCGACTTGAACTGTAAGCTGCCGCGGGGCAGGACGTTGTGCTTGCTTTTGCTGGGCTTCCCGACCTGCAGCCGGCCGCCGTGAGGCCGGCGAGGAAAGCCAGGAGTCAGCCAGTGAGGCAGAGACACGGTACATGCAACGAACAATTCCCAGCTTTGAAGAACGGTCGGCACACTGTTCACCAGCCAGGAGAAAAGGAAGCTCAATGGCAAATGAAGTGTGTTTGTATTGCACTTTTTAACCTTACACTAAATGCCACATTCACACATACAAGCTGTCAGGGCTGATTTGGGTGTTCAAGGGACCACCAACCTTCTTGCTCTGTCATGGGTCTAAAATCTCCTACAATAACATTGCATCAAAATGATTAAAGACGTGTGATTTATACATTTCATTTCCGTAAGACGGAGATAAAAGAAAACCTCATCAAAGTGCAAAATGAAACATAATCGAGCAAGCAACTGTGAACATGTTCCCATTGATGGCCTTTGTAATAATTTTATAGACGTCATTAAAATGTGATTAAAGTGACAAATAGAATAGCACATAACAAACGTTGGCTTCCAAATGGGAACAGCACTGAAGATAATTCATGAAATAAGGTGATGGAGAAACTGTTGACAGCAGAGTGGGAGTGAGGGGCGGGGCTTAGGGTCTCACCTTCCGCCATGTGATGTTGGGAAAGGGGTCTCCCTCTGCCTCACAGGGGATGACCAGTTCTCTCCCAGCCTCCTGCCTGTACTCCCCTCCAGGAACCACTGAGAATTTGGGAGGGTCCTGTCCACAGTGAAGCATCCAAACTGGGATTTAGCATGAGCACTTTATTCCCCAATGCAACAGAGATGCTTGTGTACCTTTAGCACCAGGGGAGCAGGAGGGGACCATCCCATGGATCCCAGGGCATTGTAAGGCATGCAGGTATAGGTGCCGAGAGAGTCCTCTGTCACCTCTGCCACGCGGATGGTGCCATCCTCCATTTGGCTCCAACCAGGATACTGTGAATGATGAGGTTAGGGAAGCACAGGCTAATAACGACTGCTTGATCCTGTCAGGGACTCAGAGTGGCTTCCATTTCCCCTCACTTAAAAACAGCGAGCAAACAGAAACGGGACACTTGCAGGCTAAAGAGAAGGGAACCAGAGTGCAGCACTACACCCGCTCACCTTATCTATCCGGAGAGGGAGGCCATCTTTCTTCCACTTAACCAGAGTTACAGGGGGGTTGGCGTCTACGGGACAGCGGATGAAGCCCGGCAGACCGATGGCCACGTAGATGACGGATGGCATGTTTACCACTCGGGCAGGATCTGGAAAACAACAAAACAAAAAACACAGAAATAAAAAAAACAAGTGGTTAATCATGTGTTGGGAAGTAGGAAGCCTGGAGATAGTAAAAGCTGCTCAGAAAAGCCCCACAGTTTAAAGGAAGATGGCTCATGATCAGCATGATGAATGAATGTGTGTGTGCAGCGTTCAAGACAACACACACGGTAAACCAAACAAATTTAATTTAAAAACTGCCTGGTGCCTAAACGAGGTCGAGGAGGAGGAGGAGGAGCAGAGCTTCAAAGTGGACACTGGGCGACAAGGAGGAGAAAAGGAGGTTAGTGGGAGTCGGAGGAGGGAAGAGCGCTATCCTCGGGTTGATCGAGGAAGGACGAGCAAGGCTGAGCTTGAGCGTGGGAAAGAGGACAGGTGAGAGAGAGAGAGAGAGAGATGTGAGTGGATGACGTAAGGCTAAGAGAGGAGGATGAGGTAATGGGCCTGGTAATGCAGTGACACGGGCAGGAGAGAGGAGAGAGGGTGAGAGAATGGTTGTGTGACATTGTGAGATGGAGGGAATGAGAGTGAGAGAGAGCGATAGAGATAGAGATAGAGATATTGATTGACCTCACTGTTGCCAGAACAAGTTTCAACTACAACCTCTGTCGTCCGCAATCCTAACCGCTCGGCCACAAAGAGCCCAGAGGAGCGCCACAGACACAAGCATCAGGCACGTTGCTAAAAATAGTCCTCACACAATGCTATCGCTCAACACACGCTATAGCCCCCCCCCCCCCCCCCCCCCCCCCCCCCCCCCCCCCCCCCTGCAACATGCTTCAGGGAACTTATTCACTGGCAAGCACTTCAGGGAGAGAGACAGAGGGAGGACAGAAAGTGTGGGATGAGGCCGAAGGGAGACAAGGGGCGCAAAGGAAGCAGATGTGGAAGACAGGGGGAAGGGGGTGAGAAGAAGAGGAAGGAACAAAAGGCTGGGAGGATAGAATAAGAGAGAGAGAGAGAGAGAGAGAGAGAGCCCTCTGCAGTCTGACAGAGTCCCTGCTCCAACAGCAATGATGTAATCCCCCCTTTTCACTTCTCCCTCCCCCTCACCACTGGTGTTGCCTGCCTCTCTCTCTCTCTCTCTCTCTCACACACACACACACACACACACACCACGCAATCGTAGAGCCATCAAAGGAGGCAGGAGCGCGACGGAATGCAAAATGTCTGTTGCCTTGACGACAGAGGCCGGTCACCGGTCCAGCTCCTGATTCACCGAGCCCTGCGCTCCTACAGCTGGGAGTGACTGATGGAGAGAGCGGGAGCTTCATGGGAGGCGGGAGGAAGAAGAAGAAGAAGAAGAAGACAGAGGGAGAGATGAATGTGGATCAGAAGAGGAGAGGGAGGAGGAGGAACAGTGCCACCCCAGTGTCATCCAACAGGAAGCAGTGCTGCAGCTGATGGGTCAGCCCACACATGATGCTGCTGGCTGTTCCATTCAAGCTGGAAGTTTCCCCAATAAGCCTGAAGTGTTCCAGGGTGTCCTACTTTCCTCAACAGAAGCCTTTTGATGCTGCAGCACACATGTTATTGGACCTGTTCAAGACAAACAACTTCTTCTTTAAAGCTTGTTGCATCTTGCACCTCTACAGCTCAGTGGGTGTTTTAGTTTTGATGTGGCTCACAGAAGGCCGGACACTCCCTGATCAGGAGCTGGTGGTGGCTCCTGCCCAAATGTCCTTGGCAGCTGTGAGATGAGAAGGTGCTGCGTGGACGTGTGTGAGTGGGAGGAACGGCTCAACTCATGTGGTACAACTGAAAAGTCATTTCTCGATCACTCTGATTCTCCGACTGGCTTTTTTTTTTATAGCACAGAGGAGGCTTCAGCTTTGACACAATAATAGACTCTGAAGAGGAACACATGCCACCATCGAGGACGGCTCTCAGCGGAGAGCATCCGTCCTTAAACACATTTAGACACGATGGGGTCTGTCAGTCACAGTCCATCCTCATCCCTCCAGTAGATGTGAGTCACCCTGATAACTAGCAGACGAACTCGGTGGATAATGACAGACGCTGCATAAAAACAAGAGTGGGCACACTCACATTGCACGGTTAAGTAAGCAGAGGCAGTCGGTGGTCGGCCCAGGCTGTTGCTAGGTGCACAGGTGTATTTCCCAGCATCCTCCGGCTTGACCTGGGCGATGATGAGGGAGCCGTCGATGAGAATACTGACTCTGCGTTTTAAGTCACTGCGAAAGAGACAGACATCATCGCTGATTCAAACAGTGCGAAACATTCCTGAGAGAATCATTCAGAATACCCATGATAGATGTACATGTGTACTGCCACTGCAGCGTGATGCAATACTCCTGTGAAGATGATGACAGATATTTGGCCGGAGCCGCTCGTTCTCACTCTTTCTGCACACGCCCCCCCCGTGAACGTGTCACTCTGACTCTCGTATAAATGATGTCCGGCACACTGTTTGATTCATGATTCAGAATGTTGGGTGGAACACGTATTCCCCTGCTTATGAGTTACTGCAGTAATGCCTCTGGCGCGGTGGAAGGGGATCACAGAGATCCTGGTTCGTGTTTGGTTTAGCGTCACGCACAGCGCCTGCTTGTTTTTCACTGGCACATTCTGTCAAATTAAAACTCGACTTCCTCATTCAGTGCTACTCTGCTACTCCAAGTCACGTCTCTGGAACAGTAACATCAAGTGCACCATTTGAATATCCACCGTAACTTTGCTATAGCCCGTCATAAGTTATTTTATGACGTGTCATTTTTATGGTAACAGGAACACTTACTCAAGTACTACACTTCTACTGCAGTACTTACTACTTTGACACCGCTATATATCACAGCAGGAAATGATACAAATAGTTGTGCTGCTGATGCAAGAACTGGGACATTTGCATGCAGGGTGATGTCGAGTAACAGTAGTAAAACAAAGGGCGGACAAAGATTTACCAGCTCAGCATAACAAGATAAAGCCTCTGTCCGTCTTCTACTCATGCTTTTATTTGCAGAGAGGCAGCTGGAGCGCGTTGAGTCAGCCCTGAGTCTAGTAAACACTGTGGATGTGTCACTGTCCACGGGATATATGTTTTACAGAGTGGTATGTCTGAGACTGAACATGCTGGAGAATCGAGCCTGAGAGGCAAAGAACCAATATACAAATGTGCTCTGTTTGCAAAGAGAACACGATCGAGACATAAATTAAGATGTCAGATAATACAGATATTAAAAAAACAGAAAAAAATACTCTTCACCAAATTTAATTTAAGACTATTTGGTATGCTTTTACACTTAGAATAACATTTAATTTAATTTTAAAGTTTTAAAATTGCACAAGAAGAATAAAATGATTTATTTAGCACATTAATTAACTGACATTTTACATATTGCTGTCTATAACAATATCTATTAATTTATCACAGCTACTGTATTTCTTGCTCTAATCATGTTTGGAATAATATATATATAACATATCATATTAATATTATCCAATTCAGCTTGATACAAAGCACTGCAAAAACCAAAGCAAAACAAAAACAGTTACTTAGATGTGTTTTAATTCCAAGGCCTCTCCTGACAGAACCTATTTTAGAACAAACACTACTGTCTGCAGCAGGCTAGAAAAAACTAATTCATTAAATATAAATATATTTATATAAAAAATAACCCTTCAGTGCAGAATGATCAGCCTCCCTGTCTGGAGGCCCTGAGACAAAACGCTCTAGTGTGGTGGAAAGTTTAATTTTTATGGCCCATTCTGTGAAAAACACCAGTCTCCAGTCAAATGGCGTGACTAATATACAAGATGATAAGCATTAAGAATCAATTACTCAGCTCCACGTATGTGCGCCTGGTGGCTCTCCCTGCCACAGAAAATGAGCTCAACACTTTCTTTGATTTAAATTGCTTCTCCGATCTTTTCTCTTCTTATTTTATCACATCTTCAAATTGCATTTTTGTTTCTTTTATGTGAAATCTTTTGCAGGACAGAGTGGACCATCCGTCGAGTTGAAGTATGAGGAGCAGAGGCCTCGTCCAGCTGCTGCACTGACTTCCTCACGTATGCTGCAAAGTCTATGGCCAAGTCTCTGATGAGTGTCTCCACAGTAGAATAAAGGTAATAACTTCAAAAACTAGTAGGAGCGACGTCTTTCTAAATGATTCCATAAGCGGGTTTGAAGGATCCAGATGTTATAAGCTTGATTTACTGTGACTGTGCATCATGAACCTACGTTCACTTCCCGTTTGTCTGGCTGTGGGGCGCTTCCTGGTAAATTGAAATGGACAGGTGCATTTGCTCCGTCTGAATCTTCCACACATCAGTCGTGGAGATGTAATCACTTTGACCAACAGTGGCTACATCCTTCCTAGCATCCAGAACATCTTGATTTCTCTCCAGTAACAGATTAAAGCACCCGCTCTCTCTAGTGTAAAACTTGGGGTGATCCACTGTCACCAGTTCAACCTCTGGAGAGAGAAATGCCTTGTTGATATCATAGCTGCTCAGAAACAGCAGCAAGCTCTGACTTTTGACAGTGGATTCCAAACAGAGGGAAGAGAAATGGCGAATCGCAACTTTACTTTTTGAAGAAGACGTTGTCCTCCTCCCAGAACCACGTGTAGGTCAGGTTGCGGGGGTAGGCCTCCGCCTGGCAGGTGAAGAAGGCATCCTGCGAGATGTTCACTGTGATGTTCTCAGGCGGCGTCACAATGAACGGAGGGCCTGACGGAGAAGGAGGAAACGCATGGAATAAACAGCTGTCAGTGTGACATCACACGTTCCAAACACAACACTGGAGCTGGTTAAACCTGCGGGACGAGGGTCACGTCTTCCATTTCTGACCATGTACACACACCAGATTAACACCAGCACACTCACTCGAGTCATACCGCATACTTATTTGCACTCAACAAAGGATTATGGGAATTTATTGAGTGATCCTTGCTGCGCCAGATGGATAATCCTCCTCGCATGCTTGGATACATTTATACCATGGTCCTTGATTGGCTGACCATCAACATATCTTTCACCACCTCAGTCTGCTGGTTACCACACACTGGTTGCTCACTAGTTGCTCCACAGTCAAGTGTCAGGAGTAGAAGTGCAGCACCTTTCACACTGATAACAGCTGGGCAGCTGTGTAGCCGCGTCTGAACACGTCTAATCCTCTTATCCTTAACATGTCTGGGATCAGGACTTTCTCCTTTATCGTTTCTTCAAAGCAGGAACGGAGGCATAATATAAACTGGCACATTTCCGTTGGTTTCCATGCACACAACGATGCACTTTCCTCCACTGATAAACCCGTTTGCTTTATTTCACAATCTGACACAAATATCAAGCTTGTAAAATTATTATTTTTGACTTAATAGCTGCTAAGATATTAAGTCTTGAGATCAACAGTAATACAAAAAAAGTTCTGTTAAGCTTCAGCCAAGCATACGACCCATTCCAACAGGCACTGCAGTAAATACGTGAGCTAAATATTCCTTAAGGGAAGATGTTCTTTAATTTTTGCAAACCAAAGCAAATATGAATGTTTACTGGGTCAAAATCAGAAGGTCAGAATCTTGAATAATAATGATCTTATTTTCTACTCAAACAAGGTTTCTCACCTCATCCTGTCTTGTTACAAATGTTTGTTCTTGGGATTTGCAGGAGCAGCACGGTGTCAGTAACTCAGAGCTTCTCTCTGGCATCCCTGTCCTCTGAAACCCCCCCGACGCCAAACTCTGAACACGACACAGACCGTCAGGGAGACGCAGAGACGCCCTGCATCATCATCAGCGGCGGCCAGGCTCGACCTTAGCAGCCTTCCCCTTGTTCTCACTTTTCTCCCATTTGTACAAACGCACATTCTCACATTTCTATAACTTGTGCACAGACAGACTGACCTACAAACAACACAGACGGAGCAGCGTGGCTGAGCTGAGCCAGTGCTGCAAATACAAACTGTCCGTCCCATGTGTTAGTCCTGGTCTGTAGCCCACAGCCTGAGCCTTTAACAGGCACAACATTTCCATCTGCCAGCCCCTTAGCAGGACAACCAGGACCAGGCCCGTGCTGGACGACGGCTGCTGGCGTTGGAGCTGGCGTGTGTGTGTGTGTGTGTGTGCCAGCCCTCCCTATTTGGGACCAGCTGAGTGATGGAGATTTGTTGGCACCGTGGTCTCTGAGCTGATCTGCTGCTCAGAGGCTTTCCAGGAGGGGCCTCTATTCATCTGTCCCGCCCATAAATTATACAGGACGGGTCAAACAAGCACTCCTGCTCATTGCTGGCTTTGTACTCAGTCGCAGGAAGAATTACGCCATGTCTGCCAGCGTGTTCGCTGTCTGCGCTCTGATGAATGGAAGCAGCAGTATGATCCATCTTGTGTTTCTCACTGATTCAGTGGAGAAAGGTGGAAAGGTTCCCGCAAGTACAGCAAAGGTATTGGTATTATACTACATAATATACGAAGGTTGAATTATTATTCCTTATAATTACAGAGAAATACAATGCCCACCCTCTGTGAGGCTGCATACATATACGATTTGACTTAATTGCAATGTCTTCTGCTCACAGGAAGCTGCAGCTGATGGGAATGTTACCTTTCAGTCTGTTTGTTTGGGACGAGGCAAAAAATAAATAAAAATCCACAATGATACTTGAGGGAAGGATGCGTACTCAATTAAGGTGCCATTGAGTTTTTTTTTTTTTGTTTGTTTCCCTTCTCTGACAATGAGACAGTTTTCAAATCATGATGAAAAAATATCCAGCATCTTTAGTGGAATTGTGTTTAATCAGTTTGTAATTACAGATCCAAACAAAAAACGAATTTAAATTTTTAATTTCTCATTTCATCACAGGACCATGGACCAGTGGTATCTCTGTATAACTGACCGAGCGTTTGTTTCTAATTCACTCGTGAGACCTCAGTGCAGCTTATATCGAGAATAGCTTGGATACTGAGTCAACAATGAAAACTAATCAGGATCAGGAGCCACAGATCCGAATGAGAGATCTAATGAGTCGTTGGAACGTCAGGACTTCAGCGAGAGCGATAGGAATCAGTCAGGAGGAAAGTCTGAAAACATTTGGGCTGAGATTGACGCTCAGCGTAGATGAGGTCACGACCACTGAGCTGTGTTCATCTGCAGCTCCAATCTTTAAATGACACGACCTGGAACGCCACGTACGCTGCTTTATCATTCATCCTCTTTGCTGAGGGGCATCAAATCGGGGGTTGCTGCGCAGACACACATCTGATACTGGCTTTATTTCAATCTGGGGAAACGGTGATGTGTGCACGGTCTGGCACACTGCAGACAATACATGATTCATTTGCTAAATGCGTCTTGATTTTGTAGCTCAGTGCGTGCTGATACAGACGGATCGCTTTAGTTACAGAAGCTGACATTTCATTTGGAGCTGGAGGAAAAAAGCCCCCCCCCCCAGCCGCCCTCCAATCTTTGGATTCTTTTTTCTCTTTCTATCACCAATAAACTGCTCAACTGCACGAGCACAACTGTTGAGCTCCAGATAGTCTTAAATGTAGTTTTTAGTGGCCCCTTGACTAATTTCCCTCTCATTGCTGCTGCCGCACCAATTACCTTCTACGCATTTGGCTTTAACACGTTTTCAATGAGCAAAACAAATTAACCATTTACTTAAAACTGTTTAAGCCATAACGGCAGCCTGGGCTAGGTTCATCAGCCAGGTCATTAATGGATATATATATATATCTGCATGTAGCTATGTAAAGACTGGGTGGCACAAAAAGTCACAACTTCTGGAAAAAAAGGGGAAGTGCAGGCATACACCAGTGATGCATTACTTTAAATTTTACTTTAAAGTTTTATTATTTGATCATTCACAACATCACTCAAATTTCAAATTCAAATTTCACAACGTATATTTGTCCCGTAGGCGTGAACATCAACATCAACTGTTCCTCATGTTTCGTCAGAAGCAGTTCACCACATCACCGTGGACGCCGGCTAAACGTTGTGAGCATGGGACCAAAGCCACTAGTGGCATAGAAAGACTGTCTCTTCTTACTTTACTGGACTCATTTCATCAGAAGCCAGCACATGATCATTCACTGTCATCCCAACATTTTCCCTCTCTCTACGTCTCATATCGGACACTCTGACGCTCACTGAAGGGCTCATTCACTCGACGCTGAGTAAAAACAGATTGAAAAGTCGTGATTGACAACTGAGACAGACGAGCGTGTGAATCTGTGGGACCGAATGGCTTCTACAACACCAGATGGTGACGCTTGGGTCCAGAATATTTCAGCTTCCTTGTGCAGTGCATATGTCCGTCTCTATATAAAGATGGACATAAAAACGTACAGATCCGGTATTTGATTGGATTCTTTCAAACAACACGTTCAGAAAATTTGGATTTTTTTTTTTTTCTTCTTCTTATCGACACAACTGCACAACATCGTCTGATGCCAAAGTCTTACTTTGTGTGTGTGTGTGTCCACTCTCTGTAAAGTCGTCTGCGCCGTGATAACAACGACCTCCCTGCGACACGTGAACATGCGCCTACTGTACCTTGTACTAGCAGCCGTGTGGTGTGAATGGCCTCTCCCTGGGGACTGAACGCTCGACATGTGTAGGCTCCCCGATCCTCCCGAGTAATGGATAGCACCGTCAAACTCCCATCAGACACCTGAATACACACAAACACAAACGTGAGTCACTGCAGCCACGTGGAGTCACATCCCATTTCATCATCGTGGAGGACCGTGATGCAGCGGCTCCCACTTCAATCGGGACTCAACTACTTTTCTTTTTAAGAAAACACAAACTGGGTTGTTTGCACATTTAAACCTTTAAATCTTCGTCTTTCTTCACACCAAAGGATGCTGCAGATCTCCAGGTTTTTGCGTTTGTTCACCTGTGCGTGAGGGAAACCTGCAAGCTGAGAGCACGGATCCGCTGCAGAGTGAAACTCTGCTATGAACAAAGCTGGGGCGCTTAAATAATTGATCTAACGTGGGGGAGACATTTGCATGCTCATAGGCAGGACCACAGTGCAGCGTTACACCTTCTCCTCATGAACACACACTGACGAAAACCAAACAGTTCTACAGACACATTCATCAAAAACAGGGATGGATACGAAGGATCAACGTACACAATCATATATGAGGGCGTTTTGTGGTTCTATAGCCAGTGTATTTGGACTTGTTAACAGTGTAAGCACTGATCTGGCCATCAGGCTGAGAGTGGGCGTCGGCCTACCTTATACTTGGCGCTGCTGACCATGAGAGCGCCCTCCCGCAGCCAGCTGACCGAGGGCTTGGGGTTACCAAAGGCCGTGCAGGTCAGAGTGATGCTCCCCGCCTCCTTGGCTTCGACGTACTGAGGTGGCGTATCTGTGAATGTGGGGGGAGCTGGGGGGGGGGGGGGGGGGAGAAGGGGGGGGGGGGGGGGGCAGAGAACACACAGTGCACATGTGAAAACACTCGTTCCTCACTCAGGACCCTCTGGTAAAGTCAATGGAATGTATTCATACACTGTGTTTCCAGACTCAGAGCTTTTATAACGCTACGACTCACATCCACACCCAGCACCTTCTCTGTGACACGCACACACCGATCGGGCCAGTTTGGGGCGCAGTATCTCGCCCAGTGAGGGAGCATTACTCAGAGCTTTCAAAAGCCCTGAGCCAAAATCTACAAATGCACACGGTAGCTTAATGTTGCTGCATTAGCATGCCCACCAAGCTTATTTGTATTATATCAGTGGTTGCCAGGAGACTGTGAGGGAGCCCAGTGATCAGCTGTCACTCTGCTGGCACCTGATAACCATGCACGGGAGTGTGTGTGTGTGTGCTCCTTAAATTCATATTCAATGATAGATTTACATTTGCGGGTGAGTCCTCTCCTAATTCATATATTGTTGTTTTTAAATGATGAAGACCTTTGCATCGACTGTAATGTTTCATTATTCACAGAGTCGTTTTTTCAAGAGTAGTGCAGTTTTTTAAACAATGGACATTTTGCCGTGCTGTCCCCTGACATGTAGCCACACAGGTCAAACATGTAAATAAATGAAACATCTTAAACGGGGAGTTTAAACGATCGTGAAAGGTCAGGAAAGAAGAGCAGCAGCTTTAAAACAAACAAGCTCGGGTTTTTACTGCAGTAGCTGCAGGTGCATGTGAGCTAACAGCATCCGTGCACTTTCATGCACAACACCTGCAGGCAGGTTAGCGACAGGAAGGACCCGACAAACTTTGAACTGAGTTTGACATTTACGACAAAATGAAAGTTTTACACCTTGCACCGTGTAGATCTTTACACACGGACAGAGTGTGACCACGAGGCAGTGCTGCATTTTCTCAAAATCCTCTTTCGCTCAGAGGCCATAGATTATGGGACAGATGATCATACGAGACAATTGGCACATCTCCCTAACAAAACATGCTGAAGCAGTCATGTCTGACCCCCCCCCAACACACACACACACACACACACACACACAGTGATATTGTCAGTGATTCAATACAGATTTTATTTGCTCATAATTCCTGTTTTGATATTCTCAACCTAATCACTTTAGGACAGAGGCTGATCTGCTTACATGTGTAATCCTGTAGCTTCTCCATCGCTAACATGCTATTCCATCTGCCATAGTGCTAATTCTATACCAGGCTGTTCACAGACCCTTCCTGCTATAATGTATGTGGGACTAGTTTAAAGAGAGAAACACGAACACTGTGCACTGACAGGGAAAAAAGAAACTTCACTCTCACTGACCTTTTACCAGAGTTACATTGTTGTCATGAGAACAGCACTTGTGCAGGTACTTCCTTTTATAACTCTCCTTGGTGATGTGTTCAAGGACGCAGAACGCCCAATAACTGAGAGACAGCTTCCACTCTGTCACTAAATTTAAAAAAAAAAAAAAGAAAGAAAGAAAAGGAAGAATTGTCTAAAACAAAATATGGGGGCTGGAATGTTGCTTTTGATAAAAGGGACTGATTGCAGCTCCTGGAATCTTTGTTCAAAGATATGAAAGTATACCATCATTTTCATTCCATTGGCTCACACGCTGTGTATTCACAGCTCATCTCATTGCAGCTATTTCTCTGCCACGCATCACTGACAGAGCAGCATATTGGAGTTCAGGGGCAGGGGATCAAACCATCCAGGAGTCCATGGGCTATCAACGGCCCCTGGTCTATGAATATAGACAGATTTAAAAGCTGACAGTCGATGCATTTTGGTCAATATGTTTTGCTGTTGATCCCTTCACTGATTGTTTACTTGCAGGCAACCCAAACACGCTCTTGATTGGTCAAGCTTTACACCAGAAGGCCTCCCTCTCGCCAGAGATCCTGAACAGTTTAGACGAGCCCTGAGCCACGGCTGTGCCAACAAAACAACAGCACGCAGGGGCCGAATCTGCCATGACGGTCTGATACCAATGAGACCGTACGTCACATGTAACATTCGCGACTGGTGTCTGACCGACGACACCAGTCGGCAGCTCCTTGGATTTCCCCGCTGGGCTTGACTTGTGGGAGGAAATGCCAGCGGAGGATGGCGGAGACGGCAGACTGACACAGATCCGGACCGAGCCAAGAGTGGCTCCTGCAGCTGGGCCCGCCTGCCCGCCTGCCCGCCTGTCCGCCGGGACCTGGAGCGTCTCCCACTGCTGTCTGCTGGCCAGCGCCTGCTCATTGCTGACGGAGGCTGTGTTTCCCTGCCCGGGGACGTTGCCACTGGGATCTCGGGCCAGACTCCAACCACTCGCTGCCTGACGGCTTTTATTAACTCAATACATACAACCAGCGTCCAGCATATAACCTTGGCTCCAGAGGCAGCTCAGCTCAGCTCTGTGTCCTGTCCGAGCCAGCGTCTCTCTGCAGTCAGGCCCTAGCCCCCCCCCCCCGCTTCTTTTTAAACCTGGGAAATAATCAGCTATCAGCGATCTGCTGCTAATTACGCCCCTGGTACAGGCCTTGCTCCCTGAGCCACGTCCGCGCCTACATTGACTTTGTGAGCTCACAAGCTTTTAACTGTTATTGCCCAGTGACCCAGAACTACACTGACACACAATAGAAGATCCGCCAGTATTCCCGGTGGCCGTTATTTTCCAGAACAGATGTGCCATGGCCGACGCCGTGCCAGTATGTTGACAAGGGCAAAAACCAAACCAGAGCGGAGAAGCAGCTCACTGCGGATGTTTCTGGATGAACTGTTTCTTCCGGAAATACTTAAACCCGGATCTGAAACGTTTTCGCTGTCTGTTGTGTCGGTGGTTCTTGCAACGCAATCCGCACAGATGCTTCGCAACAAAAAGCCTCAAAGCAGCGAGAGCGCTCGGCCTGAGATCGGTAAACAGAAAAATAAGGCTGGTGTCTGAGGGAACTGAGGGAGAACAGAGCTTTTCCTTCCCTTTAGCCTTCAGCACAGACATGTATTTAGATGAGCGGAGGGAAAACAGAGCCGTGGAATAAGGCAAATACAATCACAGTTACTCATTGGTAAATGCACCCCACCTCTGAATAAATGCCCAAGAGAAAATGCACCTTCCCCAAAGGGTTCATAATCTGTAGTTAATTAAATCAATAATGATAACTAACAGCAGGTGAAGCTGTGGAAAGATCCAACTACGCCCATGTGACTGCACACTGATTTCAGAGCTTGAAATACTACAATTAGGGACATTAGGGATAGAGGGAAGTGGCCAGAGCATCGGTTTCACTGCTGACACGATATCACAGCTCTAACACCAAACGTGTGCCGCTGTCGTACAAAAGCATCGACATTGTTTGTTGGGTTGTTTGCTAATTCTGTGTGAGAGAAACGGGTGTGTGAAAAATCTGTTTTAAAGCCATAACAGGGAGTGTGTGTGTGTGTGTGTGTGTGTGTGTAACAGTGGGAGAGAGGGAGCGGGGCTGCAGCTCAGCTGCAGGATACAGGGGTGGCAGGCGAGAGGGTGAGCACAAGCTATTTTCGGGGGAGTGGTTGAAGGCCGTCCCTGGGAGAAATCAAGCCGGCTTATTTAGCATCACCTCAGGCGAACTGGGGGCTGCGCTGCGAGGGAGAGGCTGGGAGTGGGAGTCTAAGTCTTCTCTGAAAGAAAAGGTGGACAGGAAGGACACTTCTAACTGGACTGTGTGAGAACAGTAATGGACGTACTCTCATGTTCCTGGCACCTCAAGGTCTGTGAATGTCTCCCAGCTACGGATTCTGATCATGATTGTGTCACATGGCTTTGGAAACACATCCAGCATTTACTGAACTTAAAAATAAATCATTGTGGCACCGACGTGAACAAATTAGACGCAGCCCAACAGCCTATCTAGACGCAGAGGAAATGAGCGTCCCTCCTCACCTGGTTGGTGTTATTAAGTTATTTATCCAGTGCTGCATGAATGAGAAGAAGAACCCACGCAGGAGTCGTCTCACTGATGGAAACCTTGAGGTCCATCAGTGAGACTGTCCATCCTGCTGGATAAGTGCTGGCCCTGTTTGGCCCTCGACGTTGTCCCAGTTTTAATTTTGTTGTCCCCCTCTCTGTCTGTCTGCACTGCCTCTGTGCATCTCTGTCACATTTATTTATCAGATGATGAACCCGGATCGCTCCGGTCACTTAAGAAACTCTAGAGATTAAGAGCACGCAGAGGGTTGGTGTTTAGTTTGAGTTTAGTTTCAAACATGGTTCAAGGATTAAATGGCTTGAAAAAGATTACATCACTCCCACAAACACGTCCCTCCTTGCTGCACATCCTGTTCTGCACAAACCCTCTGGAAGGAGTGCACGCATGATGCAAGTTCACAGGAATGAGACAGAGGTGTAAATTTGTTGAGGAAAGCGAGTGAGACATAGCACATCTTCCCCACAGTCTATAAGTGTCGACTCCATCAGCTCCACCTTGGTGTTTGATGTTTGACTCGGACATGGAATTATGGATTACAGGAGGGAACTATAAATAGAGGACTTCACTGAAACTTGAACATCCAGTGACAGCCACACTTTAAAACATGGTGCTGAACTAGCACTGTTATATGGTCCTTGTGATTACGTAATATCTTCAGTATTATCCACTGAGTTCAGGGAAACTTGGATCTGAGGATTGAGTGGGGGCATCAGCTGTGGACGAGGTGGCAGTAAATCCAACTATAGGGGTAATGGGGTTTTTTTCCCCCCACTAGTTCTTTTTAATTTACTTGAAGGGTGGAACAATCGTCTTCTGACTTGAGGAAATGTCGCCCGGTCCCACAGAGGAGCCGGGCTTGTGTTTATCAAAAGGCTACAGCTTCAAATGTTTCCTCTTTATTTAAGGCTGTGGTGCAGCGCTTCTTCTGTCTCCCCCTCCTGTCAGTGACAGTTACTACACATGATCACAGTAATCCGTCCGTCCGGGAGCAAACCCTGTGTTTGCATTCTCAGACACTCCCTGGTTCGCCTCGCCTCACTTCCTCTGCAGCCCTCTGACGATCCCCCCTGAGCTCTGGTGAACCGGTGGTTCTCGGGAGATGCACCATGGCGGTACCGGCACCGGTCGCCACAGACGGACAGAAACTCTGCTATTTGTAAATGTTTCTAAATGTGGACGACATCAGCGACTCCCTGGAGCCCTGGTCCCCCGACCCCGGCACCTCCTCACTGCCGTAGGCGACTCTTTTCACCTTTACTTCACCCTGCATGCCTCATTGGTTTCAGCATCGTCACCTTCCCTGTCAGCGAGTCAGGTGATCGCTCAATGCAGCAGCTGTCAGGGAAGAACGCTCCCACGCCACCTCCCTGCCCCCAACGTGAACTTCTGTCCCCTTAAACAGCCTGACTGCTGGGTGACCGGCCAGCTCCCCCCAGCTGCCTGCATGAGAGACGACACACTATCTCTCCGTGTCACTTTTCAAAATAAAAGCGCCCCAGCAGCGGAGTGTAACAGCCAAGCCTGGAGTTGCCAGGGCAGATGGGTAAATATCTGGCCAGCCAGTGGCTTGGACTGTAAGGAGGATTTTAACATTTATTGATATTAAATAAGATTTTACCAACTTCATGGTACAGTGCTTAAGTCAAGTCAAGTTGTATCAAACTGTATTTTTTAGCTTTATCTTCTTATCTTGAGTCACCCCCCCGCACGCCACTGGCACCCGTGAATGTCTGTGTTGGTCCGATGTGGTGAAATCAAAAAACCAATTGATCTGGTCTGGCAGCGATTTTGACCTGTGGTTTGACCCAGTTCCAGCTGCTGCTGTAGTTTACCCAAAGATGTGGAAGAAGACACGTTGAGCTTAGTCCCAGGCTGACAGTTGGGCTGCTGCACAACGCTGGTTCTTTATAGCGACGGTATCGTGAACTGCGCTCCACAAACAGATGCTGGTGGGATTAGACCGACCTCCAGCAACACTGGCTGTTTGCATCTTGCTTTCACTGGATCTCTGTAAAACGAATGAAACACTAGAAACTCACTAATTCATGAGACTGTATTTAATTTCACAACTATCTCATCAATTAAACATGTGCCTTGTTCGACAGCAGCAGCGGGGGGGGGGGGGGGGCATCGTGAGGGGGGGGGGGGGGGGGGGGGGGGGGGGCATCGTGATTAAGATGGTGAAGACGGTGCCTCCCCACTGGCCACAGCTCTCGCTCACTCTTAACTTTTTATTCTCATCTTTTTGGTTCTTTTTTTAACTGCATTTGTTCTACTGACATTTCTGAAACTCATTTAATTCCATTCAGATGTTTGTGTATTTCTATTTACTACTGCCAGTGCCCCTTTGTGCTGAAATATTGCAAATGTCCCCAGGACTAATAAAGAACTTTTTATTCCTGTTCTTATGTAAAATCGTAGTTCAGGTTTGTGATGGTTCGTATTGGGATCACGTTTCCTAAATTAACTTCACTAAATCATCATGATCATTGGTTTTTTTTGCTAGTTCTAAGTCCACATATATTATCAACTCTACTTGGCCTGACCACATTTTTTGTAAAAAGTGCGGTGTGACTAATACAGAGCGGATGAAAGTGCTGTGGCTAATGTGACGACGTGGGCATTAAAGGAGGAGCAGCGGCAAAGAGACGGACATGAAGACACAAGTGGAGGAAATTGGCAGCCCGAGGGCCTCCAGGAGAGAGAGAGGGGAGACGAGGGCCGAGTCAGAGAGAACAAGAGCAACGCTGATGAAAGTGAGCTAATGTGCCGTGACCACGAGGAGGAGGCGGGGTCTGCGATGCGTCTGTTACCACAGCAACTGGCATCATCTTCTACTGCCTGAATAAGTGGCTCAAAGAATGTTCGAGCTATACCGAGTGAAGCTGAGAATACACTTTCCTGTGAGTCTGTGAGGTCAAAGAGTAGATTTGTCACCAAAGGTCTCTTTTTGACAAAAGAACGCTCTGAATAGAGTCCCAGTAATCAACAGATCCACTGGTAATGACTGCACTGGTGAAACTACTGTACGACTACATCGATCAACTGGATAAAGCGCAGTGTGTTCCGCTCTCTCTGCATTCAGTGTTTAAAGTCTAAATTGGTCCAGTCTGTTTAACAGGGAGCCGTGGCCCATTGTCCGTTTGCTTACTGCCATCACACTCTTCAGTCAGACTGAGATAAACACACCGTCTGTCGTCACTGGCAGCACCAGCGCCTTTGAGCGTTTGACTTTATTCTTTGCTTTAGTTCACTGCACTCGCAGCACCGTCACGCTCCGTCTGGGAGTGCGGCTACTGTCGTGTTATGCACACATCACTAAGTAAGATTTGCTTTACATCATGTTACCTTCAGCTGGACACCAAAAGCACGTTAAAGGTCAGTGTCACGGCTTTTCCGACCCAGTTTTCTTTGCTGTATATTTTTTTTTCCATTTTGAATTGATTGTTCAGTTTTATATGAACGTCTTCTGGTCATTTCAAACACTTGCATTATTATTTAAACTGAATTTAATTTAACATTTAAACATCTATATAGTCCTAAAAAATTAACATTATTATATTATGACAATAATGTTATTACAATGTGGGTGTGTCTGCAAGAGTGCACTTCTCAAAGACAGAGCCCTTAAAATAGTCTTTAGCCACAAATAATCATCATAATTATCACTAAAGTCATTCTCTTTAGTGTACACACACACACACACACACATCGTGGTGGTGGTTCCTTACCATTGACGGTCAGATGCACCCAGCTGCCGTTGTGGAAGGTGTTGTTCTGCTGCTCCAGCATCAGCACCTTACACTCGTACCAGCCCTGGTCGTCCGAACGCACGTTCTCTATCCGCAGGGAGGACTTGCCGTGCAGACTGGCGCGGCCTGGCCGAACGGGCCGCAGATGTGGCGTCAGCAGCCAAGGGACGCGGGGGGGGGTGAGGAGGACGGATGGATTTAATTTAATGATGGGAAGGAAGACACAGGTGAACGAACAAAGAGGAGAGAGAGGAGAAACACCAGATGAATGTTGAAGAGAGATATAAATATGCACGGATCACAGAGCGTCAGCGTGGGTGTCTCAGGGTGGCGTGACAGCAGATAACAACTGTTTCTAGACACAGCACAACATCAAAGCAGGAGGGGAGTCTGTCACTGAAGCCTGCCGCTCTATTTTGGAGGCGCACCGAGGCAAGGACGGGTCATTGCTTCCTTTGAGGAGTGGGAAGTGGCCAACGTGACAACTACATGACAGAGAGCGCTCAAGGTCGCACCCAAGTCGCGGCCCGTCACAACAGATAAGGAGCCGGTGAGCGGAGTCAGGAATAGCTGCATTTACTTTTACAGATCAAAGGCTCAAAGAGGGGGGGGATTGATGATGTCGCTCTGGGCAATCTGGCAACCAGATCATAACAGATGGCAACTGGCAATAAGGGCTAAACAAAGTGCTTTCAGGGAGCACACGCTGGCTCAAAACATCAGCATTATCAAAGCCTGCCTGTCCCTCATTAATCCCCCCCCCCCCACTCTCTGCTCTCATATTTGTTCACCTTCATAAATCTCCTCTGTGGCATGGCGCAGCGTGCACGAGCTGCAGCGCCATTCAGCGCCCTAGCCTGCGTCAGCGAACACTCGCATCTGTAGAGCACAAGGTTTGATGATGTCAGTGTCGAGCACATTAAAACCAACTGTGTCCCAAAGCCTTACTCAGGAACTTATGATGGACACAGTCCATCATCCACTATGCTTCAAAAGTACTGGCACCACTTCACTCTTTGGGCAATAAATAAATAATAAATAAAAGTACACATTTTTTAAAAATTAAATATGCTCTAATGAAAATGTATCTGCCTAAAAATGTCATATTTAAAATTGAAAATAAGTCCGTATCAAGACCATTTTCTGCTTCATGATCAGAATAACAGCGACAGAACAGTGACTTGATCTTTTATCGCGCTATCCTGCTGAAAGTTACTGACACAGAATCTTATTCGGTTATTAAGAATCGACGAGAAGCCGGACTTTATTTTGCTAAAGGTGCATCATAGAAACTCCTGCTGCTCCGGCTCCTCAGGCACTCCTGCACACGGTTTGATAGAATCCCTAATGACTGCCTCTGAGTGTGTGAGGTCAGCTGTAAATACAACAGTCGGTACCGTTAAAGATCTGATACAGATGTTTACATCCCTGATGTGAAATGAACCACGAGGGCCTAAACCACAAACACATTCTGCACATTCTGCACATTCTGCACATTACCCCGCGTACGACCATCGATAACGGCTCAGGATGGAAATCACTGACAATACAAAACACAATGCATGAAAACTCAAGCAGCTCCAGTATGCTCCAACATACCTTCAGTTTATAGCTTTAAGGTTTTGAAATGTGATTTGACCAATTTTCCCCTGGGCCTCACCCTCTTGCAGAGCCTTCTTCTTCTTTAGTTGTTATTTGATGTGATTCTAGCTCATGACCACTAATAGGAGCACCGGCCTGTTAGCACGGCAGCAAAGGAGCGAACGCGTCTGAGAACGAAGGCTGGCTTCAGAGGGGCAGAGCGCATCTCTGCGCCGGCCTCCGGACCTGAAGCCTGGATGATGCCATCACTGTGAAATCCAGCTCGGGCAGAGCATCTTATTTCATCTGGTTTCTATCAGCAAAACTGTGCACGGACGTAATGTTGACTATTTCCAGATAAAATAGGCAAATTAAGCCAGTCTTATTATTCTGCCCAGCAGAAGGTTAAAACTACATATAATTCTTTAATGGGGTTATTTCATTGACCCCCCCCCCAGCCTTTAAGCCAGTACCAGAGAGGTTCCCATGCAATACAATGAAATGCCACGACTTGACTTTGAAGCCACAGAAAACTGAACTCCTGTTAGCGTTACCAAACACTGCTGTTTAAGCTTTATTACTTTATACTTTATGATGATTCTACGTGTCCTTTCACCTACACCAGTGTGTCACATCCTCCCTCTTTGGTTTTAGAGCAGGTTCTGTTCCACTACATATATTCATTTCTAAATATGACTGAAAAAGAAATACAACACATTCAGTGAAGTTCCCTCAAGACGTTTCAGGGAGACGCAGGGGGACAACCCAAAAACATACAAGCCACTGGCTGCGTCCAGCACTGAGACATAAAAATCATTTCCATATACGTTGCACAAACTTTGCTGTCCAGACCGAGCTGCGTCTGCAAGTGAACCTCTCGCCCTGAGGCCAGCGCGACAGTCGGCAGGACTTTGGTTCATTGCAGTAATTATGACGCGCACCCTGCTGTTCCCTGTCTTGTCTCGGCTGCATGAGCCCCGTGCGGCCGACACGCAGCTCCTGCCTGTCACAGAGCTCCCCTCCTCGTGACTGACACGAAGAGCGATAGCAGAGGAGGACGCTGCCTCTGCCGCGGGGCGCCACGCCGCCGCCGCAGCGCTCATCAAAGGTGGTGTGACTTGTATACAGTGAGGAGCATCGAGTTCTATCAATTATTCCTACAAGCTGGGAACAATGCGTACTGGTTTAATGAGACGTCTCACAGTTCTATTTTAAACGCACGGAAAACACACCCAGCATAAATGTCTGCTGCGGTACGTCACTCCGTTTCTTCTGGACCAGCTACAAAAGCTTCCATGCTGACCGAGGTAAGTCCTTTAATTCCAGCTTCACTCTTTTTGCTGCATGCCTAGAAATCTTTAATATTCTGCCAGTTTTACTCTCCCAGTGGGTTTTTCCGGCCTCCTCTCTGAAAGAGATAAGACAGTGCTCTGCTGTAACCGAGGCCAGATGGGTATCTGGGAAACAGTGCTTCTGTCGTTGGCTCGACTCATTAACCCTCCACATCCGGAGAACGCACAATGCAAGTCCCTATATTTCTGTGCAGCTCTGACCGTGACCTGTGACTTTGCTCCATGATTTAATGCACGGGCCACAGTGGGAGTTAGTGTCTGTGGCTACAGATACTTCAGCAGGCTACTGGATTCTGAAACAAACAGATAAATCAGTGGCTGGCCAGAGGTTCCAACAGGGATCTGTCTTCAACACTGGGAAATGAAATACGAAGAGTTTGATGTCGATCAAAAATAAATAAATAAATAAAAGTCGGTCAATAAAATTTGATTTGTGTTCACAAAGTGCGGTGAATTGTGTCCTGACTATGGTGACCACATGACCTTCACTTGATGTCTTGAGACTGTCGACTGTAGTTTTATGTGATCTCAACATTAGATGCACTTCCATGACCTTTGGTGCACAAACATATTCATGCTTCCCTCAGGATGAACCGACTGGGGACTAATGAGCCTAATGTGGTGCCGTGACCTTAAGTTTTAGCACGTAATGCTAACAGCAAATAATAATTGACCCCCCCCCAAAAAAAAAACCATTTGGTCATTAGATGTTATTGCACAATATCCAGCCAAACAATAAGTGGTGAGACTTACCAGCATATTCTGGGTCCACGTGAGGAGGGTAGAAGCGAAAATTGATGAAGAAGGGGATGGGAATTCCATACTTGAACCATTCCACCACATAGGGCTGGCCGTTCAGGGGGTAGGACACGTCGCATCCCAGGATGACGTTCTCTCCTGCACGTGCTGTCACAAACTGGGGCTCCTCTCGCACTCCGTGGGCACCTGGTGAAACAGCGCACGCACGTCAGCCCAGTCCACACACACTTGAGCAATACGCCTTTCTACTCAGTGTTGAATAAAACTTATATTGACCATCAGGTAGGATGCTGCCGGAGGGAGAGATGGTGCCACTGTGCCATTATTTTTGCAGTTTGCAAATAAATCCGTGCTACAAAAACAATCAGTTCTGGGACCATGATACTGAAGCCATGCAAGCTTAGTCTCAGGACTACGAAGGGAAAAACCATGGTGGGCTTTATGTGCCGGACTATGTTCTAGGTCTTTTGTCTTGGTTTTTGGTTAAAATATTACATGTTGCCATATTGGCTGGGAGGTTTCTTACTCTGGTAAATATCGGTACATATATTGACTAATATTTCTACAGCCTGCATCTGTTCACCCATCAGGCTGTACATCTCGACTTTTCAAGTTTAGAAAGTTAATCCAGAGGTGTTCGTGTGCAACAACACTAAGCCACAAATTCCATCAGTCAGGACGGCGAAGACAACCGGTGACAAATCAAACACCGTGACGCATCCATGGGATCTATCTGATGGATGCTCTGACACACTAAAACACGAGTAATTCTTTTCTTTAGCTCGGTGATGATGAGCAATCCCACTGCAACTGCCCCTGCAGGCCAGCTGCTGGACGGCCACATTGATTCCAAGGCTAATTACTATGTAGCTTTGCTTGTGGTAGCATTTTACCAGTCGATGCGGCTAATCAGATGTACTCCCTGCTCATCCCTCAGTGGCCTGCAAGGAAGCCGGGCAGAGGGTCCTTCTGTCCGTCCAGTCTCTCATTAGTGATAGCAAACAGTGCACCGCGACGCATCGAGTCCTGTGCACCAGGAACCAATGGGACTTCATCATTTCATCAGCAAATTCAGGGGTTATATTCTGCAGCACAGCCGAAATGTGAGTCTGTACAACATTAACTATAAATTCAGAGACACAGCGAAAGGACTAAAAGCGTTTCAGAGGTCAGGAATATGAACCGACAAACTGCTAATAAGTAATGGTGCTGTCAAACCACAAGAAAATATTTAGGGACCATGCGGAGGAAAAGGATCAGCAGTAGTGTGAAGCTTTATCTCATTTATACCCACACTAATATTTTGGAGTTTAAAAAAGAGAAGATATCCACAGTAATATATAACACACACACACACAGTGTTGCATCAGTGAGTGGCGCTGTGTGTCAGAGGCAGCCTGTGGATTCATCATTTGATGTGCATGTGTGCGCTCATGCTTACTGGCACAACCAGATAATAGCTAAGCAAGTGTGTTTTTCCCAGTGGTGCCACCACCCCCCCCCCCCCCCCCCCCCCCCAGTGGTGCCACCCCCCCCCCCCCCCTCCCACAGCAGCGCTACATGTTGATTGGTCGCCGGTGACATCATCACAGGCCCCGTGGAAGGTATGACTTCACTGTTTATATCTGATGAGATGGAGAGGGAGCAGCAGCCGCCCCCAACGCCTCTCCTCAGGGTTTGGCTCATTGACAATCAAGGTCCCAGGGGAGGCCACCGTCACAAGGTGTAATCACTGAGGTGCTCTCACACACACACACACACACACACACACGACCGAGAGAGCGAAGGTTCTTTTACATCTCTGTACTGTACTGCAATCAGAATGAAAGCAAGGATCCTCGCTGCATTTCATTCACTGACTTTATTTGAAATCTGAGCGTCTGCTCGAATGAGGGGGCGGGATCAAATATTCATGTTCAAATTTAAAACGTGTGAATCCCAGATTGAGACGGATGCCCTCGCGACATTTCTCAAGATTCCCCCCCCGTTCCCGCTAATCTGTGCTGCTCCCTGTGACACGGATTCATCAGCTGCAGCCATTTCATAGAAGGACCTTAATCGCGTCCACAGAGGGACAGCAGAGAGACATTCAAGGTGCGATCGTTTAAAGAAACCTCAGCCACAATATTGACTGGGATAAAACTCCCATTTATCCCAGATTGTGACAAGATAATGGGAGGAGATAATAACTGGGTTTACACCACAATCTTTATTCTACAAGTTGGGGAATAAAGTTCCAACATGGGGACATTAAGTTTGAGGCAAGTGTTTGCTTCTACTTATCTTGTCTCGTTTTGGAAAACAGAAAAGAACAGACTGTGATATTTGAGTGTTGGTGGCGTAATGGCTTTGGTTTCACAATGTTCCAGCACAATGCAATTAAAGCTCAAGAGTGATTTACGGGGGATATTTGCTTCCAGGCTCCAAGGTGTCACCGATAAGCTGTGGCTCTCTTTGAGAGCAGCATATGAGATGATACATACGTATATACAAGCGTTAAAGCTCATGGAGACATACATGTGCGCACACTGACTCATTTTCACATTCAAACCTCACAGCAACCTGATTTTCTATATATAAACACAAGGTGGCAAATGACGCTGTGCATGAAGATTCCGTCAGCTGCGATAAACAAACAACACAAGTGCGGCACAACGCGCTCGAGCACGCTGTTCCATCTCACAGCGGCTGATACAGGAGCTTCCCTTGGTTCGTTCCTGGCTCCGTCTATCGCCTGTGACAACTGGCCCGGTCTGCTAAGTGCCAAGCAGAAATGAAAAATAAATGAGATTTTTTTTTTTTTTTTACACAATGCAACATCAATTATTGATGACTATAGCCCGGCATTATGATACAGCCTTGCGACACCCCATCCTTGCACCTGCACTGAGTCTTTGTGTCTCTTATTCTGAAGTTGAGCTCAAACTGTGGCCGCAATAAAACGTCAGCGCTGTGAAATTAATGGGGGCATTAATAACGCTGACAGCCGGCCCACGAAGCCACGAGGGCGCCGGGGCATTAGGAGCGTGTCGTAAACAGCAAATGGCCACAGCATTTAGAGCTCCGCGTCTTTGAGTGTGAATGCGTTTTACACGCCACTGGAGAGGTCAGCGCATCAGCCGGTCAGCAGCAGCAAGGTGACATCAGTCCAGGTGAGTGACCTGCTCTCTGAGAATGTTCCCAGAACATCTGCTTCGCTTTGTGTCACGTGGCCTCTGAACCCAAAGATACGCAGCAGCTGCAGTTCACACGGGGCCCCCACGTCGCGCCTTTCAAATAGACAACAGTTTAAACAGCTTTACAAGACTGGTCAGGAGTCAAGCACCAAGGACTCTGTTTTACACATCAGACCCTTTGGCTGCACACACTCTTAGCGACCAGCAAACATTGGGGATCCCTCTGGCTGTGCTGTGACAGGTTTGCATGTCAAGCGGACTGACATGAACCAAAGCAACATTTCCTCTCTCTGTCAGTCACTTGGCCTCTAAACTCTGCCATCTGCTGCCAAAATCTCCAGGCTTAAATCTTGGGACTCAGTTAAGCAGCGGCCACCAGGGGAACCTTTCACAGCACACGTTTCAGCAGGGATGCTAATGTGCACTTACTGTGAGATGCTGACGTTAATATGCGTGCACCACCAAATTATAACACCACGGGGGTTTTTTTTCACTAGATTTTGACACTACATACACACCCATGCTGTAAAAGCATAATGAAAGAAATCTGCATTTCTAAATCCAAAGAGAATTAAAGAAAAAAAATAGTCTGAGAACCAAAAAGCAACCGAAGAGGCTGTGAAGAGCTCCCCTGTGTGGGATCAAAGAGCAAATACTTTACAGTTTTAGAGCAAAAAAGGAAAATGTGCAAACCATGCAAACTACAGAATATTCACTTTGCAGGGAGAAGGAATCCGCTTGTGTCTGACTGCACCACGCACGAATGTATTCTGAACTGTGGCGTGTTTGAAGCTCAGACTTTAGTTTAAATGAGCAGAAAAAGTGAGCGCCACATCCAGAAAGTCTAAACAGTGTGCTTAGGGAAAATGCATTGCTCATTTGTGTTGGTGAGCTTGAGCTCCAATCCTCAGATACACCAGCCGGGCTTAAAACACTAATACTACACCGAAGGGTGGGAGACTTGACCTAATTCCGTTTGCCTATCAGCGAGCATCTCTGACGGTTTGGGATTCAAAAGAGATCTTTGCAGGGTGCAGCAGCGTGTGGACTGAGGCAAAGGAAGGTTGCAAGTTCTGACGTTGGACAGTGCTGCACTGCAAACGTACGCATTCAATTCTTGGATGCAATTGACATTTGTAAGCTCATGCAAACAACCAGAGCCACGGGTCAAGGTGAATTTGTCTTGTCCCAGTTAGACAGCAAGACTCCGGGTCAACCAATTTCACTGCTGCTGTCAACAAAATGTCCACTTAGTATTTTGTCCAGTAATCCCGTCCTTCTCCATGACCCACTTCTACTGGCACTGAGGCTTATCAGCAGTGTTATGGCAGATTTCACATGATTTGTGTCATAAGTCAGAGTTGGACGCCTGCATTGAAGTTTAGACTGTCAGATACATCAATTGATTTAATAGGGGGACATATGTAGCTTTGAGTTTGTTTTCATTAGTGCCAGTGTTTTGAAAAATCACAATTCAGTTTTTATTTCATTTAAGATAGTAAATAGACTTGTACTCCAGGAGTCACTGTTTGCTTTTCTGCCAGTATTTTAGAGCAGATCAACTCTGATACACACCCCTCTCTACAGTAGCATCTAGCAAGTACTGCCCCACCATCACAATACTAAGTAATCTGAGAGTTTTTTTGTAGTCCAGGTAAGATTAGAAACCCTTTAAATTGATCGAATGCTTTTACAGGAAAACCTATATACCTCCATTCTGTTATATTGGTGGGCAGGCCGGCCTTTTCCGGTCCGATATGACGGACGATGGTAAATCGTTATTGGGTTTGACATTCACCATGTGTGATATAAAACCTGCCCAACGGTATTTCTCTACTGGGCGTGTCTTGTTGATTTTTAGACTGCAGATGGATGGTATCGTCCCCCAGCAGGGAACCCTAATCATCTTATGTACTGGATGTACACAGACTAATACATGGTATAACTGGGAGGGGTCCACTAAGCAGAGTGACATCAGACAACGTACACATCGTATGATGTCACCATAAAGTCTATATTTGAGGGTAGAGTAAAAAGAGGTATTTATTGTGGGCCCCTGTGTGTTGACCAGCCATTTATTTATAGGGCCGCTCTGAATCAGCCAAGAGTAATAGAATGGAAAAACTGAGCTTAAAGCATTCAGGAGAGAAAGTGGTGCTTCTGTCTTTGAAGTCTTTGATTCTGTCATGTATGTCTGAGGACAAAGACGTGGTTTTGAGCCTCTTACTTCCAGCTGACCGGCTGGAATTAAGGTCAACTGACTGAGGTTGGCTCAACAGAGTCTTAGCCACAACAGCAGAATGCTAACGTCTGAGCAAGAGAAACTTGGTGACCACCCAATATTACAAGCACACTAAATACTTTGTGTTTGATTAATAATGTATGTAAAATATGATGTTGTCAATACTTCAATAAATAAAGTGCACAAATGTGTTTGAACTCGTAAATGGTAGAACGCCGTGTTTACGCTTCACTCTGTTGTTCAGGTGAAGGCTCTCCCCTCGCAGCAGCCGACTCACACTGTCTCACACCTACGCCCTCCAGCTCTAAAGATGCCACCCAGATGGAGCCCTGGGGCACCTCAGACGGATGCCTAGAAAGCTACATGCAGGGAAAATGGACAGAAATCATGGAGACCAATATTGTCCATCTGTTGGGCTGTGTAACACCATGTCCATGTGTTGAGGGCCTTTCAAACTTGAAGTACAGATATTTCCTGTGGACCTTCACATGGTGTCACTGGATCCTGCAACCACAGTGAAACGCTGAGAGGAGCTCGGCTTCGTTATCTACAGGTGTGAGCCCTGACAACAGACTGCACTGGAACCCAAGACGAGGCTCTTTTATCAGTGGAGGTGTCCTATGTAAAATGAATAGCGGTGTAATGATTTGAAACACAAACTCCCAGTGTAACACCACAACCCACTCTTAGTAACACATGTTCAGTCCTTCCATTGGACAATTAACTCTATTAACATTAACTATTAACAGCTCAAACTGAATATTTCACTTGACTTTGTTGGTGCACTCACAGTTACACAAACTAACCCTTACCACCCCCCCAAGCGATGAAAAGAAAAGACTAATTAAATAAGCCAGTAGTGGATTTAATGAGGACACGACATCTGAGTTACCACTGGAACTGAGTGGTAACTCAGTTAATGGGACGACTTCTAGCAAAGTACTTACATCCAAACTGCTGCACAGTTTAACTTCCATTAGTCAGTTCACACACACACACACACACACACACACACTGATGGTGGACAATCACAGCCATGCAGTGAGTGGGCGATCTCCTCCACTTCCTGAATCATTTACATCTTTCACCGAGCATCATTTCAGCCATAGCATAGTGAGCTCTTTCTTTCTCTGTGCTCCTGTCCGTTCTTCCACATTATTAAAGCATGCATGAGCCCTGGGCTCAGTAGCACATCCATGGGAAAGTCTTTTTAATGTTAACAGTCCAAGCAGGTGATGAGCTGACCCACCAACAGTGACTCTTGGATTCTCTTGGACACTCCCCAGTACGATGTTGTAGAGTTTCAGAAAAAATATGTTCAATTTAGCGTCAGTAATGAAGGACAATCCCCTCATCAGTAAACCCACTACATTCCAACGTGTTTTTGAAATTATCTGTGCTATTAAATAACTCCTAACTTAGCTATCATGGATCTGACAGCTGCAGTATTTTTAGTTAAAACCACTGGCGATTCTTTTTGCCTGGAGATTACTTTAAGGCCTGATATAAGCTTTGATCATAATCCTCTGGTAAACTGCTTGGAGAGTAGTTCCAAATCTGTCGGCACTCGGCTTGGGCATCAGGGAGAGAGCATTTGGTTCTTGATCAGAAATATCAAATCGAGTGTCTTCCTACGATCCTCACTCAGTTAAAGGTCACGAGGCAGGACTGGCTCTTTGCTGCTTTGGGGGAAGAAAGTTAAAAATAGAGTTGTGCAGCACCAGTGGACTGTTCACACACAACTAACCTGTAGCTTAAACTGATGCATTAACAATCGACCCAAACAGGAGCATGTAACCCCTGAATAAGCCTCAAATACATCTGTGGAACCATGGGGTTCTTATCATTCATGCGTTTTTAAAAAGAGTTATTAAGAAAGATTCAGGTTATAACATCCAGTCTACTGACACGGCTCAGTGGTGCTAACGCAGGCCCATGTTGCTCCGAGCATCTAATCACATGATGCTGTATAAATTATGTATTAAATGAGATGAGCTGATTGCTTCCTTCCTGCCCGGGGCTTAATATTCCCAAACAGTCCCACTGACCCATCCTGCTCACCAAGGCAGTGAGACATGACAGAGTCAACAGATTCAGCTTTATTTATGATTTCATTTGTATTATCTTAGTTATGAACAATGATCCCAGAACATGATCGATGCCTGTGAGACGTCGCAGGCCTCCTGGACAGATGCTTAGCGTCAACACCCCTGTCCCTGTGGCTGCAATTCAGCAGAGACATTTCAACAATCCTGCACCTTGGACCTCTGAAATCTCTCTGTCTCTCTCTCTGCAGTCATATGAGCCATCACTCTGATCAGACACCATCTGCCTCCTCAGGCCTGACTTGTGTTTTCCAACCACAATCGATAAGCAAATGTCCAATTGAGATCTGACAGAGAGGAAGCCCGAGGATCCATCCGCTTGTCTCTGCCTGCTTGAGGGACAGTTCAATAAGTGGAACCACGCTCCCTTTGTACAGCTGCTTATTGGATAAGATCTGCTGTCAGTGTTGTGAGGAGGACCTCAGGCAGCACCAGAGAAACTCGGAATCATCGGTTAACACAAGGGGCAAAAGGAAGAAAAGCAGGAAGTGCAAATATTACAGACTAATTCACTGATTGGATGAGAACACAGGGTTCATGGCAGATAGAGGAGTCAGAGCCCTAATAGGTGCAAAATCAGGGCTAGTTAATGCAAAGCTCTTGAGATGAATTTAAAGCAGCACAGCAGAGGCCATGGTTAGGTATCTTATGGCCTTATGCAATGAATGTTTAATGGGTCTGGAGAAGGCAGCGTGCAGGAAGCTGACTGTGCTGCATCGGTCGGCTCGGCTGTAAAATGAGACAGGGAAGGAAGCTAGCCAGCATAGGAAGGTTGGTCGGGGGGGGGGGGGGGTAATTGAGTACAGTGTTCAGAGAAAGTACACACAGCGCGACAAAGCAAATAAATTGTATAAAAGCAGGAAGCATCTCTTCGCATTAATTCCTCCCCATATGAAAATATTATGGGTCTGAGTTAGGGCAACTGAAAAACTTTGATGTTTACATGTTTAATCCGTGTAATGCATGAGTGACACCATGCCACCTGAGATGCATGATGGGGTGAAGTGAGAAAATAACAAGGAGCAAAACAGAGATGACTTCAGAAGTTTGGGAATTTGGAATCATTCTTGTAGACATTCTTATATACGTATATATATATATTTCTTCTGTAAATGAAAATGGCTGAGGGTCTGAGCTGAGCTTCAGCCATTCCAACAAGATTCCCACATTTCCATATTGTACATAAATGCCTCGCCCTCACAAGCCTTCCTTTGAATACGTGCAGGGGCTATTCTAGAGGTAAACATGTCACGCTCAGCATCAACTCCTTCACTGTGCCAACTGCAAGTGAGCCACACTGCTCTGTCGAGTCATATTCGTGCACTTTGGCCACTCATCCATGTGATTCCTCCATCTGACAGCGCCAGTGTCCATGGCTGCAACACTGGCAGCGGCTGAGCAGAGCAGCGAAGAGGCAAACTGATGTGGACACCGGCGTCTCTGCGCAGGAGCTGGAGCACGCCGTGTCAGCTCTGGGGAAGCCTTTCCTGTGAGCACCCTGGATGGAAGTGACTGCAGACACACACTAGGAGCAGAATGCATTAACACTGTCTATAAACAACGTCAGGCTTGCTTCAAAGGTTTATTGCTAATGTCATCATAGTAAAGTTAAATAGCTGAAGGGGCTGAAGAGCCTAGTGAGAGACTCCAGACCTGCCATGCAGCGGCTTGATGATGTTGGAGGCTGGGGGGGGGGGTGACCAGCAGCAGCTACTCCACTTCACTGTGTTAATTACCCCCTTGTTGATACATGGAATGAAGCCTTCAACCAAGCAGGGACATTTCTGAATATTCCCCGTGCCTCTGAACTGCCTTATTCACGGTTCCTCCCCAATCACTGAGGAGAAGAAAACCTCCGCGGACCACCAGGGACTGAGTTACTGACTACATCTGTCAGTCCATATGGCCGACTGTGTGCCACACGCAGCTGCATGTACAGCATACACCTGATGAAAACTCCATCCTACAACAAAGACAGACAGAAATGTTACATTCTTTTACTACGAGACTTCTGTGGAAGTATTTGGAGCTCTGCATTACAAATGAACACGGGGGAGGCACAGGGGCACCACAAGTGAATTAACGTCCGTCACGTTCCTGATAACTTCAATGCGTCTTCCCTATACAAACACCGCTGTGGCAGTTCAGGCCTGCCAGGCAATGACAGTTCAAATGATGCGGTGATTTTGTGTACCAGGACTTTCGCAGACGTTTTTATGATGAGTCAGCTACACTGGTGCAGTATGCTGAGTACAAATACCGGAGAGAAATGCCCTCCTGAAGCGCTGTGCTGCATGGGCTGCTGCAAGTCAAACACTTCCTCACGATCAGTGTGCCATAAACACACTTATCTGTAACCACCACAATCTATTTTGGTCCCTCTCGGATCTGAAGAGGAGCAGTCGGGGACTTTTAAGGAAGGAAGTTTTGGATAAAGTGGAGCAGTTGCCTTTAACGTGAGCCAAGAGACAACTGGAGAGATAGTGTCACACAAACATCCCTCTCTGCATCTGCCTGATCTTGCACAGAGCGGTTATGTAACTGAAGTTACACAGGGAAGCAATAATACATATGCAGCCCCCCCCCCCCCCCCCCCCCCCCCCCCCCGTGTTCAGCTGCCAACGATCAAGAGACAATACACTGAAGTAACTACGATTATCGAGTCAGATCTTATCAATGATCCCAACACTTGTAAAGGCGTCTAAAATAGATAGGTCCCTGAAACAGGTGCATGGGCTAGGGTTAGCATCTGCTCTGTGTAGCTCCACATATATAATTGACAGCAATCTACAGCAATCACAATCTCAACATGGAGCGTCTCGTGCTCATCATCTCTTCCATGCGTTCATTCAGCCAAGTGTCCCCAATGGACTGATTCACTGAACCAAAATGGAGGCTGCTGGCAGCTCGGGGGTCTGACAGCATCTGCCAGTCACTGTTCCGTGGCCCAAATACCAGGTTGATTGACATCTAAAGGTTGGTGACTTTAATGAAGTGTGCCATTTGCCCTAGAGTACAGCGGTGCTACTTTGGATGACGCTCAGTGGAAGAGAAGCTTTTCCATGTACATGCAGCGGGAAGTGTGCACGGCGGATTGATCTGCACAACGTGAAATAAAAAAGAAACCTGTGATATCAATTTGATTTTTTAAATGAAATACTTACATTAATACTAAAATATGTGCATTTACACTCATACATACGTATGAATGTAAAGGTTATAATTTCACATTTACCCATTCACACAAGCAGTAGTTACTGTAATAGCATAGGCTCTGATGTTTGCCCAATTAAGGAGGTCTGTGTATGAATTACTTCTGCCTGCCAAGGAGAATATCAAAGTACAGAAACTTTTAGGCTCTCAGTTCTTTCCCCGGGCGGATCAACCCCCTCCACCGAGATCTTGAACTAACCGTATTTTAGGGATGTTGGACAGTTTTCAATCGTTTGCTCCATATTTAAAGTTGCTCAAGCTGTGGGACTCACGAGTGATGGGACGATGTTTAAATATTATGATGATTCACTCATTAATTCCAGAGCACGGATCACAGAGCACACAGGTTACCCAGTGAGAAAATGCTGAACCGCCACCCAGAGGACTTAAATCTATGCTGTTAATGAGACATGAGTCTCCCTTTTCTTGGTCAGCAGCTTTGTTTGTGCCAGGCAGCCACCCACTTACAGGGAGCACACTCATTAAGTGATCATACTGTGGGGATCATCAAAAAGCAGAGATACAAGGGAGGTTTGTGGGAATGAAATTAATTAGGCAACAACACTCCTTGGCAGCTCTTTACACACACAGTTCACCCAAAAATATACATGCACTGACTTGGGAGACGGCGTCCGTGAATCCCAAACAAAAGTTGAAAAGTTTTCTGGAGCTGCGTCGCTCCAGAGGAATCTCGAGGATCTGACTGTAGTCTGTGCAAAACAATGCAAACTCTAGCCAAGAGGCATTCAGGGTCCAATCACTCACCGGCAGCAGGGGGTCAGAGGTGCCGAGGCAATATGTGTCCTGTCAGTTTAGACACAGACGACACAAACAAAAACTTGATCACATCCATAAACCGCTCAAGGTATAACATTCTGAGTTAACACATATCGTTGCTCTGATCCAGAAGTAGAGGTGACACCGTTCTCCGCGATGTTTGGTTTCTACGGTAACATGATCACGGTCACTTCCAATTTGATTTGAGGATGTCAGTGGACCACTTTGATGTAGCACACAATACAACCAGTTCACTTTCTGTCTACAGATGTTTCCAGATGCGTTCAAGGTCACTGTGACCTTTGAGTCCGTGAGTCTGAGTGAGCACGAGGGCTTTCACATTCACACGGAAGACATGTGTTCATCCTGGGAGGACCTTGACTTTTGACCCCCAGTCACAAAATGCTCTCTCATACTAAACCAGGATTGCAATCAACAGATGGAACAACTGAGTCGATGCTCACATCACATCTCCCCTCTCATGTATCACCTCAATCTGATTTGAGCTTTCTGACTTCCTGAACTCAACACGCATGTTAACAAACCACACGCCAACCAACATGGTCAGTGATGGTGAAATCTAGTATTCTGATCCTTTATCTGAGTAAAAGTACCATTTTCACACTTTAACAAATACTCAACTATGGTTTTCCATGACATCTGAAATGTTAACAAAGCTGTGAAACTATTGTAGAGGAGCAAGAAGTAATTCTAATGTAGAAGTAGCCCAGTGCTGTGAGCCCAGTACTCGAGTGAATGGATTTGTTCCTGTTAGTCCCCACGACTGCATTAGCACTAATACAATCAAAGGCAGCACGCCGTGTTTGGCTTAACCTGGCACTGACACTGAGGGCAAACACACTCTGATGCAGCACCAGTGTCCTGTCTGTTCTTCACGATGGCGGAAAGATGGCTCAAAACTTGACAACGTTTTCCATTAGTGTCCCCGTCAGAGACACGCCCACTGCCCCTCGACCCGTCCGTGTGCACTGCCCTCTTGGCACGTTGTGGCATGTGTATTTACCGAGCAACCAAGTGGCATTTATCTCACAGCTTAGTCATAATCAGTCCGAGTTAGGCTGGGGCAGACAGCCTGTTAGTGGGCATATGTTCGCATCCTGGTTAAAGGCTCGCTGCTCCCTGAGGGGCTGGCTGCGTGTGCGCCTGTGTTTTCGTATGTGTACGGGTAACAAGTGTGTCTGCGTATGGCAACAGACGGTTGCTGTGGAGCGCGCCCTGAGCCTCCATTAGCACAACCCACCATGTTCCCTCCCCTCGGCTACCCAGCCATGCTGAGAGAGGCTATTTGACACCTGAAGGGAAGCAAGTTCATCCAAGTGTGCGGAAGAGAAAGACGACAAGACAGAACAGAAGGGGGGGGGGGACCTGAGTCACATGGGACAAGAGAGCGAAAGAAGGGAGGGATGACACACAAGGTAAGGAGGAGAGGAGAGGAGAGGAGGAGGACAGGCAGGAAGAGAGGCAGCCTGGCTGCGGTCCAGGGTTATCACTGGCAAACATGGAGCCACTTGCCAGCTGCCAGTTTGCGACGGCAGCACTCAGCCAGAAGGATGCCGATGTGTTCGTCTGCGTTAGCGTGTCTCCGTGCACACGCCTGAGAGCACAGGACGGGGATCGTATGCATAACCAGTAGGACAGACAGGAAAGGACAGCGTCCACAAAACACAAACAAGTCCAGCCGCGCCTCCTCGGCCGTCCGGACCAGCCAGCGCCCGCCGTCCCAGCCGCGTCCTCACATGACGCTCAAGTGTATCCACTTTAGTTGAGGCGTTGCGTAACTGCCCGCCGAGTCCAATCAAAGGGACACCGACAAAAATCCACAAAAATAAACCTGTGTCAAAAGTTAAAATGGGCTACGACAGGTTTACATCATCGACAGCTCATCAGTGATGCTGAGGCACAGACGCTGTCCCCGTCCCTCCGCCTCACCTCCCTCTGGAAGATGAGTGGAAGAAAGGGATGAAGTAAAGGGAGATTCAGTTCTGTTTTTGATGGAGAGCAGAGCGCGGCGGTGCTGCTGCAGCTTCGCTTGCTCGCGTCACGGCACGCGCTCGCTGCATCCCACAACTCCACGGATGACATCATCATCATCCACACACTGAATGGGAGCCACTGTTCGCTGTCTAAAGGATGATGTCATTCATAGCTCGATTATTAATAGAGAGTCAGAACGTTGCGTATTCATGTTTAAACATTCGGGTTTATTCATCTCTGATAGGAGGTTCTGATCTGAACCTTCGTCAGGCTTGCTAACGAGGAAACCGTCAATCAAGTAAATCAATCACATGCACGTTGTGCCGCCAGGTTCACGAATCACAGCCTCAGAAATCTGAATAAAGACATACAACACCTGCCTGTGCTTGGACCCTCAACTAGAGTGAGGAGAAAACTACCGTGAAAGTTTTGACTCTGGGAACTTTCTCTGAGTTCGGGATCTGTCTCTCTCAGGACGACAGAAGTGCATTAGGAGCCACGTGTGAGCTCACGTGAAGTTGCATCACACATGACATGAGCAGCGATGTCATGCAGGACCTACGGTGGACCCCCGACGTGCACGGTGAACGTGCACCCACTCACACACACACTGAGTTTCAGCAGAAATGACCTTGCGCCTGAAGCAGCTCAGGTACAAACGGTTAGTTCAGCGGTGCACGCTCCGCCTCCCACGTCCCCCTCCCCTGTATGGGGGGGGGGGTCGCTGACGGAGAGGCTTCAACTCCTGACTGTCAACCCCTCAAGCACCTTTCAAGAGCGGAACCTTGTCAGAACCATGTCCAATCTTGGAAAATGGCAATATTGACCAAATAGTATTTGCACACAAAGTATGTGAATTCATGATGGAGGCACATGTGCAAAGTGACAATATAATAAACCACCTTCCCTGAGACGACTTGGTGCGGTTGGGGATGCAACATCTGCATCAGACATGGCCAATAGTTGGCTGAACTAACTGTGCCTATACAAGATATTTGGGGTACATTCTCCAGCACCCCCCCCCCCCCCCCCCTCCCCCACCTAGCGGACACAGCCGGTCGTGACTCGGCTTCAGCAAGGAGACAGCTCTCCAGGAAGAGGTTAATCCACTCATTGCATTTTAATGACATCCACACCAACGCACCATACTCACTGACACGCGCGCGCACGCACACACCCCTGCGCCGGTAACACGTCCTGGAGCTCCAGCGGCTGCAGACCCTCGCATCCCGGCCGAGAGACGCGAGCCTCGGCGCAGCCTCGTGGGCTAGACGCAGTGTGAGGACACCCGTCAGCCCCCGCGGCTCCTCAGAGGACATTACAAAAAGACACTTCGTTCGTTTTCCAGCTCTCACAATTCACGAGGCGGTCAGCCGGCGCGTGCATGACGTCACCGGCCGGCCCGGGCTCCGCTCAGGTGCGGCGATGGTGAACTTCACCGCGCAAAGTGACCTTTTCTGCCGCAAACGTGCAAAAGTTGCCCTCGCGGACGAACAGGTAAAGGTAAAGGGGGGGGGGCACGCGCTGCACTTCGACTCACCTTGAGCGGCCGTTCCTCGGGTGCTGAATACACTTGCTATCAAAGTGGCCACATACCAAATCATAGTACTATTGCCGGCCAGAAATAAAGCTCATCATATCTCAAAGTGCCCCTTTCGGTCAGGCTGTCATCCCGCAGTGGCCCAGGACGAGCAGAAGCGGCCCGGTCTGCCGTGGTGCTGTTACCCGAGCCCTGGACACTTTTCCATCGGCGCTGTCCCCCTGTCTCTCCCGCTCTCCTCCGCGATCCTCTCGCATCCTGAGTCGCTTCACCTGCGCCAATGGGACTAGGGAGCACGACGCCGTGGACCCAACTGACACGCGCGGGTCCCGCCCCCGCGCCCCCCTCATTGGTCGGCGTGGGAGAAGCCCGGCCGCGGATTGGCTACCTGCGCTGCCGCTCTCCCAGCGGGGAGTGGTGTGTTCAGGACATGCGGAAACACTCGGAGGGTTTTTAGAGAGAGAGAGAGGAGGACAGCTTTGTTTTATTCATGAACATCTATTCACAGTTATTAAATTCATGTAAGAGCAATGATCAGTAAACCCAGAGAATGTGGGTCAAATGTGTTGATTTGTATTGGGTGTCAAATTTGGTTTCGCCCTATGAGGTCAACTGAGATGTGTGAATATTGTCAATATCCAAGTCAAATGATTGTCTGGATCCAATGATCAGATTTTTGAGTCACTGAGTCAAGTGAAGCATTTTATACGTGTAGTCTTCTTGCAGTTTATCAGAGGGCCAGAACTCATGTGAAGAAGCTATCAATGCTACTTTACATTATAGTGTTTTCATCAGGTCCGTTTTCTCTCTTTTGTTTCATGTTTGAAAGTTCACACTTTAAAGTCTTGTGTGATTCCAGACCCTCATGTTTCACTGAAGGTTGACCTGAGCAGACCGAAGGCCTCTGTGACGTTGTGATTAGGTGAAGCTCTGCATAATATTCTAGTTATGACTTACATGAAATCTATGAACAGGCAGGAAGTCTATGAATCATCAATATTTAGATTAGGCCAAGAATTTCCTCTGTTATTATGTCGTGTCATAAATGAATCCTGGTGTGGTCACATGGCCACCTTGAAAAGTTAATTACAAAATTAGATTCTTTGATTCGTTGTCCTATTTGTTGAATCCTTAACATGTCTGATAGTGATCAGTACAAATAATCTAAGGAGAGAGAAGCCACTGTTTGTCACTAACCGACCTCCTCAGTCTCCAGTAGTGATGATGATGCATATACAGTATTTCACCATGGAGCCTACTAATGCTAACTTTTCCAGGATCATCAACTTATATTGCAGAAAAACAGTCGCCATCACTAATAAAAGATGAGTTAATTACAGCAATGTCCTTCCCATAACAACAGATGGTAACGTCCAACAAGTGGATGGCCTGGGTAATAGGATTAAACAAATCTCAAACTTCTGACTCCTCTGATGTATTTTTCCTTGCAGGACTTGAACGCAACACCGAGGGGGGAGCGTTTCAAGGTGGGTTGGAGTGTGAAACCGTAGCGGAGCTGCAGTCTCATCCTGCGCAATAAGAGGAGGAGAGGGATCCTCCAGCCTGAGCATCACTGTGTCACTGCCATCCACACACTCCTGGGTGGACATGTGTGGGACTGAGATGTTCTCAGTGAGTGGATGAATATTAAAAAAAAAACAAAAAAACAATGTCATTAAAGGACATTTGACTCAAACAATGTGCACAGCCTGGATTCAGCACGATTCATCATTAATGACTGATGATGGTGATTCAGGGAGGGAGACTTTAAAATCCCACAACAAACATCCTCCACCTCCAGCTCCACATGAGGAGCCCTGCTGCTCCTCTGGGAGGAGGCTCCAGTAATAGCCTCTCACAACATGACAAATTCATTTCAAGTTATTTGCGGTCGTTCTATTTAAGAAAAGCGTGTGTTCCCCTCATTTTGTATTTATAGTCTAAATCCAGTTGTTTTTCTCAACTTAGTCTTCATCCACACAGTTTCCCCAAAGAAATCAATCAACTGTTACCTCAGAGAAGTGAATGATGCCACCAGATGATTTATATATGAACCCTCTTTCAGAATCATGTCCCACTTGCAAGTCCTCTCCAGTTCAAGATAATACGCAGGGTAAATAAATCATTTGAGCCAAATGATGACATATAAGAAAGACGAATGTCTTTCAGTTGTTGTTCATCCTTTTGACAGACGGCTGTTTTAAGAAACTCTCTTCTCCCTCAGCCCTGTCAACTCTGGAGTTCTGGAAATCTGTGCTATCACACAAAAATACAAACCGACTCAACAGCTTCTATCATTCCAACTCACAAACGGAGCTTGAAGAGACTGCGCCACTGCTGTTGTGGTTAGGCTGCAATACATCTTGCTGCGTGACGATTTTTATCCGTCTTTGTACAAGGCAGGACTTCCTCCTCTAAAGATAAAATAAAATTAGAGTAAACTTGTTTGAAATGCCGTTCATATCTTAACAGAAGTATTACTTACAGATACGTGCAGGACATTGCATACTACAGCGGAGGCGGTACTTGTATTGACGGAATTGATAATGGTGTTTGCTGGAGAATTGCCATATACAAATATATACAGGGAAATAAAGTGGATTGTGGGTTAGTGTGGACTGTATGTGCAGTAAACATATATGCATCTGGAGAAGGGACTATGAGGAAGGTTGTGAAAGTGCAGTTAGTACGAGATCTGAGGGGTAGAACACAGTCGAATGAATGAATCAGCAAGGGAACCGGTGACTAAGCCGTGCCGTCCTACTGGAGTTCATCACTGTTGCCTCATACAATGGCCTCCACACAGGGAGGTGGGAGCTGGACGGAGGTATAGAGCTTCATGTGAATGTGACCAGTGGCTGGATGTGCAGGCCTCTGGGTGTTGGCCTCACACTCAAGTCAATAATTAGATCAAAAGACAGCAGGAGAGATGTGATGGCATGGTTTTCAGGATGCATCATTTCACGTGATGTTGAAAATGCCAGGAATGTTTCAGACAGAGTCAGTGTCAGTCAGTCGCTGACTTTATGGCGTTGGTGAGTATCTGTTAGCGACATCTGGATGAACTGAAGTCATGAATGGAGTCAGGGAGATGAGTGCCACCAGGACAATGAGATTTCTGATTTTAAAGCGTCTCGGGACAGATGGCCTTGAATTTTTTAGACATTACTGCAGAAGTTCACCAGCTTATCCCATGTATCCCCCCCCATAATAGAGATGCTGATATAAAGAGGCGCCCTGAGGCCTTCAGGGACGAAGTATCTACTGTCACTGTTTGTCACAACGTCGGCCTCTCTTCCCCGCGGCTACCTCCATCTCTATCTCTGTCACTCGGCTGGTCGACAGAGACGTCACTGCTGCTCAAGGCCCTTTTTACAGATGCTCAACAGCGGTTGATGGGAGGAGTTACCTGTCACGCTGAGGGAAGAGCGTGAAAACTCAAAAGAATGATAGTGACAATTAATGTGTGCAGGTCTCAAATAAAGTCTGGAAACGTCTGTAGCCTTGCAGATATATGGTCACGGACAAAGTGTGGGTCAAATTGGAAATGATGATGGCACCAGTTGAAAAGTGAGAGGACAATCGTAGTTATTGCAGTTCAGCCTGAGGCCACCAGCAACGTCTCCATCACATTTCATGGCGACGCATTCGCCATAGCGAAGACATTTCACGGGGAACCTTAAGGCAGGAGGGAAGTGTCTGAGCAGCGAACACAGTGTGTTATTGTTTCGAGGAACAGACCGGCTCAGAATACTGTGCTGTTAGCGTGCCGCCCACAGGCTCTCAGTGCGGAGCAGAAAGATGATCGATGCCCCCCCCTTGCAGCAGTTTGTCAATACGGCTCCGAATGGCAACATTCCAGTGTGGACTCCCCCTTTTTCACTTCTTAAAACCCTCACTACCTCTGCTACGACCTGAGTCATGGTGAACGATGACCCCGTGTCAAAGCATCAAGCTCTCTGCTCCACCATTTTCCTCCTGACAGAAATATTTCTACCTTGATTGATGGACTGTTCTATTAATCCACCGCAAATAAAGCTCCACCCATTCTCTACCACACAGCTTTGAGTTTAAGGGCTCAGCAGCATTACAGCCAAATCAAAGAGAATCAAAGTCATCAGTGACTTCTTCAAGGCAGATTCAACTCAAAACGCCGTCACTTATTTTAACCCTCGCGGTTGTCTTCAGGCCCTGGCGGCGCTGACGGTTCCACGCAGCCTGGAGCCTCTGCGCTCGCACCCTCGACCCCCACCAACCCCCCCCACCTTCTGATCAGGCACCTGTCCTCACTAATGACTTCAATCCAGCTCTAATTTATTAGCAGGACACCAAACACAGATCATCATTTAAGCACATTCTTCTTTCGACAGCACTCAAGATCGCGGTGACAAAGAATCCATTTGTTAACTTATTAATGAGACAAGAATGAGTGAGTGCGTTTCTACACGGCAGCCTGTGAACTGGCTGCAGCCTCAGTGCCCAGCAAAATGCTCTGAGCATCCCATTATTCCTGCTTGTTTCCTGGTTTTCCTGGTTCTCCAGTTCACTCTGTTTCAGGAGAGCATGAAGACTTGGCCCTGTGTGGTTGTACTGGGCTGAATCCAAAGACCAGTACAACCACATTGCCCTTGTTTCATTAGTTCGAACCCGTCCTCGCAGGTGAGGCTGTGAGGCTGGGAGCACACACTGGCATTTGAAATGTCTCCCTCCTTTACCGATTAAGAGCACAGGCTGTGCTTTTATTCAAAGGTCTGGTTGTACGAGCACGTGACAAATCAAACCTCGGACTCCCTCGGGGGTTGTTGAGTCGTGCCGTCGCTGAAGAGGCAGCCTCAGGAAAACGTGCTCATGCATATCTTAATGACATCACCCATCTCTGGCCATAACTTGCACCTGACACCGAGCGGTTCAAGTTGGCGCCCTGCGGCAGATCATTAATTCCCATAATGACTTGCACTTGATGTCTTATTAGTTTATTGCAGCCGAGCAGGAATGCTTTGGCAAACACAGCTCACACAGCCCAGGCGGTTCACTGGGTTTCAGTCGGGATGCATTCGGTCACTGTTCATCATCACATTCCTCCGTCTGTGTCCTCTGGGTCTGCACATGACTGGGACAGACCAGGAACTGGGGTGGAGGGGATCAATTAGGGTTGTCTGCTGTCCTCTCCCACCATGCTTTACACACACACACACTCACACACACACCCAGGAGAGCTGAGGGTCCAGCTGGCGTGCAGCCCAGGCCGGCCCACCTCCATGGCGAGTGAACCAGGTCAGCACTGAACTGGTGCAAGTTAAGGAAGCGGAGGAATGTTCGTTTAAAACCCACATCAGTGCACTTGGACAAAGAGAGTGTTAGCATCTTTTGTTTGAGTTAAAGAGTAAAACTATAACCCACAGGCTGTAAAACATGCGGGGGTCTCCCTCACACAGCATCATTTATTTTCTCCACAGGTTCAAACATTAATTCTGAACTAAATTTTAAACTCACCAGCTGCTGATGCACTGGCTCTGTCTGTCTCTGTACCTGAGGATTCATCAGCTAACCCTCCGCTGCAGGTGAAGGTGCACTCGGAGTCACCTCCGTGCCCACACAATGATTTCTGGTCTGTCTATAACACCACACAAGCGACTAGGCCCAAAGTGTGAGTCAGTGGTTTAACACAAAACAACATCCACTACCTGCTCTTCTTCAGGCTGAAGACAAGGATTAAGAAATACTGATATTTCTAAACACACGCACATAAAATGGTAGAATTGCACAGACACGGTCTCATCAGAATAATCCTGCCCTGGGTACCAGAGTCACGCATGTCACTGTGGTTTTCTGCTGCCAAGTAAAGACCTTATTTTCGGCCCATGTTGGTTTTGATTGAATGTGAAGTGAACGCTTCCCCCGTTTAGAGGCAAATCCTTTCAAATACATAGCCAGGACTGTGGAACAAAACTAATTTAAACCCCGGTTTTCTGCCTCCACGTGTCAGAGCGATGTCTGTTAGTTAAACGACATCACGAGATCAACGTCCACCTTCTCCACCACGCAGATATACTGCAACTTTCTTAGTCTTTAACTAAATCTGTGATCAGCTCTGATCAGTATTTAATGCTGTGATTAAAACTACTCAGTGCAGTTACAGTTCATTTCCTATCCAGATCATTTGTTGCAAATCCCCAACACAATAGGAAAAATAATGTATTTAAATGTTCATTTACTTTCAAAGTACTACTACTCTGTACACACTGTTCTCTCTTCAGGCTTAATTATCTCAAGTGACAGAAATCAACAGTGTGTCCGTGGCCACATAGCAACAGTCCTGTGACCTAGTTTACACGCGGGCCGGCAGCCAGGGCTTTATTTGGGGAATCAGAGAGGCCTTGGTCATTACAAAGGACTTGGCTGAAGTTAACTGATTATTACTTTCCTCTTGTTTGTAAACAAAAAGCCCTTTTGTCCATTTTGTCCGCGGAGACATAATTCCACCAAGAGATCATCAACCCAAAACAGACCGGTCCACTCGGAGCCCCTCCCTCCTCTGTTCACTGTTACTTCATCGCTTGCATTAGTGTCTGCGACTTTGAAGTTGCACATTTATGAGAAGCTATTTGAAAGAAGCGCCATTGTTAAAGTATTTATACAAAAGAAAAAAGATCTGAGATATTATCACAATGAGCTTCTTTATTTCCTGTTCTTACAAAATCTAGTCACTGGGAATTTTGCATTTAAAATACACGTTTGGACTCCTCTACCAGTTGTCAAACAAAACTTCAACCTTCAGCTTCTTAAAACATGTCATTTGAGATTCAGAAGATCTCACACCTACATCAGTTTGGAGGGCAAAGTAACACGCCCGTGCCGTGTGCGCACGCTCCTTCATAAAGCTCATGTATTTATTAGAAGGGTGGCGTTATACACTCAGCCTCTTTACATAGCTCCTTTGAAAGCTTCAGCACCGGGGAACGACCATGCTTCAAACCATTATCAGTGTTGTGTTTCACACCTGGATTATTTATGGACTGCCAAAGTCCATTTGAGCGCTGGTGGAGACCAGTGTGGGACACAACACTAAAGGAAGCCGTCACAACCTCCAGCATTCATAAATAATAGGAGGGATATAAGGGCTGAGTCACAGACACACAAAGGTTTCAAGCAGATAGATAAACGCTAACTGTTGTTGGCTGAGAAACATTTTTTATTTGAATCGCAGCTTCTCTCTTGTCCACGCAGGGAGAGCCTGGCGTCCTCCCACCGCTCCAAACGTTTAGCGCAGCACTGTGCTTAAGCGACGGGATTCTGCAGTGCAGAAAAGCATATTGTCTCATTTGAAATTAATGGACTGACGCAGGAGAGCAATTCAATCAAACGATAAAGTGTCACGGTGGTGTGAAAGCCACTCCTGTCCTCCAGGGGCCCCCGGGCCACCCACGCAGATTCGTATCTCTGTGGGAACTTAGAGGAGGAGCGCCGTAATAAACCCACAGCAACTGTTAATTGGCCTTCCTTTTTTCAGCACGGCCTGATTTCATAGCCGCTGGTGTCGAAGATGAGAAATCTACAGCTTTTGAAGGAGTTGAAAGCTCAGCTGAAGCAGAGACAGGGTTAGCATGGTGAAACTGAACAATGCAGCCCATGTTTGAAGGAGGAAACCGATGCAATCTGAATGGGAAATAAAAATATACTGATGGTTTGAAACCTCGTGCTCATATGTGGCACAATCCACACGGCTACTAGCGTAGCAATCGGACACCTTGGAACTAATCATCCATCTTTATAAGCTCTAATAATCCAAAGGGGACTGGGAGCTGGCACAACACGCAACCACCTTGCGTGGCGTGTTACAAAGACTTGGGTCCACGCCAGAGACACACACAGGAGGATCCCAGGAGATGAGTTGGCTTTGACGATAAAAGCAGACAGAGGAAAAGCATCCAGCTACAAATGAGTCTCCTGGGCTTATACTGTGGGACTGTCAAGTTAACCTGGACACTGAGGGACATTCAATAATGGAGCTGGGCCTTACTGTGGAGCTCCATCATGGTCAGAGCTTTATTTTGTTCAAAACTTTTGTTCTGCTTCTTCCTCTCCACGAAACATGGAAGAAGAAAGACCAAGAGAAGCATAGAGACTTAATACACACTCAACTCAGGTGGCTCAGGATGAACGGGCCAACCTGGCGAGGGCAGGAAGTCCAGGCAGAGATTTCAAAATAAAACAGGAAAGTGAGATGACCTCCCAGAGGGACACAGGCTGGAGCGCAGAGACAAGAAAACACAGTTCATAGTTGAAGTGAAAAAGAGGACCAGCAACACGGGAGGCATGTCAACGCCACACGTCATCGACCACTGTCGTTTCAGAACTGATGCCACGTTTGGTCAGACTATCCTCCCCTCTGCACAAGGTCACATTATTCAGCGGTAGCACAGCGAGCTCAGCTCACATGACAGAGGAAGCTTCTTTTCAGACTTCACTGCGTCTGACTGGAGACTCCGGGGGTCCCAGGTGCGTGACTACTTAATGGTCCTGGAAGGTAGCACTTGTTCCCATCTGCCAGGGCGACCCCAGAGCTCTGCTGTCACGAGGATCGAGAAGCTTCCACATGTATGTTGCATGCTTTTAAATACGTGCCGTCATCCACGGTTGCAGCAGCGGCAACACTGCGGCTGCACGCAGCTCGCAGATGGAGGCAGAGACGCACGAGGGAGGAAGAGAAGCCCGTAACACACTTTATATTCCATAAACATCCACGACAGTGCTACGGACCACAGTCAGAGTGATGCACACGCTCCAATTCACACATGGATCATTCTGGAAAACCACTTCAAACTATGTATATTTGCCAATATTTCTACTTTTGAATCAATAAATTCCATTTCCAACAATGTATCTCAGTAACAACCACTGTGTACTTACAGATACACTGAAGTAAGAGTATAACCCTAAAGGACCAATTTTCTAATTTTCTACCTGATTGTTTCATGTGCTGTTGTAGGTCATAAAGAGGCAGTAATATTAAAAACGGGAACAAAATAACGCCACTCCTTGTAGGGGCTTTAAAAAAGACCAAGCTCTTCCACAAAAATAGATAAAAATCCATCTGTTTCTCTCGGTCTCATCACTCTTTCTTCCTGCCTACATCTAATTCTTTTTCATTGCTTCACATCTCCTCCTCTGTTTTCCCCCCCCCCCCCCCCCCCCCCATCTCTCTTACTTCAAACCTGCGCTCTACTCTTTCATCTCTTTCCAATCTTCTTCGACACCAGCTTCAACTACCGGCTCTTTTCTCCCTCTTTTCCTTTTTCCTGTCAGAGGGCCCTTCCAGCTGCACCCATGTGAAAGCAAGTCTTGTTTTCTTTATTGGGAGTAAATAATAGATCAAGGTTAAACTCAGAACAAGTCCAGCTGAATGCACCCAGAACAACTTGGAGAGCAACTTCCAATGCTTTTATTTTGTAAAGTCTTCTCGCAGTGCACGTTTCAGTCTGCAGACTTAGTTTGGCCCTTCCTGTTTCCATGGCGTTGTGAACTCAAGTCGAAATCGTAACATTTAAACCAAATCAATACATAATGTTGAGTACTGTCTGGTTTTTTAATCAATACGATTAAAAATACATATTAAACTATATTTTTTCTGCTGACGTCCAAGCTAATTACGGATCATTTATTGGGATTAGTATATGAGCTGTGCACTGTGTAACAGACTAATAAACATATAACGATGAATTCCATGATTAAACTCATTAGCCCGCTGATGTTTTATCAAACACAAACCTGGACATGCTCTTGCAACACAGCAGCTTGAGCACAGCGGACGCTGGAGCCAGATGGCAACCGCTGGTTAATTGCAAAATAATCTTTCCAAACACTGGATTGTGTTTTTTTAGGTGTAAGCCAGCATTTGCAGATGCATGCTGGGAGATCAGACTTTAAGTCTCATCTGCAGGGGAAATTTCTCAGCGGGGCCTCGGCTGTTTCAAAGCAGATTATGGATGCGAGACTCGGCCGTTTCAGGCGGCATCATCGCCCTTGTTTGCGCTATCGTTTACAATGCACGGTCCATATTAATCAGGCGAGCGCTCAAGCGGTGCATTTCGGTACAGTTTTCTTTCTTAAACACTTTGCTGTATTTATTTACAGAGAGGCTGAATAAAGCACAGTGTGTGCACACACCCACACAGTCCTCCGAGAAGTTGCACCGTGGCCGTGCAGGAGCTCGTAAAATAGTTGAAATTAGAGCCACATGGAAATAATGCTTCCACTCACACGTTCCTGAAGGCACCAGCAGATCCAGTGGGGGCTGATGCCAATGATCACATGACACATACTGACCACATGCAGCCAGGAGAACCTCCCCTCAGGTAAGGACCCTCCATCTATCGAACACATCGGCCTCCCTGCACACCAAAGATGGCAGCTGGACTGGACCTCGAAGGGCACTGGTGAGCAGAGAGCCGGGCTCAGCGCTGTGACTGTACTGCTCTGACCCTGGTAGAATATCACCTCTTAAAAGTGTTCACATTAAGAAAGCAGAAACACTGAATGTGTCTCCTCCAGGCACTCCAGTTTCCTCCCACAGTCCAAAGACATCACTGGTCAACCTAAGCTGCGTCATCTCTGAGATGAACTGGTGACCCCGCCTCTCGCCCAGTGACAGCTGGGACTGGCTCCACACAAGACCTAACGACTGGACGGAGGTTTTTACACTCTGAGACCACAGACAATGAAAGGCTCTGTGTATGAGCTTTTATGAAACCATCATTACGTTGAAACTAATCTGTTTCGACGCACGTTCATCAAGGTGGGTTTACCAAACAGAATCTCCAGGACGGACGCAGCCATCCAGCCTCCATGCTGACTTGGAACCAGTGTGAAACTTAACGTGACGCAGCAGCTGATATTTCCGTGTGTGGGCTCTAACTGTGAATAATCCTGACTAACGTTAATGACCTTTCTGGGCCGGCCAACACCACGTACCTTATGGCATTATTCCCTCTGACGTGATCCTCAGCAGCCACCCACCAACACCTGATGCAAGCGGCGTGTCACAGTTGTCCTTTGGGCATCGTCATCAAGATACTGCCTCTCACCACTATCTCCTAGGACGCGTGTGCGTGTGGCCTTCAGAGTGGGAACACAAATGAGTCATCCATCCACCTTTCTGTCCCCCTCATCTGCTTCTTCGTGTTGCTCTTCCACATTCCACTGACCAGGTTGAAGGGGAGCTGTTGTTCTCTCAGGGTGAGTCACTCTGACTCGATCTCTGGAGCCACTCAGCGTTTGGCCATGAAGCGGGGCTCGCTCACCAGAGGCCGATTTCACGCCAGGAAATCTACAATTCAGTTCTCGAATCTTTTGTCGTGCCGGAATATTCACCGTCACAAATGTGGATGCAAACGTCAGCCGTCTACGAGCAACGCTTCAGTCTAAAAATGAAATTCTGACTGCACATCTGTTGATACATACTGTAGCGTAGGGCTAGTTAGTCCAGGTCTCAGTTTGTCCTCCTGCTCAAACAACTGGGGACAACTAAACCGCCTTATCAACGCCATTGACGTCAGGAGAAGATTCAGCCACGCTAACTCCACACAGAAAGGCCCTGCTGGCCCTGCCCGGGAATCGAACCCAGGACCTTCTTACTCTGTGTCTTTTCCAGGCCACGCTACGGTACGTCAGCGTATGTCAACGTGCACTGTTGGCTCACAGCAAAGCTATGGCGACAACAGGTGGCGGCGCAGCACAGCTCGCTGTGTAAGCCGATGAGTCAGGGATGCAAATGTATTGTAATGAAAACGTGTTTGTTTTCTGTGAAGCCTGAAGGTGGACGTGCAGCTCCACCGTCAAGCTTTAAAGAGACGGATGAAAACGTTTGCTCCAACCGGTGCCACGAGGAGAGGGAGAGCAATCAAGCCACAGCAGACACACACACACACACACGAAAAAACTTCAAGTTAATGACTTAATCACCCTGGGTTTAGTTTTTAACTCTGGCCTCTCGTCATTATCGTTTCTAAATGAATGAATTAACAATTCGTTGTCTCAGACAATTTACTGCTTCATAATTGGCTGCTGGAGCATAATCTGCTGTTTACCAAGCCAGCTGAGCTGGAGTTGACCCTCATGTTCATTCATTAGCTGTTGACTGGGCGCCCCACGGGCTCCACAGCTCCACAGCTCCACAGCTCCACGTCACGAGGGGCTGGTCCAGCATCAGTGCAGCTGCCAGGTGGCATCGGTCAGCATCACCGCCCACGCTCGCTTAGACCACGTTAGGTGAGGAACACTCACTCACTCACACTGTGGGAACAGGGGCCTGACGTCATTGGGCAGCGCGAGACCTTTACGGGGCCGGAGTCACCGTGGAGACAAACTGCTCTGCTGTCAGCTGGATCGCAGCGACGGAGGCTGACGAGCCTAAAACTTGGTAAATTGGTTAGAAATATTGGGGGGGGGGGGTCATTCAGGGTTCATTGATGTATTAGGGAAAATAAAGGATCATTAAAGGTTTGTTCCTTGTCATTAATTAATGAGCTATTCCCACCAAGCGGCGTCTGCCACCTGTCGGCTCATCTATGGCTTTTTAGGAAACTCTTTGAAAAAGTGTTCAAGTTCTAACTGCAGGAGCCAAGAAATCTTCATTCGGGCAGTTGATCTTTGACCATTAACAATACTGAAAAAGATCGATGACCAGCCATGACTGCGTTCATCCCTGTGGCGTGTTGCAGTCAAGTGTTTGGGACTGAAACAGGTTGGTGTTTACACTGAGGCTAACGCTTCGTATCAGGAATCAGTATCATGAATAAACTAAACTGTCTGGCTCGCTCTGATGAATGTTTTCAGAAGTCTGCATTTGGAAATGCTTTTTTCATTAGCTTTCTATTGGCAGTCCCATGATTAACACAGTGCTGCAGATAATTTATTTACACAATCCATATCAGACGAAGGAAAGGAAAAGAGCTTTTAACATTTCAGACTGTGAGCGTTTATTCTTTCATTACCCCAATAACTTGTCCAGACAGGTGCTGGCTCTCCAATGTTCTACCTTTTGAAAAGCTGCATTCATCCTGAGGAACAGTCATCAGCAGAAACGTGCACATGGCAAAGATGACGTGCATCATTCCTTGTGGTCAGAGAACCACTGTCATCATTCAGGCTTATTGTCACAGGGGGGCGTTGTTGCTTCTTGCTTGTTCATTTCATCTCCACACACACACAACAATAACTCCTCAGCTGCATAGGTGTGTAAAAGCCAGGAACAAATGGATGCACGACACACAAGAAAATACTATCAGAATGTTTAACTAGTATCATTATTGTACATTTTTACTTTATCATTTACAACAACCTGATATACTGAATAAGTAATTATGGGAAGTGTAACTGAGGATACTGTGCATGCGTTTGTATCCACGTGCACGGAGTGTGCATCACATTTGTATTATTTGTGATTGTATTCCGGTTTATGATTCTATTATTTTTATATTTTTGGGCTCAGTGTGTTACTTTGGCTGGACACTAGGGGGCAGCATTCCACCACAGACCGCACGAACGTGTGTGTGTGTCCGTGTGTGTCCTGCTGACAGTAAACACGCGAGATGACAGAAACAGACAATGCAGGTTTGGAAGATTAAATCTTTGCTGTGAACAGACAATGAAATGACCTACAATAAACTGTATATTGGCATGGAGTCTATTGTGTAATGACAACAACCTGTTGAGATGTCTAATCCTGCGTGTGTGTGTGTCCTAGTCCTATGATTTCTAATAGAAGGAGAATCCAGGACATAACACAGCGTCAGAAACTGGCTGCCAGTGAGCTGCAGCCTGGCTCACTCGTTCAATGATTCCTCCTGCCGGGCCGATTTACAGTGACCCCTTCACCCCCTTCACCCCTCACCCATACAAGCCTTCTCTTTCCCCCAGTGCACCCAGGACAGACGGCCAGTGACTTGGCTGGGGGCAGGTCACACCAACAGGTAGCCTGTGAGCCTCCTCTGACCTGACAGAGCAATTAAATCACTCTCACAGCGTTGGCCGTGCACGTCCGTGGGCTCAGACTCTCATCTGAGCATTTAGCAAAAAGGAGAGTGCATATTGTGCTGGGGGGGGGGCCAGGGTTTGCTCTCCGGCTCTGAGGCTGCGAGTGGCTGAAAACAGTGGATTAAGCGAAGGGTCACGGCCTTGCTGATGGGATTTTTCTGAAAATATAACCCATGTCCCACAGCGGTGTTTCAAATATATAAATAATGTTTGACATCGCGGGTGTATTATTAACCGCGGTGGAGGGCACCGTTGAAGAGGAGATGCTAGCTCTGGTCCGGCAGAGCCAATGAAGTGTCCGGAGCCTCGTCAGGTTAAAATGAACCCAGTGGAGTGAAGAACGCAGCAACCTCATCTAAATGAGAACAGGAAAACGAGAGTCTGACGTTTCCACATCTAAAACAATGAGAGTCATTGTGCACGCGAAGATAAACCAAACAACCAGCACCAAGGCAGAAAACGTCCACTTTCATAGATCCACTGAGGAGAGAGAGCTTCAGTCCACCGGATCCAAAGGAGCTTTACCCTCCTTGCACCTCTTGAGCTATAGTCGTAAAGCTGCAGCACGTGACAGCAGATAATCCGTGGATTGTATGGATGTGTTGTGCTCATGTTAAAGCTGTCCGAATTTGTTTTGTGCTCTATCCTCGACGTCGTTCTGTTTGTGATTTGTTGATGGAGCCGTGCGGACGTCAGGAAGCGTCTTTAACGTGCAGCACGAGAGACACAAAGCTTTTTGGATGCAGCCTGCCTTACCCCATGAATCATCAATGAGTTCAACTGACCACTTTAATTCAACAATTATTAATTTAATTAATTTGCTTGATAGCTGCGATCACATTAAAAAGACTGAGATGAACATTCATTGCTGTAGTAATAATCTATTGATCATTGTAAAAAAGATTAGCCTATAATCAAGATATACAGAAAAAAGTTAACCATCTGATTTCAAAGGACAGAAAATTGTTTATAAATTCTTTTTTAAGAGTGTTAATCATCTGTGACAATTTGTTAATAATATATTTTTTTTAGATCTTCTACATAGATACTTAATTAATCCCAAACCGAGAAATTGTGGTGTAGCAGCAGCAACACATACATAAATACAATACATTTAAAGTATAAGTATAGAAATAGTACAAAGGTGTTGCCATCATTTAAAATGTAATTTCTATGTAATCTCTTATTTTGATTGCCAAACATTTTGACCATGACTAATAGAATTCTCATAATTCCAATATGTCTATAATAATAATAATAAAAGTATGTATTTCTATGGTGTGAATATGTTTGGCATATTATTTAATTACTGCATCACTGTCACTTTCAAATGAAATAAAAAAAAAATATGCACACACTAAAACTATAGCTCAGAAAATCCCAGATGATCAAATTCCTGACAGAAGCTATTGATTAAAATCCAATTTCTGGTCCTATACACAGTTATTGTTACCTGATGTTGGCCACAGCAGCAAACTGAATAAAAAACAGGGGAGAACGAGTAGTTGCGTGTTTATCGTGGAGCCTCTGTTCAAATAGTTTGGAGCTAAAAATTGTGCAGAAAATCCTCTCAAGATCCACAATGGAGACTGGCCCGGACCGCCGGCATTCCTCCATAATCTCAACCCGGCACACGCCCTCAACATTTGTTCACGTTCGCTCTCCCTTTCTTATCCCATCCCACATCTCGAGCCTCAGCATCCTCCTCTCCACTGACACCCAGTCAAACACAACACAGGCCGGGTCCTGGTCTCTGCTTCAGCTCACTGCTCCTTCAAAGACCTCGTACGTCGTAAAAAAGGTTTCCAGCGCAGACGAGAACAGTTTGATCACAGAGAGGGCAGATGTGCGTGTGGACAGAAATAGAAAGGAGCGTGGAGGTTGGCGTTTAAAGGAAAAAGCCTTCGGGGATGTCTAAACTTTCACAAAGAAGAGATCAATAAAAAAATAAATAAAAAATAAACAACAACTGTTAGAATTCAGAGAACTGAGAGAGTGTGAACAGACTTCACATTGTTGTTTTCGCTCGGCCCCACTCACACTCGAGCGTCATGGGACGTTCTGTGGAGCTGCTTACTGGAAATCAGCGTTACACTCGTTTGTGGATTTCTCCTCATCTGCATGATTCTGCCCCAGCGTTTTATCTGATGCTGGAAAGCGAGAAGGAACGTTTGAGACGCGTCAGGTCACTGCAGCAGCGCTGTTCAGTGAGAGGCCGTCGGTAATCATCTGTTACCCCGACATCCCACGCGACTACAAAGAGCGGGCGTAAACTGGGTTGTGTCTCAGCTGAGAGACGACAGAGGACAAAGTCTACGACTTCAACAAAGACTAAAAGATTCTGTGTGACCCTGAGTAACCTTTCAAACATAAAACCACAGCTGTTCCTAAAAATACACGTCCTCCACAGCAGAGCTTTTGATGCTGCAGTTCACTGTGTTCAGGCCAGGTTTCCAAAATGGCCGCTGGGAGAATTGGAACAAATCCATTTTCTGGCAGATTCAAAGTTTTCTTGTCAGGCACCTACTTAAACTTGTGAAGAAAAATACACAGAGACAGAGAGATATTTTTAAGATGGAGACCTGACTCCATATTTTTTGCCTCAAACTTTAACCAAACAGCTCCAGAAATAATCACCTGGAGAAACAACAGCATTCAGGAATATACAGGTTTGGTAAAAATGCTTCCAGCCGTGCTAGTGAGACTCAGAAGACGACAGGAGACCGGCCCATTGTCTCAGCAACAATAACCAAGATGTTTGCTTTCTTACAGAACCCAGGAAGTGTCCACCTCTGCATCGTCAACCCACAGCATCTGAGCTCGGTGTGTTTACGCTCAGATTTTAAATTTAAAACAACTGGTTCTACATCACAACAAGACAAGAGCTACATGGACAGATGTTAAATGTTTCTGGTGTGACAGAGTCGCAGTTTTGTCTGTGTTCATTGTAGAAATGATCTCTCACTTACCTGCAGTGTCGGTCTCTGGTTCACTTCCTGGTTTGGACAAATGAGGTGGCTCAGGTGGTGCCTGATGAAATATAGAGGCCCCGCGTCAAAATCACCCCAAATGTGTTTATATGGTTTCAGTTGGTCAGTGTTGTTAAGGCTTCCTGTTTTCAAAGGGTGGTTTGTTTGAGTTAAACTTAATTTATTTGTATTTTGTGAATGATGTCAGTCTAGAAAAGGTTTTTTTCCTAAATGACTCTGTGCCTGCAGGCTGGGCCGGCCGGTCTGTTGTGTTGGGTATTTCATCTTATAGCACAGGGGCTAGCTTGAGTTCCAGGGCAGACGGAAGAATGAATACATTCACCAGCGGCTGTAATTAGAAATCAGTCAGAGTGGTTTTCTGTCCATCAGCTCCGTGCACATAAACCACGGCCTGAGGAGGTTCCTGTGCCACTTCTGAACGTGCAGGCTACTGATTTTAGGAGAGAGAAAATTCAATAGAAATTCAACCTGTCGCTCTGTTTCTGAAGAAAGTTCCGAACAAAATTAAATTAAATGCATTTGCTATTTCCCACTCGCTGTAAGAACTGGTTGCATGGATAAAGACTTGCATTAAAGAAAAAAAATTAATGCAACGTAAATGTGTCATTTCACACTCATGTCTGGTTCATGCGATGCCTGTTCAGAGTTGTTAAATATTTAACAGCTGGGCTGCAGGATCTATGAAAACACCGTCTAAAGGGACATTTTCAAAGTTATTCCCTCGTCCTTGATGTTCGCATGGAATCTGCTCTCTGCAGACGCCTTAATGTAACACAACATTAGCTTTTCATTAATATTAAAGCTGGTGGAAATGGTCTGAATGCATATGGAGCGTCACCAGTCTTGACATCCTGGTGAGTGGAGTACCTGCAGGAGAAAAGGATTGCGGTCAGAAGGTGGCGTGCATTTTAAACGACTCGAGAACCTCAAGTGTGTCGTGACAGGCTCCGACTGTCAGACACCCATCACGTCGGAGACTGACATCAAGAACATTGGCCGCTGAAACAGTTTGCAGACGCACGCATCAACACGTCACATCTGATTTCTCACGTACGCCACGCCACGGAGTCGCTGGAGAAATCAAGGGGCTCCTTGATGTGTCCCGTCAACTTGGAGGAGAGCGTGTTTGAAGAAACGGAGAACAGCAGCCCGAGCCAGATGCAATCAAGTCCCAATCCGTGATAATTAGCTTTAGCTCGCCGGGCGTCTCGCCTCATCAGGAGCAAAGTGAGGGGGCAGAGCTGGAGCCGCTGCAGCTCAGTGAGCTGACACGGAGCCACGCGTGCTGTGGCAAAGCATCTGGACGGGTGGCGCGGGGCCAGTCTGTCTTTCTCTCTTTTTTTTTTTTTTTCGTCAGCCGTTTGAAGCTGACTCGCGCTTCTGTACAGATGTTGGCACATTAGGGACACATAAGTGAGGTCAAGCGGGAGAAGAAAGGGCCCAAATCGAGCGTCGTGCCACATCGGAGGTGCCAAGGCAGCGCTAAGTCGCTGCGATGGGCTCGCTCCGACCCAACCGACCGACCAATGGTGTGAGCATTCCGTGTACCACGCATGCCAGGCGTGCTGAGATTTGTGACAGCTGTGGGCAGAGAGCAGAGACGCTGGGTCGGTCTTGGCAACTGGAAAGGCGGGACAGGTGGAGCAGAGCTCATCCGATTGAGTCTTGCATGCGTGAGGGGGCGAGTGAGCCAAAGCCTCATATTATCATCATAATGCAGAAATCCAGCACATGACCCCTATCAGGGCGGCATGGTGATGCCTGAAAAGAGTAAACACGCTGGCAAATGAGGACGCAGCTCCCTGTCAGCGCTGCACGCTTTTTAGTGATTTAATAAAGAGACGCCGATGACACAGATCAAGAAAAAGTAGCACCGTGGTTGTCTGAAGAGTTCTACCTCCAATAAATGAGCAAAGTCACTAAAATGACTTCAATTAAACTGAGAATGTATGACATGAGTATATTTGCTCCTCGTGTGATTAACCGTAGCCTCAGAGGCTGTTAAATTAACTTGTTTGGATTAAACTTTAAACATCAAGACAAACAAGCTGAAGAGCTCCATTCCTTTGAGTCATCTGCGGTTTTTGCAGCGAAATTCAAAAAGTGTAAAGTGAGCAGACGCTCGCTGACGCAAAAACAGAATGTTTAGTTATAGCTTGACTTGATTTAGTTTTTCCGAGCCAGATATAAATAATATGCTGATTACAGCATTAACAGTATTTATAAAGACTTCCTTAAAAACCCATCGACTAAATTTACCACCGGCCTTGGTGAGATGACATCGCTGACACGGACAGGATTGACATGACACTGTGGAGGCAGGGTGATGTACGGCCCACGGAGGGCTTCACATGCTGGGTTATAAAATGTGCGACTAGATTAGAAGAGAGAGAGAGAAGATGGTCATCGTACTATGTTACCAGCAACACACTAACGGGACAAGATGCACAGATGACAGATGTGCAAATTTTGACTGAGATTGAATGACTTAAATTATGAGCAGATTAGCAGGGTTCGCTCAATCTGGCAGGGTGTGTGTGTGTGTGTGTGTGTGTGTGCAGCTGCTGCTGTTCTGTTATAAAGTGAACTGCATCTCCATCCCTAGAGCTGACCTGAGAGCAGTCCTGTCGGCCTGTGGCCTGGGGAATAAACAACTGCCTCAGTTTCCTCTGGAAATCAATTTCCTCCTCTGTTTCAAGCAGCATCGTTCCTCCTCCCTCCCTCTTCTTCTTCTTTTACACCCTTTCCCCTGTTCTCCGACTCACACGTGTCTCCATTCACTGCTCTTAATATGTGGTTGTGGAGTAGTCGTCTCTCAGACACTATAGGTCAAGGAGCCGCTGAAATGCCAGCTTGTAAAGATGCACCCAGCCTTCCCCTATGGCACGAGTCCACATGTGGCTCGTTCATGCCGGCTGTCAGCTCCCATTACCTAATTGGAATTGAGATGCATCTGGCCTGCGTTTTTGTCTGCACTGCACTCCTAGTGGAGATGCACCCCCCTCCTCCTCTTCCTCCTCTTCCTCTTCCTCCACAGGGCACGTTAGGACTCTCTTTCATGCTCGTGCTCGTCCCACTGGGAGAGGGTCTCCTCACACATGTGCGGTCAAACAGTCGTGTACATGACAGACGGGGAAAAAGGGGGAGATGGCACCGAGCAGATCAGAGCTGACTCCTGTGGTTCACTGCAGTTAATAAGAGCAATGGTTAATTCATGAGATCTGTCATGCTACAGTGGCTTCAACTTTAATGTCGGTAAAAAAAAAAAAAACCACAGATTACAGCAGCTCCGGCGCTTCTAACTCTTCATCTGTCAGGATCGGTGACCTCGCGTGTCCAGCTCGGAGATCCACGACGGCATCATGACACTGGAAGAGCTTCATCGCCAGGCATGGGAACGAGCTCACGTTATTGACGTTGTCGTCCTCACCTCGCCCTGCAGCCTCAGTGATTCCTTCCTTCCATGGGAGGGAAGAGAGGAGGCCTGTCACATCACATGGATTATGGCTCATTAATATCCATTAAGTTAGCGGAGAAACGAATGGCAAATGACCCAAATTCTGCAGCGTCTGAGGACAGCTTTTGTGCAACGAGAGCTCCAAGACAAAAGGAGGGGTGTTAATTATAAGTGAGGACTTAGGTCCCGCCGTCAACTCGTCCCTCATATTCAGATGCTGTAATGTTCTCACAGGAGACTGGTTAATAGCTGGAAGGACGTTGATGGTTTACTGTAAATTCCCAGTTTCTTTAGAGATGTGATAAGAGGTCGGAGAGGCTGTGCTCCCCTGCTCCTCCTCCTTATTCCGCTCGTTCGCTTTCCCCAAACAGCCACTTTGTCTCCATCTGCTCTGAGTTAAAGTAAAAGTCACGCAAAAGCAGAAGGTTAGATTTTCAGCATCCCAGAGGTTTCGGGCTTAGACAGTTGTCTGATGACAAAAGGAGCCTAGTGTGGCGCGAGATTTACAGCCTCGCCTTGAACACTGAAGGGTCCTCAGCTGCCAGAGTGATACGCTGGAGGAGCGGAGGGGGGACGCCACATATCTGGCTTCCATTTTCTGCGAGAACAAATGCTGCCCCTCCTCAAGGGATATTCTCAATCTTCGTCCCGTGTTCTGAAATGAAAACAAAAGGCAGATTCGTCCAGCACAAGCAGCCGAATGGAGAATCTGGCCCTCGGAGGAGCTCAGAGTTCCTCCGTTCTCAGCAGCAATAATCTGAGATGGAGCGCACTGAAGCTCGCCTGACGTTCTGTTGCAGGAATGAAATGTGTGATTGCGGTCGTTGACCTTCGTAATGATGATGTAATTATCATAACAGGAAGTCCTTCAGTGATGATGCTGTAGAGAGAGCGACGACATGACGCGTTGTCGTATTGAAGCAGCGTCACAGTATAATGATGTTTTAGTTCCTTCTCGGTGGTGTCCAGTGGCAGTGGCTGAGTTAACATCAAAGCTAATTAAACCTCATTCACGCCTGGCTGCTTGAATATGAGCTGCACATATTCTCAACCTGAGCGCTTTTATTTTGAAGCCTAACTGCAGCTGCTGTTGATTTTCCGTTGATGGACGTTGTCAGAATTGAAAACTATATAATAAATAAATAATAAGTACAACAAAATAAACCAGTTTAGTGTGTTGATGTTTATTTAAACTTTTTGTTGATGCTCTCATTTCATGGAATGGGGCTGGTATCACAGAAGAAGCGTGGGTTAACCTTTAGCCGAGCGCTCCAGCTTGTGCAGGTTATTTTCAGCCTCCCTCCACCTCTGGTTTGTGTCAGAGGGATCCATTTATCCAGAGCGCAGGCCGGAGTTTCCACCTCCTCATTGGTTATCACTGTAATGTGGATGCTTGGAATCTGTGGAGGCAGCAGATCATTACCTGACGCCTGACTGGGTTACAATTACCGGGGCCTTAACTGTCCCTGTTGGGAAGCAGCTCTGGGCTCCAGGAGTGTGCTGCTAGAAGTATAAAAATAATTTCCTTCGGTCCATAAGCCACTCTGTTACACGTCAAATTCAATTAGCCCAGGTTGCCATGGTAAAGGATTATTGTGGCGTTGAGTGGAGATAAGGAGTTTGAACTCAGACCTTCAGTCACTTTTTAATATTTGTGCGTATTTGCTGTTTTCACGTGAACATGGAGCCATCTTGTATGAGGCTCTTAGAAAACTAAAACCCGATTAGAGACCAGCGTTTCCTGAAAAGGCAGCCGGGCTTCAGTTCCTCCTCTGCGGTAATGACTTGCCTTGTGCGAGAGGGTAAATGTGTGTGCGCATGGATGAGCTCACGTAAGCTCACCGAGGGGGCTTCACCCGCCTCATCCTCACTGACCACCATCTGGCACCCTTTTTTCACATGACAGAGGCCTACTCTCCGTCCCACGCTTTTATTTGTGTGTGTGTGTGTGTGCACTGAACTGAGCCGCGGCGCTCCGGTGCTGTCCGTGTAAACGCTGCTCTTCCGTGATTTGTTGATCTGCCCTTTTATCTCGCCGTGCAACCTGGACGCTGCGACGATCCTGGCAGCACATTTTTCACCAACCTCTATTTATCCGTTTGCTGATTTATTTTTGACAAGTAAACAAATGGGAGAACTCCTCCAACCGGATGGAAGCAGTGTTTCTATTTGTTTGCTACGTGAACAAATCACACACACACACACACACACAGTTGTTTCGTAGGGATATAAATATTCACTGATGATTATCCTGGATTACTCCCTGATCATAAATTAGAAAAAGACCCAACAATGTCTGTGTGGCAATAAATATTTGACAGATTAACAACCCCTGGTGTGCCTTCAGTTTGTGGGTGTCGTTCCAATCCAGCATGAAAATAACCTTTAATACGTTTAAGCGTATGGGCATGAAGGGTGCTGCGTTAGAGGCTACCACGTCACGCTCGCTTTTCAGGTCTAATTTTAGCCAGACTTGCTTTTCCCCTCCAGAGGATCAAGGTTTTTTCCCCCTCAGGGGTGGCAATAGTACAAATAGTGCTAAGTTCACTGGCGGAGCTCCTCCTCGGAGACACAGCTCCAGCATCATTCTTGATGTTTCCGTGTCAGATTTGCTGAGCATTAGAAATGATGACTTTGGACATATTGTGTCCCCCCTGAGAAAAAGCTGTCCCATGTCTTTGATCAGAATTTATTCCATACTTTGGATTTACTCTCCCGGCCCCAGCTTTGGATCCCTGCATGTCGTTGGGGGTCCAAGTGGGAATTACTAAGACTGAAGTAAAAATATTATTAACCCAAAGAAATGTGAAAGTGCCCTCTCCATGCCACAGATTATTTTTCTGTTTCTGACCTCAGGGGGGGGGTTATGGGGAGTCGGGCACGGGGCAAAATGCTGCCATGGAGGATTTTTTTTTTGTGACAGAAGCTTTCAGTTTGCCTGTCTATCACTCTGTAAGACGTGAGACATGAGGGATATAAATACCCCCCCCAGATACCCTCGTCCCCAGCCTATGCCAGCGCCCCCCCCCTCACGTGGTCCCACTGATTGCACACTACCCACCTTCCAAGTGCCCCTCATGGAGGCTGGAGGTCCTTCTGAGAGCTGGGAGTGCTTCTGCTCCTCATGACTCTGATAACAACTCAAAATAAAGGCTCAGTCAGATGGGGCCGGCCATTCCACCGCCACGAGCAGAGCCCCCGCTGCTTTGATTTCATTTGTCTTGTCTTGGACGTGCATCAAGGCCACATGACAAGTCTTTAAATCGGCTGATTACTTTGCATTGATTATAGCAATTCCACCTTCTAGGGAGCGAGGTGACCTTGTTGTTGTTCAGTTGCTGGTCAGACAAATGTTGATGCAGTGACCCAGATCGAACACCTGTGACCAGAGGGGCAAGACAGAACGGAAAATTCATCCACAGAGCAAAGGTCTATCATGAAAAGTTTGGACTCAGTCTAAATTTTAATGCTTGAATAACGAAGGATTAGGAATGAAACTGCTCTATTGTTGTGATTATACCAGTTTGTATTTGTATGTCTGCGTGTTTAGATGAAATACTATTGAATAAATATTTATAATGTTTTGAATCGATGTTATGATTCCCTCATTGACACCTGACTGAAATATGATATTCAGCTTCTCTCTCTCTCTCTCTCTGTTCTATTATAAGAATTTAAAATCATCTCTGCGCTGTAATTTAAATATGCAAAGACGATTGTAGGCGTTTGCGCGTCATGGCCAAGGTGGGATGTGTTACTGCAGTTAAACATATCATCCTCCAACAGTGTGTTAGGGTAGATATGGAAACGTAAGCGCACAGCGGTAAACAGGCATTGTGTGTGTGTGTGTGTGTGTGTGTGAGACAGTGACCACATCGACCTGATCTCCCCCTCTGTTCTTGTGGTTTGGAAAGAGCAGACAACAATTTTGTTTTTGTTTTTTTCAGAGGATTGTTATGTCATGTGGGAACTGACCTTGGAGCTTTTTCATTTATAAAATATCTTCACTTCATTTCGTCCTGACAGACAATCGTCTGTCCTAGGATCAGAGTGGCCGCGACCTTTGTCCTCCGATATCTCGTCATTTCATGAACTTTTAATGTGAATTTGAACACATTCCGTGGGGACCTTCCTGAGGGATCACAAGAATGCGTGAGCTTAACAACCAGAGGACACACAGCAGTCATGTACCTCACAGAACATTCCAATCAGTTTAACAACACGATTCATTATGTTGTGTAGTTGTAGCGTCATGGTGATCGATATTATGAATCGCATCTGCTACTCCAGCTGGAGTCATAGTTGGAGCTTCAACCACTCAGGGGCTTCCCTTTGTCACAATAAGCACCTTTCATCATGGCACAACACCAGGAGTAGAATCTAACACCCTATCATTTGTGAACCTATCCATTTTTCAGTGGACGTTGCCACATCATCTCCAGCGGGCTACAAGCGGAGCGATAGATGAAATGGAGCGCTGGCAGACGCACGTCTGGATAACTGACAACTCGCCTCCCTCAGGCCTAAAGCGAGAGGGAAGGTTTTCACTTTTCACGGTGCAAAACGTCCTGAAGTATTCATGTGCGGGGCAGGAACAACACTGCGCTTTTAGAGTCAGAGCCGCGAGCCCAACGTTTAGCACATGAACGAGATCGTCTTGCTCTGCACCTCTGAGGGAAGGAAGCCTCGGCTGAGACGGCACGTCAGCCTGAGTTAACATTCCGCCGCTGAATGCTTTATCAATCAGGGCTGCATCAATAACCTGGCATGTCTACGGCTTCTCAGCTGTCTTTATTTAAATCTATATTTCCTCTAAAGAGCCACACAGTCGGTTATTTTACTGGGTGCACACTCTGGAAGAGCAGTGGAGTTAATTGGAGTTAAAAAGCAATCATTTCATTTTGGCCGAGGTCTGAAACGCACAGACAGATAATTACGCCGGCAGGAAGGAGGTTGACATCCCCAACCTGCTGCTCCAGTTTCCTCTACACTGAAGATGAGTCGGGGGTTTTATTAAACAGAGATGTTTCATGTAGATATTTTGTGTGTGCAGTAGAAGTATTTTACTGAACCTCATCTTCTTTGCACAGAGGAAGAAGTGAACAAGTACGAGCGTGTCCGGCTCCACTGGGACCAGCTCACTGTCACAGTGAGGAGCACAAGTTTGAGTGAACTCGAACTGTTCCAGGGTCTGCTCCGCTGATCCGCTGCCCTCCTGCTGAGCACGTCGTGGCACTGACAAGTCTTTACGTAGCATGGAGGAGCAGAGGTTGTGCTTCATCAGTCTAACACGACTCTGTTCGATGGTCGCTCTGTCCTCCACTTTGGCTGCAGCACTACACTTCATCTTGATGGTCATGGTCTCCTTATGACTTTCCCCGTAATCATCGTTGGCACCCGTGACATTGAACTTTGTGGTTTCTGAAATGTTCCGTTCGCTACTGAGAATCAACATTTGGTTCCTGACTCTGCAGGATCATCAGCGGTTAGATCACGTAGGTTGAATCTACTCTACTGCTCCTGGTGAACTAGTGATAGAAATGTTGCGGCCATTTTTTTAATGAATATTAATTTTTAGTGTTAAAGTTTCTCATGTATTTTGGGGGTTTTGGGTAAAGGCCAGCCTCCCTGGAAACATGCTGTGGATGTTTGCTGCAGATGCTAACAATGCTGGTGAATGTTGACTCTTATTAAAGCCAAGCAAGCTGAGAGGATTTCTTCCCTTCTTAGTGCGCACCCACACTCGTCCATCTGGTCTTTGCAAAGCTGCGCGACCAAACCGCGGTGCGTTCAGTTACTGCGGGGATTTCCGAGCGGAGAGGCGAGATGTAGGCTAGTGTGAGTGGGACAAAACAAATGGTTTGCCTGGGGTGGGAGAGCAGCAGAAGGCTTTGCTTGTGAGCAGCCGGGTGGTGCACGTGTCTGTGTTTGCCTGTAATGAGGACACAGAGTCACAGTTTGAAGTGTTTACAGAGGCTGGTGCTCCTCAAGGTCGCTAAGAGCTAAAGCAGACAACTGGAAGTTCCTCCAGGAATAAATATTTTCGCGTTTATAAACGCACATGAGTCAATCATAAGTCTGCCTTTCCATATAGAGTCATTAGTTGACAATGAGTGCAGCATAATTACATTCTGTGATGCCTGTTAATGTGCAGGCTCCCAGTACTTGTTTGCTTCTTTCAATTACAGGTTGACAAATGGATTTGAGAGGACAGACGTTGAATGGGTTGATTTTTTTAATGTGACCATGGTCTATTCCCTTTGAGCATGGAATCGACAGCCCAGGTACAAACACGTGTCCTTATTTCATCCGATGGGCCTCAGGGAGAATTGGAAAAACTCCCTCCACCCTGTTGCTCTGTTGTTTACCCAAATGGATGAAGAAGCACGACTCATCGTGAAACACGTCGCCACTGACGTCATTCTCCAAACATCTGTGATGTTCTTTATTTCCCTCTGTGCCTGCAGGTGAATGTACTTCTCGTCCATCTCAGGATCGATTTCCACAATAGGGATTTATTGCATCGCATTTTATTGGGCTGGAAACAAAACGCCTCTTTACCTGGCGTCAGCACTGTTGGACAATCCTCCGGTGGTGTTGCCCCCTCCTGGGCTGAAGTGTAGCTATTGTGTAGTCAAGCATAGAAAAGACCACACATTCCTTAAAGCAGCCGTCAAAACGCAGACAACAGTGGGATGAAAGGACTGAAAGCGTTTCTGCCCAAAAGATTCCTGGGGGCTTCTTTGCACTTCTGGGTGGATGCTGCTTAAAATTTTACAACTAATTAGCAACAGCGAGCACTATCGTGCTAACAGTTGTACCTCATCACCATGCAAGTATGTTAGCATCTAATTAGCACTCAACACGGAGGCTGATATAGAAGTGACTGGCTACAGTCTAGGCATAAACAACAACGCCTTCCCATGTCTAAATCACACTGATGTTCAAGTGTCGCTGTTGTCTGTCCGTTTGGGATAGAGGGATGATCGGCAGATGAAACTCTTTCGCATAGGGTGGCAAGAGGTGATGCGTCATCCATCTTTCCACGATCCCTCCCACTGGGAACAGTATGCGACACATTTCACGGCAAACCTGGTGCCACAGGATGAAAGGTCACAGTCTTATCAGGAGCGGGTCTTGTGACTGCAACGCTTTGATTTCTCAAACCTCAGAGGTCATTTTATTCTCCATGGCGACAAACTACAGTGCAATCAGTGACATGGCATTTCAGTGGGCCTCTGCAGAGAGAATGACAGTGACTACCTCCTGACGGTTGCTGCACAGTGAATTGTAAGAGTCTCTTTCGAGTTGTCGTGTAAAATCTGTGGCTCCATTAACATATTTATGGAAGAACATTTTTCTCCAGGCTGGGCACAGTTTTGTGAATGTGACTGTGAGACACGCACATGGTAGCGCCTTGAGCAAATCAGTTCTTGTGGAGGGAATACTAAATATTTTAGCAGAAGAAATAAGTAAATACCCCCTCTGTTGTTTCATGAACTCCCAGGTTAATGCGTCACTCAACATCTCGTTCTCGTGTCGTCCATCCCATTCTCTGCCAGCTCAGATACTAAGTAAGAAGGGTTAGGGGAAGGTTTGGGCGTTCTGTGTAGGCTTAGTGCCAGCAGCGTGAGTGGTGACTGAACGGAGAAAGGCCGAGTGTTGTTCTAAGTGCTGAAAGTAAATCTGAGGATTCAATAAGTCTCTCGTCACTTCTATTATTCAAAAGACAGCAAGAACACAAAGAAAACAAAAGAGGAAATGCAGTGTGTGTGTGTGTGTGTGTTGCAGAGTTCTTCTTCCCTCCATCCACATCACAATGGCAAACCTGATGTGTTCGGTGCATAATTTAGCTGTGTTGTATCTGCCTTCACTCTGTGGGACACAACATCATCGTTGTATGGAAATAACCGAACCGTAAGGAGAATGTGTTCTCTTATATTTCCCTCCACTGCTGGAGGTCTTGTCGTCCTCCTGCTCCCATAAACTACACGGCCCTAACTCAGAACTTATTTATTCATTTGCTTCAGATTTTTGACCAAGAGGATTTTTGACCACGGTTAGGTTGTAATTTACACTATCTCAATGCTACGTTGTGCCTCCCCTCCAGTAACAACATGGTCAGAGGCCACATCAGGGTCAGGAAGGACAAGGACATTTCAGCAGCTGACGCTCCATAATAATGAGGATGCAGCGATAGTTACATGTTCTAGTGTAGTTTTACTTCTAACAAGCAAATGGACAGGGGTCAAAACACAACCTCCTTGGTGTAGGTTATAAAAAAACACGTCTCAACCCCTTCAACTGATGAATTACTGTGTCATGCCGATTTTCAGGAAGTATATTCCATTCTGTCTTATCTCCGATGTAAAATGTCAATGTTCTCTCTCCGTTTCTCAAACAGGTGAAGCCGGTGTAGGAATGCAGAGAATTTCCGTCTCCCAAGAAGCATGTTCCTGTGCAGGTTGGATTGGATGGCAGGCACATGTGACATGAAATTTGCCACACTGCTGCAGAATGTAACACGCTACAGTGCAAGCATGATGTCCTGAAAAGGGCGTGAGAAACGGAGCAGCCGAAGAAGAAAACATATTAAAAAGTAATGTGCACCAGTGTGAAAGATGACTTTCATTCCGCTGCAATGTAAAAATGTTCGGCGCAAGGCAACAAGGCCCACTGAGCGCACGCTATCGCCACCTCATTGTCAGCCCGGGCTGCGGAGCATGTTTTGCTGCATTTATTATCATTGACATGCATGTTTAAAAACGAGGAGTCCACTCAAAGTGAGAGGGGAACCTTGGAGTGCAAGACCAGCCTTGTGACTGGGAGCTGACGGCAGCGATGCCTGCGCTTGGCAGCGGTGACAGCAGCCTTTCTGAGTAGGTGCATAAATCTCCTGTGACTCATCTGAACAATAATAGACTGTTTGCGCTCCAGGCAGTGGGATAATTGATTTTTGAGAATAGATTCAGGGGGGAAAATATACAGTACATGTGAACTGTATTCGGCCCGTATGCCGAGTGCTCCGTGTTCACGGTGCAGGATTTACTCGGCATGACAGCAATAAAGGACTAGGGCGGAATTTCTGGTCCTTTGGGATGCCATCAGATATTACCATCTGGCATCCACAGAGGCCTGTCTGTGTGTGGAGATACACCCGCCGTGCTGGGGCTCTGACCAGCAAAGGGCCTCGTCCCAGCCGACGCGAAATTAATCAAAAAAAAATGAATGGGCTGACCAAAAAATAAAACAAAACAAAACAAAAAATACAGCAGAAAGCAAAGTTTGGTGCATTTGGATTTCTGACGTGAGCTTTTGTTTCAGCGTGTTGCATATAAATGTGCTCCCCGTGATTTATGTAACCGAGTCAGTTCTATCCGGATTGAAAACTCCACTCTGCGTTCTTTACTGTCGGCCAAGAAATAAGAATCATGACAAGCACTGCAGCTGTGCACACTTAGCATAATGACATGAATATTAATGAGCAAAAACACAATTAAAGTCACATACGCTCAAATGTCAGGACAGGAGCAGTCAAAGGGCAGGAGCGCAACAACACATGAGCAGGAACAGGAAACAAGCGAAACAAAGAATAATCACTGAATCTGCCTCCAAATCCTTCATCATCATTTTAACGTCTCACACACACACAGAGCAGCTCTTTCACTTTTACAACATCTCCCCACAGGCTGCTGGAGCTCAGGACAGGAAAGCCCCATGGTCCCGTTCTGCCTTCACACAACAACAGGGGGAAAACACACACCACAGTTTTTAAACTATGTTTTACTATTTAAAACCAGGTTTTCCAGACATAGGAAAAGTTACAAAGAAGCGCCCCTGTCACCACGCCTCGTGAATTCACAAGAAACAATGATGGCGGCTGTGTTCAGGGGGAGTCATAAAACTTCACAATGAGACTGTGGGGGAGCGTGTGTGTGTGTGAGTGTGTGAGTATTTTGTTGTGGCCATTTTAAGCATTGAGCCTACGGAGTGAGGGCCTCACTTTTTCAATGGGCTGTTAAGATTTGTTTTAGGTTGGGTTAGTATCACGTTAAGGTTACAGTTAGACGTTTAGTTTGGATGGTTAGGGTTAGGGAATTTATGTCCTCTCTGAAATAAGACATCTGTTCATAACAATGTTTTAATGAAGAACAGACATGAACATGTCGCTGTATTTTGTATGTTTGAAGCTGGACATTTATCACTGTGTCAGCTAACGTCAGTCAAATGTTCTGCCCCAGAATTTGCCATTAACTTTTCAAAATTAAAGTTAGAGATTTTCATCAGGGTGTTTAAATATTGTACAATGGCTAAAAATGTCAGAGAAGCAACAGCTATGAAGCTTTTACTTCATTTTATAGCAGCTGCCATTGAGGGGATTCATCTTGTAAATAAATCAAATAAATAATAACAGTCAAAAATCAGCGGTGGAAGTGGAGCAGCCTGGGCCAAACCCCGCTCTGTTATGCACAGACTGCACAGATGATCTTCTCTGATTGATGCCGCTGCTCTGTGAGTCAACCTCCTTTTCCTTGGAGATTTCTAACGTTTATCCAGAGTCATAGTGACAGACGGTTGGTGATCTAGCTCAGCGTTACAACGTTGTGCACACGCTGCTGCAAGTGTGACACGCTTTGAAGCAAGAAAGAAAGAACCTGGAAGAAAAAGCCACTCAGCCTCTGGTTCTATCGACTCCTCGTTACTCAATGATTATTTGTAATCAAGCAATTGGAAGTGTTTCTGAAGACTTCATGTACTTTTCATTACTTTTCAACCCCAAATGATACGAATAACTGTTATCTTTAAATTTCCCCCCGCTGTGCGGTGAAAACACCTGACTCCTCTCTCATCTGCAAATGAATAACAGATTTACATGTGTTATGCAACACAATTCACACGCATCCCGGCATAATTAGACATACTTCTATATTTAGACATCCTGTAAGTAATGAGGTATGTGATCACGTCGCATTAGACTTTTATGAGTCTGTAATGATGCGCTACTGACGCTCACGGTGCGATCACGTTGTGGTGATCAGGAGTTTTTCTGCAGCGCACGGACGCGGCTGCCTCGTGGGTCACAGGCATGGTCTGAGGAGTGTTTGTATTCCTGGCTGTCAATGCAGAGTTATAACAAGGAGTAAAGAGCTTGATGGAAGCCACAAATGACACTGGACCTAGAGGCCTGTGGACAGAGAGGGGGGGGACTGCATGTGCATAAAGGTAAGGAAGCTCTGAGCTGACATGGCTGCAGCGCCTGTCACCAGGATCTGACGCACGCACAGGGCCTGCAGTCCCAGCCAGGCATGTGATTTACAGCTGCTGAAAAATTGCCAGTGAATATTTTATTGAAAGCCTGCCCTGGCCTATGATGTCGGTCCTAGTGCAGACAACGCACCGAGCTCAACAACTGTTACTCATTTCTACAGTCATGCCTGACAAGGGAAATAATTACTGGTTTTTAATTTGGATTTGTTGTGTAAGAGCCCTCTCCTGCTGACAATGTATTTATAGTGAAGGTAAGATTACTGCCTGATATTTTAGTCATGGTCAATAACTGGGATGTTGCCTCTCCACAGTTTCCTCATCGTTCCTCTGTGAATGTGGTCTGTTTATGACAATATACACTACTTCTTGATTCATCGTGCTTAGTGTGTGGAAGGAACTCCCACCACACACGCCTCTCTCTCTCGCTCTCGCTCTAATTGTGCAGGTACCACATCAGAACTGTAGGATCCAGATCTGACACTACTCAGCCGTTAGACAATAGGAAGCACACAGCTGCCTACACTGAGTTCTTCTGGCTCTAATGGAGGTGACTTCTTGTTAAAGGGATAGTTCACCCCAACAATGAAAATTCCCTCAGTAGCTTCCCCCTACTCCACCAGTTGAAGGGTGCAGCAAAGTATTGGGTCCACAGAATACACTTCTGGGGTTGCAGGGGTCAAATAACTCTTTGAACTTATTCAAAAAACTACAGAATAAAGATTAGGACATCACATTGGTGGAGTGCGGACAGTGAGTCCAGTCTGCCTGGATCTGAACAGTATAAATCCACCGCAGTAAGAAGCCTCCCACCTCGTGTCAACTATAAAGTCCTGTCTGGGTGAGTGATGCTCTCGGTCGCTATGGAAACTCAATATAATGGATACCCGCTCCCTCCCTCTCCCCTCCCCTCCCCCCTCCCTCCCTCTCTCTCTCTCTCTCTCTCTCTCTCTCCGTCTATCTCTCTCTCCCTGGCTCCATCCTACTTTGCGCATGTACGGTCCAGGCAGCCCGAGCATTGCATCGATTCCAAGATGGCGAGAGCACGTCTGGCTTGTCTCCTGACTCTCCTCTCAACTCACTGTAAGTACTTTGACGTGGGTTCTCGCCGGCTGCCGTTTGTGCCCTCGCCCCCGGACCGAGCCCTCGACCGTTACCCGTCACTTCTGCGCGTGTTTGGTCGAGGTTTTTGAACGCGAAATCTCAGAAGAGTAATCCTCTGGAAGTGCCCCAGTCTGGGCGCAAGTTAGCGTCAAACTCGAAGCGAGCCCCGTCCTCCCGGCACGGAGCGAAAGTAGTTTTTAATTCATTAAAAAAAATAGTCGCCATTTTAGAAACAAGTTGCCGTGAACGTCACTTGCTGATGTGCGCGGGGAAGCGCAGGTCTTGGGCTGCTATTGTGTCCCTGTGTCTCTGACCATCGCTAACTCCGCGGTTCAATGTGCCCTATCGCTGTACTGGAGGAGCGGCGGCTCCCCGCGGGCTGGACCGACTCTCCGTGCCCAGCCGCATGTTAGCATAGCGGGACTCGCGGCGGGTCAGGTAGCGGCGCATTCACAGCCCGCTCCGGCAGCCACGTTTCCCAGCCTCTCTCTGTCTCTCTCTCTTTATGCTTCTCACTTTGGGCCGAGCGGAAAGTTTCAGCCCGGAGACTGGACTTCGTGTCTGGGAGGAGAATGCGGGTTCAAAGCGGGTCCCCTGCCCCGTTAACTATTCAGCGCAGGTCAGGGGGCTGCGGTGGAGGCAGAGATGTTGGGAGAAGTGATGCGAGGTAACGGCTTTTTTTCCCCTCCTCCTCCTCCTCCTCCTTCTTCTCTCCGCGGAGGAATAAAGCGGGGCTGCCCGCGGGAGGAGCCAGAGTCGGAGCCCGGGCCACCGAGTGTCCTCTGCCCCCCTCCTCCGCTGGACCCTGTCAAGCCGCTGAAAACACAAACAGCGTCCAAATCCAGTTGGTTTCAGTGCTCCCCAGCCTCGGCCCCCAACAGGACGTCTCCCCCTCAGTTTACCACCATCTCTGCAATGAGACACAACCTGTCAGAGCCGTAAATAAATGTGATCGATTCATTCATTTAACAGGATTGCATTCAGGCTAAAACAGCACATGCCACTTGTTGCTCTGCTTTTTTGAATTTATGTTTGTGTTTTACAAGCCTCTCAGCTGTTTAATAAAAATGTAATTTCTAAATTTAGGGCTAAGTAAACCTATGATTTAGATAATGAAAATTGGGTTTGAAAAAGAAAGGGAGATAATTCACAAGATGGTGTAATGTACCCTTGAATGCACCCCTGATAAGACGGTAATCTTCTTATGGCCTTCTTTGATCATATGATATTGAAAAAAAAAAAAAATTGGCTGAGAATTTCATGAAAGTTCCTTTTTTAAGTCTGTGTCCACGCATGAATAAGTGTGCTGTGGTGATAATTCACCATCGCGGCTCGGTGTCAAATGTGCTGCTGGTTTTTTCTGTGGTTTTCTTGTTGGATGTAGATGAAACAAGGTGTGATGGCATGGCGATACAGATCAAAGACAAGTGGTGACATGAGACCTTCCTGTGATCTCTCACGTGTATGAATTGGCTCAATTCTCTCTGCTTTAATTAGGAATCGCTGTGGAGCTGGTTTGAAATCTGTTGCTGTGCTCGACAGTGTTCTCTCCTGACATACCTCGAGGCTGTGTGCACAGATTTTTTTTTTTCCGGAACGATACATTTCAAAGTCACTACTCTTAATGACATTCCCCTGTGTCATTTTGTGGAAGGGCATGATCGCAGTGCAAAATGTTTTTTGGGGTGGGGGTTGTTGTGGGGGGACTGGCGAAGACTTAAGAATTTCTTTTGTCTTGCCTAGTCAGGGCTTAGCCATGTGGCCGATTCGCCCCCAGCCAGCTTTGCCTCTGTCTTTAGAAACAGGACAAATCTGGCTTGACAGAAGCTGGCCACAAGCCGTGTTATGAATTACTAATTGGTGCTGATAGGCACTTATTACTAATAGGGACTGACTGTAATTAGAATGTTTGTTGTATTTTGGAATAGCTGTGCTCCAGATTCCATTTGTGATGTTCCATGAAGAGAGTTCAGCTTGTTCTGTGGGACGGAACACTTGTTATTTTCAATGACATTCTTTGGGCAACTATCAACTTAATGGCCTCGCAACTCCGGCCGTAGAGTGAAGGCCACATCCTCACTCCTGAACATAGCTGCATATCAGTCAAGACATCTGTCAGCAGAGCGAAAGACGAGAGCCTTTGTTATTTTAAATAGACATTCTTACAAGAGACTTTCCGATCTGATCTAATGGAACGCATTGACATTTTCCGTTGCTGGCTTCACCTGAGCCATCTCACTCAAAATATTCCAAAGAAAGTGCTGTGGACTTTTCAGATGACATCTGCCAGACCACTCCTGCCAAGAGAACGGCCAAGATATGTGGAGTGGATTAGTCCTGAGCAAATATAAACTTTGAGATCACTGCTTTGACACTTATAAGAACCACATGAGGACATCTATACATGTCAGACTTCATCGCTGGATTTTTATTTTTTTATTTTTTTAGTTAAACAACAAGAGAAAATGTCATCGGTAACATAAATGCAATTGTAAAAACCTGACCAGCAACTACCTGAAAAAGTAGACTCAGACATGTTGTTTGAGGCCCAGTTAATCACCGTTCACACTTGCCCATGGGTTGAAAATTCTCCTCCTTAGATAACTGGCATTTTTATGACTTCACATTATCTTTGTGTTCACTCACAGCTGTCAGTCTAATCCAGCTGGAGCCCCTCTTTATCTGAATGGATAAGATAAGGGAGAAATCGGGCCTCTGGATTGTTGTTGAGCCTTCCCTGTGTTCTTTGCAGATAAGTCATTGCATCACCCACAGAGCTTTAACTGGGGTTTTTCGTCGGATGATGTTAGCCAGCACACTACAAACGTTTGTCTGCAGCCGAGCCCAGTGTTGGCACTTTTCTCATTATTTGGCAAGTGTGGTAAGGCCGTTTGGAGTGGCAGGAGTCAGTGTGCTCCCCTCGGAGGTGCACGTTGTCAGATGTTTCCCTACCCTCCCAAAGCTTATGAGCAAATGTTTGAGGCACTCTCTGAATGGCATGCACGGCCCCTGTGGGCAAGTCATATACGGTCTGACATTCTGCTGCTGCAAAGTAAATGGCAGAGTAAAACAGGGACAGACAAACAAACAAAAAGGTCCCTAGCTGCACCACATTTATTTGTCAGAAGTCAGGAGTTCATCTCAGCAGACACCCCTGAGTGAGAGGTGTCAGGGGCATAACACACTTATCATAGCTGTCATTCTGCGCTCAGCTCAGAACAACAGCAGGACACAATCTTGCTGTTACCATGGGCTGGTTTGTGCTTCTTGCCTAACTGAGAGTTGTGCAATTATTTTAACAAAATAACAAACAATCACAAAACAATCCCAGTGTTGCAATCACTTTCACGTCACTGCAGTCAACCATGTGTTTGTGCAGACAGGCTAAAGTCAAAGTGGCACATGGTCCTTCCTGTGGAATGAGCCGAAACAGCTGAGCAGGAGTGGGCAGTGGTGTTTGGAGCAGCGTCGCAGGCCTGACCAGAAATATCTGCTGCGTCCCTCCCAAACCTGAGTGTGCACATTAGCAAATGCAGCATTCCAAATAGAAAACACATGGAGGGAGAGTCTTTCTCATCTCATGCACGCTGCCTAACAATCATAACCACCTGTTTTCCTCAGAGATAAAAGGGAGGCGTGTTGATGAGCTGGCTGAGGTCAGAGCCGAAAGGGGAGTGGTGAAGAAAGCGCAGCACTGTTGCTTGTTGAAGGCATTCAAAAAAAAACAAGCAGGGTGTGACGCTTCATCTCCTGGGGCTGAAATCCACTTTAACTTGACACAGCGGCGGAATAGAGCGCCCTGCTTTTATCGGCGCTCGCTCGCTCGCAGGAACCCACGGCAGATGCCGAGGTTGGAAGGCTAATGTTAATATGCGCACGTTCCAGAAATGGCAGTGGCATGTGCGTGCTTCAAATGTCAATAAGACTACCATGTGAACAAACCATAAAGTGGAACCAGCCTCCAGGCACTGCATACGGGCCAAAAACTCCATATGAAAATGTTATAATGGACTCAGTTTTGAGAGAGAATGATCTCATCTCAGGTTTTGTCCATAAACTACTACCAGGGGTACGACCAAGAGAAGATCCCTTGAGAGAGCGAGTTAATTGTCATCCTGTTTAGTGTAATGAGCTTTTGGAAATGATGGCTTTCCACCCATAGTGTGCTAACGTGGTTGTTTGTTTAGACAAGAGATCATTATTCAATGTTAAGACTAAAGATCGACAGGATAATCTCCAAGATGCCTCCATACTGGCTGTCGGAGCTTAGGGCAGCACAAGGGTGGCTTCCTGTTGGATGATATCTGTGGTCACATGGTCCCCAGAGGGATGAGGCGCCACAGAGGATTTTCTGCTTTTGTGTTCACTGGATACTGACGGAGTACATCAATAGGTCAAAAGAGAGCAGCTTCGATCAAACATGTGGATGCGGTCAGCTTAGTGAAATAATTAGTGGTTTCATTAATGACATGGCAGAGGCACTGAACTACATGTGGCTGAGCCGCTGTCGGTCAGAGAGGAAAGAGCTGGAGGCTGCGCTCCCGCTGAGAGTCATAACCAGATAATCGCTCTGGATTCATCTTTTGTTTACCAGGCTGTAACAAAAGGGCAATTACCATCTAAAAATAGTCATAAGGCCGAGTCATCTGACAACCTCAGGTGTTTGATCACAGTTCCTTCCAAACCATTGGCTGTGCCATTAAAAAACATCCATCATGATAATGACTGTGGACAAACCTTGACCTATGTCAGCTTTCTCCTGCTGGTTCCTGGATTGTTTTTTTAATTTGAAAGTGAATAATGATGAAAACAGCAGTAGAACTAAAATAAAATGACAGTTTCGTGATAATAGGTCATATAGGGATTCCAGGAACTGTTAATGGCAGGAACCAGATCCAGGGAAGCTCTACTATCATTCTAAAATATTAAAATGAAATTGAATGGTATACTGTGTCATAGCTAAAAGCTTTTCTGCCTCCTTTTGAATGGGTGGACACTGTTCAAGATGATTCTGGGAAGAATTAAATATGACTGCACACAGTCGTACTGACCTGACATAAGGTCAGAAATCTGTCTTTTGTCCATCTCTTTCTCTGGATTGTGTTACCGGACCAGATGATATTTAAACTCATCTGATGACATGTCGCCACAATACTAAGAAGACATCATGGGTATCTCACAACTGTATGTGTGTTACCTTGGAGACGAGATCCCAGAGAAGTCAAACATAGTCTTGAAACCCTGAACAGCTTGCAAGCTGGAGAAAAATAACTTCTGTCTGTTGTGACTACAGATCTGTTTTTCCTGGTCTGGATTGTCACCTCGGAACAAGGAAAGATGATGCGAGCTGATAAAAAGTAATTTCTCTTCAAGGCTATTGGGGGAAATAAATGACAAGTGGCGTGTAAGGAAATGTAATCTGAGCTACGTCTGTGATTGATCATGCTTGGTATACAATTACTGTGAGATATCATGAGACAGTTTGTACAAGTGTTGGTTGTCCACACCTAAATCCACCTCCTCCACGCTCATTCTAAGTGAGCATCAAGCTGCGCCGGAGGCATTTGGGGTGCGGATGCACCTGTTTGATGGGGGTCATACCAATGGTTTGGGGTAAATGCATCCTTTTTCTGAGGAGACACTAAATGTTAGATGGAGGACTTAATGCGAGTTAGTGGCATCCCTTGGGATGCAGCGAAGAAATGATGGATGTGGCTCGGTCAGTGAGCAAGTCCTGGACCTTGATGTTCTCAACTTAAAAATGAATAAAATGAGGAAATTATTTATTTCGTGCTGGCAAGCTTGACATTTTTAGACTCAAGAAGCACTGGATGTATCTTAGGAGTGACAACCAAGCCCTGAAATATATTTATAACACTCTCCTAATTGAAAAGAAAAAATATAATTTACTCAGAGGTTAAGAATCTACTGCATGTCAAGACACAATCTTAGTCATCATGTCTTAAAAGAGGGATTCAGTAGCTCCAGACTTGGCAGGATGGGCTGCAGAGAGGGGATTTCAGGGTGCTTGGAGTAAGACATGACACAGAAATCTTGGTGCTCATCCAAATGAGTTATTAGGGATGATTAACTTGTGTATGTGTGTGTACAATAATACTAGTGATTCACTTCATTTCTCAGCAAAACGTTTCTCTTTTGGCTTCATCAGTTCAGTGTCACAATTGCTATTGAGGTACATTGAGGTGAATTCCAGCATCGGATTATCTACAGTCATTCTTCACGCCATCTCAAGTTCATCTTAAAATAATATGCCAGACTGCTGACTGAGAATAAATCACAAATTAGATCTTGGTTCAAATTTGCTTTGGGACATTTGCTGCAACTGCCTAAGCCTGCTTTGGAATCTGAGCCTAATGGAATTCAGATGTCACTTTTTATCAGCACATATAACACGTAACAGCACAGGAGGCTTTCCCAGTTCATCCTGAAAAATATGCCATCTTCATATAGGGGTGTGACCATTCTGAAACCAAGACGGCTGGAACCGTTACACACATGTCCACAATGTTGTATCACGATACAGGACCATGAACTGCCTCACCCCCAGCCCAGTGCCACAGCTGCCTGTCGAGTTCTCATTACTTTACAGAGGAACAAAAGTTTTCCCTCACAATTAACACTTGTATATCTAATAAATATTATTCTATTTCAGTTAAATGTATCATCGTTACAGTTTCAACTGCATATATATCGTGTGACTATTTTGGTGCAATTAAGTAACGAATGAGTCATCAAGTCTAGTCTGCAGTGCGGAAACATTTTGCTTTAAGACTTGAACCAGACAGAATGAGCTTGGCAACACCAAAAAAAACTAGTAAATGGAAGTACAGGCAGATAAATCATTTTTTCTTAGTTACTGTAAATGTTGTGTTCTTTCTATTTTAATGTTTGTGATTAGTTGCCCTGCTGCTCCAGAAAAAAAGCCCACCAGTAATAACCGTGTGCGTTCAGCAGACTGGACAGATATAGTAGGCAGATTGTAACCAGACTGTCTGGCCATATGGTGCGAGGGCTGTCCCTTCTGGGGTGCTTAGTGGTAAATATGTTGTGATTGAACTGGAATTGATAGAAAGTTATCTGAATGGCACTGGTCTGAATGCTATAAACCAGTGGCTTTTAGATGGAGGATGAGTATTAAGAGACGGAGATCTACAGCTGAGGCTTCTTCCTCTGCTCAAAATTCCTTATTCCAAGTTTTGTTGGATGGAACAGGAAAAAATACTCAAAGCGAAATGGTTGATATCGAGGGCATTAACAGAATTTCATGATCCTATCATCAAAGATCATGAGTACCCAGACTGTCCGTGCGTTTTAGACTTCGCACCAATCAGGCCGGAGTGGAAGCTCAACACACAGTGCACAGCTCTGTAACCAAATGTGTGTGAGGGCATACTTTGGGTGAGCGAGTGCCTCAGATATTTGTCAGGATGCCACACATAGATGGCGAGTTTGTAACATTGTGGCTGGCCCCTGTCTGAGCTCCAATCGAGGGGGCTTTACATGGGGGTCTGCATGGTTTCTGTGTCCTAGACAGCAACAGAGGCACAAGAAAGCAATTTGACTGGATTTCAGCGCGTGGGGTTTGCCGGGCATTTTTATTACGGATGGTACAGGTCACTCAAAATGTCCAGGCTGCTGCCTCAAAGCAAGTATTGAACTGAGACGGTCCTATAATTTTAGCTCGAGCCCCTTCACCAAATTAACAGACGAGACTGTCCACTGAAGGAAGAGGAGCATAGGATTTCAAATATTTTTAAACACTGTTCTGTGTATTGACCTGGACTGACTGATGGAAAAGAGGAAGAAATTAAGGTCAAAACAGGATGAGCCAGTGAATGTTCCACAGCCCATCTGCGTTAGGGGATTTCCTGATATTGTTTTTGCCATTAAGATTGTAATTAAACTTAATTGTCAGTTTCTCAACATTCTGCCTCGTTCCAAGAGATGGTTAGGGTTAGGCACAGTCATTCCCAAAATGACCATGTTATCTGCTCTACCATTTCCTTTCACAAGGCTGCTCTACTTCTAAAGATTAACATATTTATACAATGGTCCCTATCAGAGCTTAAGAGGTAACCTTACAAGAACACATCTGGAACAAGAGGTTTTCTCATAGGGCCACAATAATCACATGGCATTTATATGGGATTTTATTGATGCACAGGGATCCACAAGACTTTTTAAACATAAACCAACACAAGTTCTTAGCTTTATTGTACGGTTACACTCTCTTTTTTGTTTTCACAGTGAAACTGAACTATAAGGGATTAAAAAAAAATCAAAGCAAGAATAATTAGACGTCTGGTATGCCACAATGCAGAGCTAAAAGTTCAATTAAAGAAATGAGATCAAAGAAAAAAAGTTTGCTTTCTTCCTTCTCAGAACCTGGTGGCTAAATTATAACACAACTCAGTGACATTACAGTGGAGTTGTACTTTGAGGAAAGTGACTTTAATGAAAGCGCATTTGAAACTGGAAAATAACTGACCAGTAAGCACCAACAGCAGAGGTTTAACCCTGTGAAAATGGAGGACATGTCCAAGACAAAACTGTAGTGTTAGAATGATATCTTCATTAGTCTCAGTGTGCTTCTGGCCTTGCTCAGTTCTACAAACAAAGCCATGCCTCAAAGTTCTTCTGTTGAGCCAAGTAATAGAGAGAGCACAGATGTGCACCACCTAAAATATTCAACATACAAAAGCAAAGAGTCAACAAATAATTTATTGAGAAAATAAGACACAACAGCAAGAAAACAAGAGAACAAAAGCCTTTTAGTCGGCAGGGGTGAAGTTTACTGTGCACACACAAGGCTTTGGAAAGTGTGTATGCTTTTTGTCAGAGGAGAAAAACACAGACAACCAGCCCCTACACCCACCGCACTCCACCCCAAAGTTGAACCTGCCGCTCCCTCGCAGCCATTTATTTCTGGCCCGATCTGGTTTGAGCTAGAACAATGATCTTATGGTTTCATGAGCTTTTCACAACACTTTCAGAGGGATTCTGTATATCCGTGCTGATGAGCGTCTCTGACCAGCCTCCGTCCAGCCAGCGCTCAATGTAATGAATCCCCCCCCACCCCCCCCAACCCTTCCCCTTCCTTGCCAAGAATCACTCGTGCAGAACTGAGCGACTGTACAGTTTTATCTCAGATCATCAACACTCAAGATCATCAGTGCTCACATCTGTGGGCGGCTTCCTTTGGGGCAAATGTTAGCCTGGTAATGTTCAGCGAGGAGTACTTCTGCAGTCAGGGACCAGCTCTGAAGGAGTTACTGGTACCCAGCATAAAGGTCCCAGTCGGATTCAAGTATATCAATCAATATCTTATCAAGGATTCCTGACCACTTCTGCCTGCTCTATACAGCCATTTTCAGACATGGACAATACTGTACCAGGTTCTTTATCAGTGACACTCGTGGGTTGTTATTTTTTTAATTCTGGAATACCTTTTAATGGGCGACAAGCTGACTGTTAATGCTAGTGATGGAATGTTGTCATTGTCAAACATTTCTCTTTTCACGTACCCCAAGTTTTGGTGTATGTTTAACGTGGTAATAATCATTCAGACTGACAAAGTTAAGACAGAGATGAACTCCATGGGATTTGAGTTCTCCTGCTGGTTCAAACCCCAGATGTGTCCAGGTTTTTGTTTTCCTTTTTGCATGTAAACACCATAAAGTGCATTATAATCTTCTTAAAAAAAGATTCAGAGATGTGCATGAAAACATTTGATTTGAAATGATTTTTTTCACATGACAAGTATGTGGCCTCAAACTTTGTTTTGATTGTCATAGCAGCCAACGTTTATTGTGTAATGCACATATTATTGAACGGAGGATCACAAGGATGCTACAGCACACAGAGCAGTTATGTCTGACGCAAGCAGACACAGCAGGTGATTGAGGTCGCCAGCTGTCTGCTATTCTTACCATGAAAGCACTTTGGAACTCAGCCATTGTTTCCCGGACCAGTAGGTTGCACCGTGACCATCCATAGCACACCTTTACTTCCTGTTCTCAAGTACACATGATGGCATGGGTCACACAGCAGCATGGGACAGAATGGGTGGCATGAGATGGTCGGTTGTTTGGCTGTCTGATGCCTCTGTCTGGTATTTCCCACGGAAACCCATCAAGGATTCCTCCCTGAGCAGGTGATGGAAGTGTGGTTTCAGCGGGTGGGGGGCGGGGTGGGGGGTCTTCAGCAGCCGAAGCCTCAGATGGTTTCCCTCCCCAGCTGTTGTCCAAGTAACATTCCCTCTCCCACAGCTCAGCCAGCCTGTGCAAACTATTTAAGTTTAGAGTATGCCTTTATGCACATTTGTTGTCTAAGGGGACTGTGTGCTGGCAAATTCTTCTTTGGAAATTGTACACTAAGATGTCTCAATATTTATCTTTGCTTTTTATGTCAGGCTCATGATTTACGGTAGATATTTCCAGTAATGCGTCTGTTTTCAGTTTGTGGATAATGAGTGCAGGCCGCCCCACCCTTTTAATTTGGCTACTCAGAGTCAGAGATTGGAATAAACACACATCCAAACCAAAACTTCTCAGCTGATTGAATTTTAAATAGTTGCTTGCCGTCACATTTTACATCAGCCACAAAGAGACTTCCAGCTGGGCTCCTAAACAATCACAGAGGAGAAAGTTGTCTCACTTTTGGACACGAGTGCGTCCTTATCCCATTACTTTCTCTGCTAGAAGTCTTGGGTTAAAAACAGAGAAGCGTCAGTGCGGTGACCTCAGTCCCCTCGACCCCGGCTGCCTGTCAAAGCTGATTTCACCTGTGACCAGTCATCCCCACACAGTCACACACTTTTGGCGACCCCACATTCTGCACTCCTCTTCATGTACTCCACATTAGTGCTTACTAAGGAACAATGAAACAGTCAGAATTGCTTCCCACAGCATTATACAACGTGCAGGCCAGTTGCCATAGCTCGTGAAGGGCCCGGTTAAAGGAAATCTTTGTCAAAGAGTAAATCTTTTTTTTTTAACCTTTCACTCGCCCCTGCTGATTGAATTCAGCTTTCTATTTCAGCAGACACATCCATGTTTTCAGTATTCTAGATAGTTCTTGTAATCAAAAATCAGATACACTCCTCTTCCTCACTCCTCTCCTTAAATTGTATTTCCTATAATAGTGCCTGGAGATTGGCATCGATAGCCTTTTTCAGAGGGCTTTAATTATACCAGTGTGTCAGCTTCTGTTGGGAACGGTTACTGTGGAAAACAGTTAACCCGATTGGCATGTGTGCTGTTCTGAGGAACATAAACACGTTTGCTGTGAATCATCAGTGGAAAAAACAGGACTCTTGTTTAAAAGACCCCCTTTGAACACATTTTAAGATTCTGAAGTAAATCATTTTCATTAGTAATCTAACCAACGTTTTCAGTATTTAGGCCTTCCCTACACAAGATGGTTTTTGTTCCAGAGTGAAAACAGGCCAATTAGTCAGTTCCACTGTGGGAAGCCACTGTTGTAAGACTAGACCTAAGACATACTGGGATTTGTACTGGGCCTGCTGTTCACATCTTGATGACTGAGCTGAACACTGCTGGGAGGCCCTGTTATGGAGAGGTTATAAGCTTCCTGCTGCCATCTCACACATTATGCTCCTGAGCACCACAAATGTGCAGCCACACAGTTCAAGACATTAGTACACTGGGCTACACTCTTGTTGGATGTGTTTAATGCACTGTTACATGTGTTTTTTGGCGTTTGTGCCTAGTTGGTTAGCGTCATTTCATTCCAATGAGCCTAGACAAGAATCAGGGGCATTAAAACAGCATTGATGTCTACATAGATGTGTGCTGAGTGAATGGCCAGTTAAAAATAAAAGTCAGCAGAGTTGACCTGTATATAAGGATGACGTGTCTGTAAAGGCTGCATTGCAAAAAAACACCCTTTCACTTCTGCTCTTTTCCGCCCACAGCGTCCACACTTGGAGCACGCAGGAAGCGAGGCAGATTAAACCTTTTGGACCTGCTAAGTCAACATGTCTCTGCTGTGCGGTGTTGTGTTATTGTTCGGTTGTCAGTTGAGCCTTAGCTCATCGTGGTCAGCTACGCTCATCGTCCACGTACTTAACAATGAGCGCTTATCTCTGCAGGCTGGCAGAGTGGCTCAGCTGCCCCCATGTCTCTCTGTCAGTGTGCCGGACGAATGGGGCATTATTAGGCAAAGGAACTGCTGGCTGGTCAAAAAATACATCGCACAACATGTTCCTATCAAAGCTGCAAGATAAGCCTGATATCTTCAAATGTGACTATTAACATATCTCTGCGTGTTGTGGGTGAATTATTGGTTAATCCTTTGTGATGTTCTAATGGGATGCTTTGGAAAAGGGTGAATATTTCTATTATGGTAGGAGATCGGGTGGGGGAGGTTTGGGTGTGACTGGTGGAGGGGACAAGCAGCAGAATGTTATCCAGGGATTTACCACCATGTATTATTATCTGACCAGTTCATTGTTGACTCACGGGGAGGGTATAGGTTAGTACACAGTAGCAATAGTCCGTTATAAAACCCTGCCCTAGTGATCGGTTTAAAATGGCGTCACGATCATAAACTAATACCACCCATAAGCCGGTGCTGGAGCTGTACAAACGTTTATTTTCATCACGTTTCAAAAAGGCCTGCGTGGAAATTGCATTCCTAATTAGGATTAAGGAAGGGGTCAGGCAGTCTGGACTAGAATGCGAAGCATTTGCAACGAGTGCCTCTGATGCCATCTGTGCAGAGTGTGGTGAGGAGCTAATTCTGGCACTGAGTGTGGTGCGATTTAACACAGATTTCTGCAGTGGAGGCTCAGATTCAAGCTTGGGATTTGACTCTCACTGAGGCCCACAGAACTGTTGCAGTGAGCTGAATTAGCCCCCACCTCTTACTGTTAGATCTCCTTTAAGCTGACGCCATAACGCTCCCCAATTCATTTGGACATCCAACATGTGTGGCATGTCAGATTGTTCACATAACAGGGATGCTGCGCCAAGGGAGGCCAGCTCACCCTTTTGGCCTTATGCTTCGATCTGTTTTGACAAGACGTTCTCTGTCTCCTTCAGGAGGCTGACCTGGGTCAGAAAAAAATGAGCAGCCAATTATTTCATCATGAAGTAATGCCCAGGGTTTCCCAGGGTGCCTGGGTGAGAGGCAGGGAGAGCTGCCGCTGCCTACACGTCTTACCTGGGAGGGATCCCAATTAGCAGACTGCGGGGGCTCTGGCTAGTGCTGACAGCCATTATAAATAGTGCTTAGATATTTGAATGCTCACCCTTTCTAACTCTGAAGGAACAGCTCATGACCGCAGCATATTAACTGTGATTGGCCAAACCACTGCTAAGCTGTGCTGACATTGGATTGGAACCAGAATCTGTCTTCGACTGTCACTTGCTGGATTGTTTCTCACTTCCAGCACTTAGATTTTGTAGTGACATTGCACTGACATTGCACATAATGTGTTATTTTTACTTTAAAGAGCAATAGAATTATCCACAGGGTGTATCTTCAAAAGAGTTCTGAGTGCACGTCTGTTATTTTCTAATGATGTTTGATTTATTTCATTAATGCACGGCACAGTTGACAGACGTGGTCATGTTTCACATTCAGACAGCGGAGGGGGGGGGCACAATGTTTCAGCAGAGAGTGCAATACTGGAATTACACTGCATCTCAAATATAACTTGATGGTGTATCATGTTTTCCATGAGGATCTCTTGCCGGGGCTCTCGGTCAATAGATTCAAAGTCCACATTTCCACATTGTACGTGTTTGATGGTTATTGTGCCCTCAGTCACAATAGCCACAGACTATTGTTCTGCTTAATTAAGCATTCATTCACTCCTACAGCCCGAAACTGTGTCACAAAACAAAGGTCTCCATTGGCATGCGTGGCTGCTGGGACCATGTGAAGAGGCAGTGTGATACCAAACAACAGCACTATTTTTACACAGCAGCCAGGATCTGATTATTGAGGGGGCTGAGATGCGTCACATGACTTAATGAATGAATAATATTATCATTGATCACTCAGTGGACATCCGCTCTTTCTAAATGCCTCATTGTGGAGAATATTTTTGTCCTGTATTTAGACATCGAATGTTGACACTTTGTATAAAACATAGTGTTTTAATTTGAATCAGCAGCCAATGTGCTGTTAGTCATCAAATGATATACTAATAAAAGGTTATAACAGCATAAAATTATGTTGAGGAAGTTATCTTTTTAATTCCGTTACACAGTTTATCATCTCTGGTCCATCTGTGTCATGAAAGATAAATAAATGACGGCCAGTAAGTGTATAATGATCACATGACATGATTGTGGGGAAGGTATTTGTCAGGCTTTGCAGGAGATAACATGACATGAAAATGAGATCTCAACCATTTTGACGGACAAAGACTGTCTGTGCCAACTGCAGTTTCCTGTTGTAGTTCAATCAAATCTAAATGAGCGATAGATCAACATAATTCACTCTTCGGGAGATGAATGGGTGACAGCTGAGTCTGAGCATTTAGACGTTCCTCTTTCCTCAAGAGCCATTTAGTGAGTGTGGAGTCAGCCTGATGTTCCGCAATGTCTCAACACAGTGACTGGCACGGGGGCAAGTGGCCCTTCGTGTATAAGGTGGTAAAGTAAAAGTTGCTTTTGCTGCTCTGTGATCCAGCCCTGTGAGCTAGACATACTTAGCTGGAGGTCAGAGTGAGAGCAGGTCAGACGTAGACGCTAACGCTGACGCAAAGTGACAGGTTCCCAGGCATTCAGTGACACCATCGGCTCCTCCACTACCCTCCGTCCTCTCATTGGCTCAGGCCTGAGTGTTTGACCCTGCCTAGATCAGAGGGCTCACCAGCAGTAAGGCACATGGGCTGCTCAGGCCGTAGATGAGGGCCTGCAGCGGCCGCATATGTAAATGCAGAATAAATGAATACACAAGAAGCCCTTGTGGGCAAAGCTGTACCGTGGTTCAGTACACCTGCAAAAGATCGGATGCATTTGAATCAGCTTAAATGGATTCTGTCCTACTCAGATGTTTTTCCACCAGAAGTCAAGGAGAGGTTGGGAAAGAAAGCCAGTCTAGGACATCACCCTGAGTTCAACTTAACATTTGATCAAACGACTGTTCCTTCTAACTTCATGTGGCTCATAGCCAACCTTTGAGATCAATACAATCAGCTGTTTGCATTCAAATGCGTTTTCCACCCATGCTCTAGAGATGTACCCTTATCTTCATACATTATGCAGATGCATCAAAGAATTTTACCTTACCTCCACTTCCTGCTGTCCATCTCTCTTAAGTTTTCCCTGCGCTTGATAAGGCTGATTGCCTGCTACCACTTAATATTCAGAACACAGTTTGAGCGAGACCACTTTCATCTCTGAAAATTAAGATTCTGCAGGTTGTGTGCAACCTGGTCACAGGAAGAGACACCAGGACTGGGTTTATAGATTGGCACACTGGAGGCTTAACATCCTGAAATTAGGAAAAAAAAACATTTTGGGAAACTTGTTCATTCACTTTCTTAGTAGACCTGTAATGGGGACAAAGATTAAATGATAAAGGGCAGAATTTTGTTGTTTCATTGGACATAGTCAGGGTAACCCCTTCCCTTCTATTTCAAGTCTTAAATCTTGAGCCCATGCTAAGCTAATGGCTGTAACCTTAGATCCTATAAAATCTTTAATCTAGGTCTCCACCAGAAAGGGAATGACTGTTCCAAAACATTGAACTTTTCCTGCAAGATAAATGTTTCAATAACCTTTTCTAAACTGATTTGTGTTTACCAATCACAGAAATAGAAAGTGCCCGAAGCTGAGCCCGAAATACCAAAGTGCTGTACGTAGCAAACCATGAACTTGATGAGCGGATATCTCCAGCCCTTATCAGCATGTGATACATTTGTATGTAGGTTTAATATAGCTGCATGTTTTACATACATGTGAAGTTTGCTGCTTCTTCAGTGACATGCTGCTCTGGGTCCTGCCATTTAGGAACTCAAACATGGTGACATTTGCTTTGCAGACTAGGAGCTTCTCTGTGTTGTGTTTTGTTTTTTTGTCATCTGTGCGTTCTTCTGAATGTTATCGTTTCATCGCGCTGCCTTCACCATGTTTGCCACACAGACGGACTCTTCTCCCGCGAGGCTCCTTTAGTCACGTAACAGATAAAGTGAATGTAGGCAATTAGCATGACAACAGCAGCAGAAGCAAGAAAATGCCTTATGCTTGTGTCTTTAAATGTTGTAGTTAAGCTCAAGCTTATAATGTAAAAACAAGTATTTCATTTTAAAAAAAAGATTTAAAATTTTATCAGGGATTTCCCCAGTCGATCAACAAAAAGAGTATTCATCCAATCTGAGTATGTTTCGCAATGTCTCAGTTTCAGTCAAGAAACATCCATGGGTTTGTACAGAGTAATCATAACACACTAACAGCAGAAAAGTAAAAGTAGTAAGTGGGGAGGAGACAGTTGAACGTGCACATAGGGTTGGGGAGAGTCCGACACCGTTGGATGACCACAGCTGTGACAATACAACCTTGGGGTCGTTCTCCCTGCTAGCTCAGCCCTAAAAGCTCTCCCTCGCTGTCATTGTGTCAAGACGTTACTATTTCCATGCAGGAGGACTTCTGAGTTGTGTTACGTCACTTTCTCCCACAGCTCCCAAAACAGGTGGGATCCTGTGTAGCTCCGGACACCAGCGGGGGTTCTGGGGTTGGGAGGGGGGGCGGCCGCAAATAAGACAGAAAGAGAATCCAGTTACTATGGAAATATCACCAATATTGCTATGGGAACTGGAGCAGCAGAGCATGCTTTGTCTCAGATCTATCCGTAATCGTCTGTCAGAAAGAAGCTTATGATAATGTATGATGCTCTTATGAATTAATTTGTCAGGCTTAGTGTCCCGGCTGACATCATAGACTTTTATCAAATGGTAATTAGCATCTCCTCAGGGTAAAGCTTGCAAAACATGAGAGTGCTCCAGCAGCGCGCCGTTCAACTCTTCACTTGCCTCCAGTCAGCACCCTGTGTTGCAGTGCATGGTCTAGCGATCCATAATGAAAGGGCCGTTTCACTAGTTATGCACAATCACATTGTTTTTTTTTTTTAAGCTTGGCATGACATGATGTTTCACTTCAATATTTTACAAAGACATGTGATTGCCATATGTTTGTTTTGCCCTGAAGTGTGGTTTTACTGCCTCTTTGAGTAACAGTTGTCCTCACGATGATATCATTGTGTGACATTTGACACTTTTTTTTTCATTTCAACACTTTTCCCTTCAGACACTTTGGAAATAACCCTCTACTCTAATTCGACCATAGTCTGTCTGCCTAGGGCTCACATTGAACTTTTGTAACGTAGGAATTGTGTGCACAGCCAAAAACAGTAACCTAGTATGTTGAGAACATAAACATTTACACCCTTTTAAAAGCAGCTCTGTTTGCTTTCTGGAGAACACATTCCAGCAGCGATTCCTTAAAGGGATGCACCAGTGAAATCCTGCAGGAGACCTGGCAACGTCTTAACGCAGCATGAATTCTGAGAGACAGGTCTTTATCCAGCTATCTGAGCTGAGCCATAAAGTCAGTGTCAGGACTGAAATCACAGGAAGAACACAAAATGCATTAACAGTATTACAAATCATCAGAAAGAATTGGTTGATGAAAGGCAGGGAAACAATTGTGGGTTTGAGTTTGTTGAACTGGGTCTGTTCCAGTCAGTTGGTGAGGCCCATCTACAGATACAATCAAATATATAAATATTGCCATCACAAGCCATCTCAGAGTCACATTTTCATGACATTGTGCTCCTCAATCCTGCACAGCTCTACAATCAGGATCTGTGAGCCTTTTGAAACTCTTTTTTTTGTCCTTTTCAGCACAAATGTCAATTGATACAAACTGTGCAAGCTGCTGGTCGCTGTCCATGATGGTTGTTTGTTCAAGAGCACCCAACAGTTGTTGTTCTCGCAGCAGTGTCAGTGTGGTCTACCTCCAGAGCAGTGGTCACCCAACAGTTTTACACTGTGCTGTCGAGTGTATTTATTCAGTTGCCAGGTTCATGCTCTGACAATTAAACGAAGATTTTTTTCATCTCTCAGAAGAAATTAAAAATTAACCTTGTTATGGACTTGCTGTTTAATTACGTAATCCTCTTTTTTTAACTCACTATCAGTTAGTGTGCTTGTTGAAATTCCTCATCTTTTGATGTGGTGATGAACATGTTTCTGGTTTTAGTTGGTTTATTTTTACCCTTTATTGAGTGTTGGTCAAAAGAACAGGCTGCTCAGGATGATATTTCTGTACTTATGTGATAACTGGAGAACGATGACCAGTTTGCCCAGTTCATATCGCCTCAGCATTTCTATTCCTCATTTCTCCACCACAGCGATGGAACACATTTTCACTCCTCACCAGCCCAGCCGTGGCTCGCTGCCGTGGCTTACGTGTTAACCTATGTGTTATTTGGAAACGTGTAGCTGAATACGTATCGGGGGTATCTAGGACACGTTATTCATGTAACATTAGCTGCATGTGGTGAATATGTACCATGCACTGTATGTTCTCAAATTCATGTGTCTAGAGCTACACGTGTGTTGGATGCACATTCTGCTTTGCTCTGGGAAAGATGGTGCGTGCCTTGTAGGGCATGCAACACACTCACATGTTTATATATATATGTACAGATAGATAGATAGATAGATAGATCTATAGACAGGCAGTCAGACAGAAGAGGTAATGAAGTGGCCTTGGATGTGTCACTTGTGGCGTGACAGCCGAGGGTTTTATGGAGACGGCCAGGACATAAAACCAAAACAAATTGGCTCCTCTGCACTTCATGTATCCAACAGTTCAGAAGAAGCATAATAATGAGTCGTGGACGTCAACAGCTTGTTTACTTGCAGCAATCCAGACTCGGCTTACAGGCTTCCTGCAACTTAAGCAGCGCCCAGATATGAGAAGAGTTTCCAAACAGCAACTGGTTGATAGTGTGTACTTTGATGTCAGAGCCTCTTAAGGGGCGTGGGAATATTCTCCACAGGCACGAGGCGTATATGTTCCACCGGGAATATCACTGGTTGCTTAATTGAACCTTTCTATTTATGATACCAGCCTCACCTCTCTGAGCAGCAGTACAGGAAACAAGTGCGGCCTCCCAGGGGGAACAACAGACGAAGGGAGGGATTCATTACAGAGCGCAGGCATCAAGAAATACCGAGCTCCGCTGTGCCTATTGTATTATTCAGTGATGTAAAACCTGGGGGGGTTTATGAGGGCATTACACTAAGATTACAGAGAAAACCCCTGCACCCATCATATGGGCAGAAAGGAAGATTAAAAAACTTTGATGCAGATTTGCAGGATGCCGGATCTCACACAGCTGTGTCCAAGCAGGAAAGAAAATATGTGGGTCACTGAGCACCTGCATGGTTTAAAACAGGGAAAATTAACCGAACAAGGGCAATTTCAGTTTGGATAACATAATAATAATAATAATAACATAATAGCTGATGACATAAATCACACTCAAAATGCTGGAAAAGCCTCAGTGTCAGGTGGTAGCGATGCTAATGTTGAAACAGGCGATGACTCTAAAATGCTGTCTGTCATTTCATCCCACATCTGAGACAATCTTGAAGGTTCTTGTGGTGTCCTTCCGTGTTCTTTCTTTCTTTCTGTATTCTGTATTTTAAAATGATTTGCTTTTTAACGGCGTTTCTGCTTCCTAGATATTACCTCACTCACTTCGCCTCTGTCACAGTCTGGTTTGGTGCAAGCTGCTTGTTGGACACGTCCAATACCGTTTAATTTATCCATTCATAATTTGTTCATTCTTAATGATGCTGGTGAGCCTGGATGTTTTCATCACTGTCACAATGTGCCTACAAACTAGCCACACTGCTTTGTCTTATGTTACAACGGCTGCTGACCTGATGCTTGTCAGCGATGACATGCAGCAGCTACACGTGTTTCCTTCCCCCCAATCGTGACCTGACAAGCATGCAGCCAGAAGGGACCACCCTGAAGGACGTGTTAGGACAGTTTCACAATGGCCACCAACTAATAAAAGAAATAACATGTTGTTATCATCAGCTCCATTTGGGATGGGGTGGGGAGGGGGGGCAAGACCTTCAAAGCTATCAACTCCAAAACAGACACAGACGGGATGAGCAGGTCATGATCAGGGAAGGAAGCATCGGACTGAGAGAGAGTTGGCTCACTCAACTGGACTCTACAGCAGTTCCATGTTGTTTTCTAGTGGAAAAAAGAGTAGTATCAGTGTCATTAGTATTTCTGTTGGCAAAACAGGGATGTGTTGGCCTTTATGCTTGAAAATAATCAACTCACCCACAAAACTGCTTTATTTAGTTATGAACTAAAGTTTCTGCTGTAATAAGGCATCAGATCTCAGTCAATGCTGTTCAAATATCAATCAGTGTAAAAAAACAACAAGTCATTTCATGATATCCTGTGCATACTGTACAAGGAACTCACACCCTGAACAATGTCTCCCTCTGGAAGTGGAGTGCAGGTCACAGTGACGGAACCGTAGAATTGACATGAACCCCTGACCAGTTCTGTTGAGCGGGGGCTTCGAGTCTTTCCCTGGACAGACGTTTCCAATGCAGAACGCTCAAGCTTTTTATCGCCAAGACAAGCTCACTTAGGCACCTAATCTGCACTAATACTCTCAGAATTAAGGAGGAGCACAGGAATGAGAGGCTAAACTCCATGAGTTCTATCAGAAACAGATGAAATTGAGTGTTGCATCAAATAAAAAGTCATAGCACTTAATTTGGAATCATTTATTGTAACTCTTTTTTAGCACAGAACATATCCTGATATTTTGTACTCTTGGCGTACTTGGCCTAGTTAGATTTGTTCTAAAGTTACACAGTACATGCAGTACTTTCAAAACCCACAAATAAGAACTCACAAGCCTCACAAGCAAGCTATTGTCAGAAAAATCTGAAACGGTAAAAATAGCTCACCCGCACATGTATGAATTCAGATAACTGACAGGATCCTCTTTGTACCTTTGTTATCAGGAGGTGGCTCACATTTGCCCAAAAGAGTAGCATCAGTGCACGAGGCGCTCAGAAACACTGGCGGTTGAAAAGCATCTCTCCTCCTCACGCAGCTTTAATTCTGCCAGAACTGCGTGTGCTTTTGTGCTTGTCGCACTGCGGAGCGGAATCTGACTAGGTGACAGGCTGTGGGGGGATATGCGACGTTTCCACTGTTATTTCATATTTTTGATAAGGAGAAAACATTCTGCTCCTCACTCCTTTTGCAATTTTTTGTTAAACTTCTCAGTCAGAAAACTTGTGTTCAACTGAACTTGATCCTCTTGGGTGTAAACTTCTCTGCTGCTGTCGCTCAGTGCAGAATAAATCACATAAATCAGGAGATGCAAAGCTAAATATTTATTCTGAATATTTATTCAAATTAACACTTAGCTGTTCTCATCAGCTGCTGTACTGCGAGCTTCACTTTCCCGTGCGTAACTTTCAATGTGACACTACGATATAACTTTATTTATCTAATTAATTATGTAATTATGTATTCATTTGTGTATTTTCCCCCGGGAGAGGTCAGGGTCGACCACAAAGCAGCAGCCCGGAGCTTTTTTGCAGCGACGATGCTTGCACGTTAGACGGCTGCTTGGAACATTGTTTTCTAATTGAAGGACGGTCATCACCCATGTGATTTGTCAGCGCCAGTGTCGTCAAATTGTTTTTGTTTTTTTTTTGCACGTAGCATTTTATGTGATGAGCACACAAGCACAGCCTGGCTCTGCAGGTACTATTTTAATTCATCTGTAAATACACGAATAGCCGTGCACAGGCCAAATGTAAAGCCCTTGTCTTCATGTGCACAAAGTCACTGTGAACACGAAACTTTCCAGGAGCTTCCTGAGGGCAGGTCTCTTGTCAAATGTAATTGTGACCTAGACGGTGCAGTGTTATTACTGTCAGCAGCGGCTAAAAACAAGCTGCCGTCTTGCCATGATCTCGAGAACGACTGCAGGCTAATCAGCTTACCCTGTCTGCTTGAGTAGGTGACACTAGACGCTGCTGTGGAGGTCAAGCTGTCCCTGTTTCTTTGAATGAGAGGCCCTGCACCACCTTTAATTAATCGTAATTAGTAGCAGTGCACAGTAACGATGGTGCTGTATAAAGTATATATTCACCAGTCAGGTGTTGATTTAGAAACATGGGGCACTAGACTGGGGCACAATACTTTTTGGTTTATTTTATTTTTTTTAGATGGGATGCATTCTGTCTCTGGCAGCGTTAATGAGTCTGTTCCTTGCTTAACATTTCTGTCGAAGTGACTTTATGTGCATTTGTTTATGGACCATAGGCGGTCACGATGATTCAGCAGTGACCCCTCCCAAGGCCCTATCCCTCCACCACATACCAACACAGATCTTTCCAGGGTGCTTTTGCACCATTAGCCCCACATAGGAAACAGCATCAGGCCCAGAGAGAGAGAGAGAGAGAGAGAAGGGCTCGACAGGCAGTTGAACTACTGGCATGGTGAGCTTGCCCTGTAAAGGGCACATGCCTCCCTGCGCAATTATCCACTGTGCATAGAAACAGCACCCCCACCCTAATCACACACTCAGATACACACAATGGTTTGACCAACACGACTAAAAATGGACACTGAGAGAACAAGGCTGGGATGTTAAGATCGTCACACTGATGTGGGATCGACACAAATGCTTTCTTACGTTGTGTTGAATGTGAAAATAAATATATATATATGTGGGGCTTTACAAATATCCCTAAGGACGGTATCAAAACAAGCCCAGCACATGTGAGGATGTCAGCTGGCACCGTGTGTTTAGCATGAGGTTATCACTGTATCGTGAAAATCACGCTCCACAGACTCTCATGTGGCGTCGTCTCCCCTCTCTTGTTTTGCAGGCTACTTCAGTGTGCTGGCGGTGGTACTGAGGACGACCAACGTATCACCATGGACCGACGAGTTCGACAGTAAGAGCCCATGACCGAACACCCACGCATGAAGAAGCAGAACGGTCGATGTAACAACTCACCTTTTTGTCTGCCCCGTAGGAATTGAGTTAACGTGTTTGATTGAGTCCATTACTACAAGCAACCCCCGGATTGAATGGAAGAAGATCACAAATGGAGGGCCGAGTTACGTGTACTTTGAAAAGAAGATCTCAGGTAGCGGCGTAGACTTGTATTCCTATGGTTATGATTTTTACACGTATTTCTGATGCGTGTTGGACGGTTCTCTCCTCCTGACAGGTGACCTGGAGAACAGAGCAGTGATCAGGGAACCTGCCAGCTTACTCATCACCAACGCCACACGAATGGACACAGCAAAATACCGCTGCGAGGTCACTGCCGCTGACGATCAGAAGTCGTTTGATGAGATTGTGATTGACCTTGTCGTAAGAGGTACTTGGATTTACCTCCATCAATCAATCTGTGTGTGTGTGTGTGTGTGTGTTCAGAGCCAAAGGTGTCAGACAGATGGGAATGACATGAGAAGATCATAAAGGCTCTTGTGAATGCAGAAAACAAGCTATTATTGTGCCCTGCTTAGTGATTCACACTTTGGATGCTGTAAGGTGAAACCGTGCTGTAGATCGCACCAGCCCTTTGGCATACGTGCGAGGATGCGGTATGACCAGACCTGCCCAGCTGCAAAGGCGTGTTCTAGGCTATAAGAGGAAACCTCTGAAACTGCATCTGCTCTGAATTGCAGTTCTAAAGAAAGCCAGCGCGTGTTTTGGTGGCGTTTTTTGGCACAGGTCAAAAATCGTGCACCCGTCCGGCCATGTCAATGCCGGTCAGCCCAGCGAGCCACGAGGGCTCAGGGTGACTGTTTTTCTTGTTTGTTTTTTATGAGCGGCATCGTGGAGGCCTGGTGTTTCCTGTCTGTGATGCTCAGCGAATGTAAAAACTGTCGAGACCCAAAACAGTGACAGCCATCATCTGCTTCGTGTCACCACAGTGAAGCCAGTGGTGCCAAAATGCAGCGTCCCCAAATCGGTGCCTTTCGGGAAGCCAGCTGAGCTGAGCTGCGTGGAGGAGGAGGGCTTCCCGAAGTCTCAGTACCAGTGGTTCAAGAACCAGGAGATGATTCCCGAAGACCCGAAGAGCAGCCTGAAGTTCTTCAACTCCTCGTACAATCTCAACGCGCAATCAGGAACTCTGGTTAGTATGCGCGTGCATGTGTTTTCACAAGGGCACACATGAGCAGGAAGGGCGGGGCAGCAGGGATGGTGGCCTGACGCCCAGGGGTGGGGGCAGATATTTTGGGGAGACAGTTGATGGTGCAAGAGGGCCCGAGCCACGAGGGGAATCTGCTGCCCTCGTTTGCACATTCCTCAATTCTCGCTCGCTCTCCTGCGCCGCTCGAGCCGCTCAGCGCTCCCTCCCGTCAACCTTCACGCTGGCCTTTGAGATGTGACACGTTACAGCAAACTACAGCGTGCACGCTCCGTACGTGAAACCGTAGCTCGAGTCATAGCTGTAAACTGATGAGGTTTGTTTCACTGTGCCCATCTCGTCTCGGCTGTTATTTTTAAACTGATCACAGATAACTCAGTTATCACTCCCGTTTAAAAAAAAAACAAAAAAAAAAACTTCCACTGATGAAGGGGTGGAATTCCTCAAATGAGTTGCGTTATTCTTGTTAAGAAGCTTTTCCCCTGCCCCCTCATATCTGTCTGAATTTACACTGAAAGGGAAATAACGATGAGCGTGAGGGCCACTTGAGTCATCTTGTTGAGTTCAGTGAAAGTTTCACAATAACAGAATCCTCCTTCGGCTCATCAGCGCCACATTATCATAAGTGTCCGGAATTTGAAAAGATTGTGCAAGAAACTGTGTCTCTTCCAAATAAAGAACCACAGGCAGCACAAGCATGTTCAGTATGTTCCCTTACAGATTGACGGTGTCCTGTAACCGTGTTAATTTACCATGTACAGTTAATCTATACACATGTGTCAATGTCTGCTGCTCTTTTGTGAACACTGTGTTCAGTCAGAATCAGCCAGCAGAATAATTCTCATATTTAAGGTCATTTTCTCTCTTAACCAAATGAATTCAAATGTGGAATGATCTGATGTGCAATCTGGTCTAAAAAAAAAAAAAAACCTCCGCAAACAAGTGATAACTAACACTGGTGGTTTGGGTTTTCTATGTGGTCATATCTAATCAGCTGCTTTGTGATTCCTCCCGTGCAGAAATTCATCGCAGTCAGGAAAGAAGACGCAGGGGAGTATCACTGTCGAGCAAAGAACGAAGCTGGGTACTCTGAGTGTCTACCCCAGATGATGGAAGTCTGTAAGTGCCCCCCCCACCCCCTGATGGTGACCTATGCTACGAGTCTCTCTAACATCAGGTTGAGATGATGTTTGACTTTCTCCGTTCTTGCCACAGATGATGTGGATTTGTTGGGGATTATACTGGGAGTGCTGGTAGTGGTCATAGTGCTGCTGTGTATAACAGTGGGGATCTGCTGTGCATACAAGCGAGGCTACTTCTCCAGCCAAAAACAGGCAGGAAACAAGTAAGACAGCGTCCCATTTCAAATAAGCAACAAATGCACGTGGTCTCCAAACTGTCCTCCTCTGAACCCTCGTGTCCCTGTGTCCCGCAGTTACAAGGTTCCAGCCAAGGGGGATGGAGTGGACTACGTCAGGACGGAAGATGAGGTTTGTAGATTAGAGTTCACATTGCACGCCTGTAGAACGCCTTTAATATCTGTGATGAAGACGTTAAAGAAGTCTCTGTGCTGCACAATCAAACAGAGAATAGAAATGATGGGTAATGGGCTGAAACATTTAACGAGCCACGCCCAGGCCTGTTAACGGACGATTCAACGGTTCTGCCTGACTCAGAGTCTGTCTTTGATGTCGAATACACGACTGAGTGCTTGGCGTCAGGACAGAAGATCTGAACTAAATCTGGGTTAGGCTGTTTTCCTCCAAAAAGTGAAGCGCCTCCAACTCCATCTGCAAGGAGTCACGATAAAGATCTGAGCAGCTTCTGCATCAAAACTGGATGATGTGGATTTAAAAACGTCTGTTAGACATTTACCTGACATCATCATCATCACGGGGCTGACGACAAACTGAACAAATAAACAGGATGCCGTATAGTTTGTTAATGCAAGCGAAGGAACCCATTGTATTTTGAACAGGGCCATGTGTTCACATTCCTATATGGTACTAGAGGTATCAGGTATCAGACTATTTGCAGGTGTGAGAGTGCACCAGAGGCCAGCATGTTCAGAACATTCTATTATACATTCTGCTGCTCTGTCGTACTCAGGACCACGTCAACATTTAAACCGTGTTCACATGGGATCGAATGGTAGACGCTTTAATGGAGCTCTTCTTGTTGGAGTTGCCAGACAAGTGAATAAAGTGTCTGTTGTTTCTGGGAAAATCAAACCACGTTGAGCCTCGTAGACTTACAGTGGGATTAAGAGCGTCTTTGCCTTAAAATGCTTTTTGGAATCAGGGCTCTGAACTGCAGCAGCTACCAGACAACAAGCACGACTCCGCCCTGCTTTAGTGCTTAAAGGTCCAGTGTGTAAGATTTAGGTGGAAGGGAGCTATTGGCAGAAACATCTCATCTGTTGATGTTTCAGTAGGTTTCTTTTAATCTAAATCCCAAGCCGAGCAGGAGAGCTCATGAACGTACAGCACCTCTTCTTCTTTAGGAGCAAAACACTGGGTCTGCTTTCACGCTGAAGCGTTCCCGATGATTCTGATGATTTCCTAACTGTCGCTCCTGTCTGGCTCTCTGCAGGGGGATTTCCGGCACAAGTCGTCATTTGTGATCTGAGGAGGGTTGAGGATGACGAGGGGCATTGTGCTGAGCGAGAGACGTGACGTGCGGGGCCGCGCTCCACGCTGTCTGACCACGGAGCCGCCACAGTTCACGCCCTCTGCTCTCAGCATGACTGAAATCCAACCACTCAAGTTTGCCAAAGGTGACAAGATTTCACAGAACAACACGTCGAACGGGGGGGGGGGGGGGGCCTCTGCCATCTGGGGGGGGGGGGGGGGGGGGGGGGGGACTCTGTCAACTTCTCTTCAGCAAAATTATGGAGCTCTTACTTTACAGTTACTGCATGGTTTTCAACACTAATCGAGGCGGAGCTTTGCTCTGCCAGGTAGAAATGGAGGCGTCTCTCTCTCTCTCTCTCGGTCCTCCACACTCAGTCTATCGTGACGCATTTCTACTGTAAACGTCTAGCTTCAAACCTTTTGTCATTTGTAAAACGTTTCTTTTCTACTGTTGAAATTTGTCAGACTATTTTTGATGGAATATATTTTAAAATGCCTATAGATAAAGGTTTACTTTTTTAAATATTTGTAAAATACTAACATGTGTTTTTTTTTTAATATTATTATTATTATTATTATTATTTTTTGGTTGTGGATGTAAAGAAGATGTGTCCGACTTTAAACCACTTTGCATCAAGCATTTACACCTTTGCAATCGGAGCAAAAGAAAGACATACTGACTCGTATCGGCATATCCACGTGTGCTTCTTGATCGGCAGTCTTACATATTTCATTTCCGCGCTGGGAAAGTCCAGTTTCTGTAGCGAGAGACGTCCATGTTGATGTTTGTAGATAGTCTTAGCGAGAGGCTTTGAAGAGTGCCAGTCAAATGCTGTGAAACACTGTCCACGATCAGTGCTGCGTTTTCTTCTGTTTAAGTGTCCTTCTATGCTTGCTGTTCATCTTGTATATATTGAACTTAACGACCAGGTTAGAGTTTTGCTGTCATACATGTGTTCAGTATTATACTACAATAATAACAACAACAATTAATGATCATGATAATCATGCAGGGTTTGCAAGTTAACCCTCCAGATCCAAGCAGAACAGGCTGATCGCTGAAGAGCCAGACATGCTGCTGAGCTGCACCGAGCAGAAATGGAAACGCACGCAGATGCAGTTTGCATGTTCTCCTCCAGGTGCTCCGGTTTCCTCCCACAGTCCACAGACATGCACGTCAGGTTCATTGGTCAATCTAAATTGCCCGTAGACTTGAACCCCGCCTCTCGCCCAATGACAGCTGGGATTGGCTCCACCCCCAATGACTTAGTGATGGACAAGCAGTTGAAGATGAATGAATGAACAGATCTCAGATGAACACAGAACCAGGTTTAGTTTAACTGCAACCACCTCCTGCTTTTTTAAATTTTTTTTAAAGCTGTAATTACCAAAGGTGCCACCCCACACTGAGTCCAGCTGTTCAATCTACTGGTTTCCAATTGGTTTGTGCTCATGCTTCATTAGAGTAGAGCTCGTGTAGCAAGAAGAAGAAGAAGACGGACATTGGTTGACTGAAGCTGAAGGCTCTCAGAAGTGACCGTACCCCTGAGTGGTGCAGTGAGATACAGCTGTGGTCTGGAGGGTTAACACTAGGATGGATTGTATATAGATTTCCTCTCTTTATCCAGATTATGTAAAGTGGTGAAAAATGTAAAAAAACAAAAAAAAACATTTCCTATTTGAGGCGATATGAAACTCTTTCCATTTGTGAGGCTGAGAAAAGGCAACGTCTTATCAGATGGTTCACAACACATGGAGAGGAGGGGCCTGACGCCTCCACAGCTGGCTCAGTTTAATGAGGTATCCACAACAACGACGTGCTCACTCCTTCCACCGTATTATTTTCAATGTGTCGTAGCAAAGTTTGGTAAAACGTTGCCTGAGTATCAGCCGTGGTGGAGACGATCAGCCCGACATTTGCACGTAGGAAGTTGTCAACACTGCTCAGTCTTTCTTTCCAAGTTGATGTGTTGCATTCAGGAACCAAGAGAAAAAAAAAAAGACGGTGTAACGTCATACATACACCCAGTCAAAGAGTACAGGTACAGAATAGGGTGAGGTGCAAGTCACGCAGCACACAGAAGTTCTCCTCTTCATTTCTACAAATGTCATTCCTCTTAAGTGCCTTCAGCCTCGAACATCGTCACAGTTTCTCTGTGCTCGCTCCCTTTTGTACATTTCTACAGCGCTGTCAGGCTCAGTGTTTGACATCTCATTCAACCACAACCCGTCGGGCGTTTGAGAGGAATGATGCCACCGCTAAATTAACACCTCCCGTCTTTACATATCTGCAAGTTTTGTAAATAGTTTTTGTTTTCATAGATTTGAAGGTGCAGACACATTGAAGTAGAAATATATTAGTGCCTAAATATAGTGGGAATCATTGTTTTTTTTTGGTAAAGACACACGGTACTTAGGCTAAAAAGAAAAAAAGGATATCCCAAGTGTTAATGTTTATATGATTATACAAATATAGCAGTATTTTTTTTTTTTTTCGTTTATAGCACCAGTAGTGTGGGGGAGTTTTATTTTGAAAGCCTCAGCTCTGCCACTACTTGTGGAGCTGAAGTGTCTCGCAGCTGTAATGGAGATGTCAGCGTTCAGGCTTCATAAACCAGAGTTGAGGCTACGTGACGACGACACCCCCCCCCCCCCCCCCCCGGCCCCGGGCCCCCCCCATGGTCCTGGGCGTGTTGGGAGGCAGCGGTGATAGAGATTGTGTTTGCACCACTTGAGGTGAGACAGTGTCCAAAGTTGGAGATTCAGGGCCGCGTCACAGCCGTTCAGTCTCCATCGTGTTTCAGCTGAATGAAGCTCCACTGGTCCGGCACTGTCACTGGTACATGTTAGAAAACTGGATTTTCTGAACTTAACTCACACAATGTCCTTCCAGGGCTTGCTTTTCTTTTTTCTTTATTCTTTTAGAACCACTCAATTTGTGATTAATAAACTCACTTCCTACGATACCGGTGACGTCTGCGTCTGCTTCTTTCTTCTCCCTCGTCAGGGTTGTTCGCCTGCGCCATGTCAATATCGCTCTGCTTTTTCCAATCCTCTGCAACCACTCCACCGTCTCCTGCTGTTCCCCGAAATCCTATTCAGCGAGATGGTCCGTTCAGTGTCCCACTGAGAGCATCTTTGTTGATCTAAAGCCGAAATCTATTAGTGGGGGTTAAGCCATTTCCATTTCCTGCGCTGAAAACAACTTTCTTCTTCTTTTCTGGTGACTGCCAACTGGCAGCGAGGCCCAGGATAAAGAGCTTTATAATCAATGAGCTCAGCAGGGATGATATGTTGTCGTTTGCTGCGAGCAGGAAGTCAATTCAAATGTGTCACCTTCAGATGGGCTGTTGAGTCTGATGAGTCGTCTCACATTTTCAAACATTTGAAGAAAAGCAGATCTGTGTCTTTAGAAAAATAATGAGATGACAAAGTGACAGAACAGGCAGATCTGGGGTTATTTACTCTGACCTCTGACCTCTGCATCCGGATGTGGATCATGTTATTAAAATAAGACGTTTATTAAGGTTTGTACACTTAATTTATGCATGAAAATAAAATTCTCAACTGGTATAAATTCACTGTGAGTTGGGGAATTCATAGAGCAAGTAACGACATGAGATATTCTAACTCGTTCCTCTGAACAAGTCTGAACTCAACATCAGCTCCCTGGTAGTTGAAATGGAAATTCACCCACGTTCGAGGCGTTATCAGCACTGGCACTACAACTAAATGATTCATTAATAGGAGTTTTATTTCTACCAGTGTTCAGAACTCTTGGTAAGGATGAAGACCCCTCCTTATCATCGTTTGAAACCGGCCATTGGGACTCCAGGTATAAACAGACACAAACCCAGAGCAGAGCGTCAGATGACAGAGGGATGCAGCCTGTTTGGAAAATATCACAATGAGATGTGACGAAGTGACACGTTGACAAGACATTGGTGTGTATCAGTGCTGCGCTGCTGCTGCGCTGCTGCTGCCCCTGCTGCTCACAACCCCGCAGAAAATAATTGGTTTCGGCCACATCAGGACAGCTAGAGGGGCTCCGCTTGTTAAAAGTCATCCGTCCAAATACATGAGAGGGAGAGCTGTAAAGTTTCACCCATGTGACACTCAGATGTCCCAGCATGCAGTTTGTGGGAAGATCCTTTTGTTGTTGTTGTTGTTGTTGCTGCTTGATGAAAAGTGAGTCAGTGTTTTGGAGGAACTCTGTTAGATATTGGTTCATGTGAGATAAAAGCCTGAGGGGAGTCATTTAACCGATGTCAAGTTTGATCAGAAAACTGCTCACAGAGGGAGGATCTGCTTTCATAAGTCACCAGAACTAATTACACAGTGATGGGGACTATTCCCAGAGGAGCCTGGTAATGAGCTCAAGAAACACACACACACACGATGTGTGGTAATTGTGCCACAAACAGACAGACAGACATATCAGCTCTTTATTAAAAATGCGTAGTTACTGGGAGGCTGTCTTCACCCCTGTCCATTTGGTTTGTTCCATAAAAACAACTGAACACATCAGTCTGAGGAGAACTCCTTACACTTTGTTTTTATGCAGGATTTTTGTATTAATTTCCTTTTACTTTGTGAGATCTGGTGTTCTTCAACAATTCCATTGTTTTCACAGAGAATAATTCATGAATCTTGACGGTTAAAAAAAATCAGGTACATTAATAAAACTGACGTGTCTGTGTAAAATTCAGGGCTGTCTCATTTAATTTGAGGGGACTGTAGGGAGTAGGGTTCTAGCTGTTTGTGAAATAACTGGTTGGAAGTGAAGTTTTCCATCCTGTCAAGGATTCATATCTGGGCTGAGGAGATAAAGAAAGATGCTTAGTGACGCGGAGGAGGATTTATTTTCTCATAGGATGTAAAATACTGAATAATGGCTCAAATCGTCATGAGCTTAAAAAGAAAAGAAGCTTGAGGAGGGACGCGGCCGATCTGCCTGCTGTGGCTCAGCTCCGCCCTCTAGCGGCGAGACCCCGTCATCACAGCAGCGGCTCTGTGGCTGAGAGTGGAGGCTGGCGATGACGTCAGTCCAGGGAGGAGAAAAATAAACGGAATAAATGTTAAAGAAATTATAATTACATTGTATTTATGATCCCAGATGAATTGAATGAGATGTTGTGATGTGTGGAACACTGAGCTCTGCTGGTCTGAATTAATACCGTCAGTCAGTACGTTGGCATGACAACCAAAAGGCCGGGGGGGGGTGAATGTTTTGACACTCATGTTTATCACCCACTGCCTCCATGGTTTGAATTGACTGTTAATATTAATTAAATATTAATTACATAAATACAAAAAACACAGTGAGAACACACGTGAGAGGAAAATAAACTATTACTAAAGAGTAATAGTATCACTCATGTGTGTCAGGACAGGACAGGGGGACAGGGGACACGGTTGTGTTGCTTCAGCGGAGACACAAAGGTTAAAGGACACGTCCTAAAGCAAAAGAAAAAGTCCTCCGACAGGGACAGGTCCTCTTCACATGACCGCTGGCGCATGCGCAGTGTGCGGGTTGTAAGTGGAACTCGTGAATAATCTAGAGGCTTTTTCTTTCTGCTCCTCTGAGCTCCGGAGTCCGACTCGTCCTGCTGCAGCTCCACAGACAGACAGACCGACAGACAGGCCGACCGACCGCGGGCTGGGCTCCACCGGGCTGCGGACATGAGCTTCTTCGGCTTCGGTCAGAGTGCGGACATCGACATAGTTCTGAATGACGCCGAGACGAGGAAGAAAGCGGAGCACAAGACCGAGGACGGCAGGAAGGACAAATATTTCCTCTTCTTCGACGGGGAGACAGTGTCGGGCAAAGTCAACGTGACGCTCAAGTACCCCGGAAAGAGGCTGGAGCACAACGGCATCAAGATCGAGTTCGTCGGGCAGATAGGTGAGCCGCGGCGGGCCCGAGCGGCTACCAGTAGCCGGCCAGTGACAGCAGGTTCCGGGGCAGCTAGCTCCGGGCTACAGGGCTCACCGTGTGCACTTTACTACATGAGTGTTAATGTGTCACTTCACACACACACACACACACACACACACACACACACACACACACACACACACACACACACACCGCCAGAACAAGTGTCCGCGCGAACCGGGTCTCGTGACACACGGAGCTAACGTCAGCTGACACCGCGGCCATTGGCCCGCTGCCTCCCTGACCTTTGACCCCCGGTGGTCGGAAGTGTTGTTGTTGTTGCTGTTGTCGCCGCGTGGTGTCACGTGACAGCTGCAGCCGCGCGGCTAACCAACAGGGGGGATCCACAGCTAGCCACAGGTGGCCCGGTGCTGCTGCTGACACGTTAGCCGTTACCCTGGAAGCTGCTCTCAGCTCCTCAGAACCACAACGGAATGGATCCGGCCCTGACCCGTTGATCCATGTTCTGTGGCTTCAACTGGATGAATAGAGGTTTTATCTTCAAACGAATGGGCCCTCAATATCTACAAACTTTATATTAACATTGAAATTCTACACACCGGACCTTTTAGGGGTTATGATCTTATAAAATATAAACCATTGTACCAGGGTAAACTGATATTTAACCTTCACTTTCATCTGATTCCTCCTCAGCGAGAACAAGCGATTTTGTTATCCGACCTGTTTGAATGCTGTCAAGGTAGCGAGGAGAACGTCCATGTAAAGACCCATGAACGATATTCATAGACGTGACACTCGACAACTCGCCGCGCAGCACAAGGGTCTAAATCGGTGGATCAGCAGCGTCACTGGTTTAGAGACTGATGTTTTTTATCCTTTCTCTGTGTAAACTCACCTTTGTGCTTGATCAAGAAAAGAGTCTGCATCATTTTCATTTCAGAGTTAAAAGTCTTTCATCTTGATGACACTTCAGCTTTTCTGATTCTTGCCAAGACGCTTTGAATGTTACAGCTGTTCCTCTTTTTCTTCACGTCAGCAACTCTCTCCAAATGCGAGTACGTGCAGTATATAATAGTATGTAATTGTGAAGTACTGCCCTGGATGCCGGCCTGGTCACTTAATAACAGTCCATTATCTCAGTGATGTCTCAGAATAAAGCCGCCGGAGGGCTTGGACATCAGCAGTAGTCAGGCGAAGCTGTAACCGTCATCAGATCTAATCTTGGGTGGTTGCAGCTGTCAGATTCTCCACAAACGTCTGGAAACGGCGTGCAGCTGCCGCCCTGCAGCTATGTGATGATACTGCTGTCTTTTCCAGAGCTGTACTACGACAGAGGAAACCACCACGAGTTTGTGTCTCTTGTGAAAGACTTGGCTCGGCCGGGGGAGCTCACGCAGTCCCAGACATTTGACTTTGAGTTCACACATGTGGAGAAACCCTACGAGTCTTACACCGGCCAGAACGTCAAGCTACGGTGAGCTCTGCTCTGTGCACGTGTGCATGATGTCCTAATGTAGACGTCTACTTTTGAACATTGACAATAAAGACTTTCTATTCTATTCTAAGAGCACTAATCTATGATGATAGTCAAGAGCAAACATCTGCCAGACACTTGGACACGTTGTGTCGGTGCCTCTGAGGGTTTTGGACATTTAGTTATGTTCTGCTGTGTGATGAGGAGCATGACCTCACTGGCTTCAGTGTTCCAGTCTGGCTTGATTGACACGCGATGGATCGCAAGCTCATTTCTGCTTTGCCTTCCAGCTACTTCCTGAGGGCGACGGTCGGCCGGAGACTGAATGACATCAGCAGAGAGCTGGACATTGTGGTCCACACGCTCAGCACCTACCCCGAGCTCAACTCCTCCATCAAGATGGAAGTGGGCATCGAGGACTGTCTACACATAGAGTTTGAATACAACAAATCAAAGTACGGCTCCTTCGCACCCTCACCCACCAAACTAACTTCAGTTTTCTCAGAGACGGTTTCACAGATTGTGTCTTCCGCAGGTATCACCTCAGAGATGTGATCGTTGGCAAGATTTACTTCCTGCTGGTGAGGATTAAGATCCGACACATGGAGATCGACATCATCAAGCGGGAGACGACAGGCACGGGGCCCAACGTCTACCACGAGAACGACACCATAGCAAAGTACGAAATCATGGATGGCGCCCCAGTCCGAGGTAAGGAGCTGCGTCTCTGCTGCGGCTGCCCGTTGCCACTTGTTCCATCCTGAACCCTGCTCCCGGCGTCCTGTGCTGCAGGGGAGTCCATCCCCATCAGGCTGTTCCTGGCCGGCTACGAGATGACGCCCACCATGAGGGACATCAACAAGAAGTTCTCTGTGCGCTACTACCTCAACCTGGTGCTCATTGATGAGGAGGAGAGACGCTACTTCAAACAGCAGGTACGCCACAGATTTATCGATCGGTCATCACATTGGTGGCTAGCAGCTCTCTGACAGTCAGACCTCTGTCATCGGCGTTGTGACGTTGCAGGAGATCACTCTGTGGAGGAAAGGCGACATCGTGAGGAAGAGCATGTCTCACCAAGCCACCATCGCCGCGCAGCGCTTCGAGGGCTCCTCCCACCCAGAGGAGCCTCAGGCCCCGAGCAACAAGGAGGAGGAGGAGGAGGAGGACAGCTAAAGTCCAGCATGCACTTCACCCGCCGCGGAGTGAGTGTCTGAGCGAAACCCAGTGCAGGAACCGTCAGCAGGGTCTGAATGTCAATATCACGTTTGCATCGAGACGGAGCGCACTGCAGTGTGTGTCAGAGTGTGTGTGTGTGTGAGGCCGCGAGAGGTTCTGAAATAGGAGTGAGTGAGTGAGTGAGTGAGTGAGTGAGTGAGTGAGTGAGTGAGTGAGTGAGTGAGTGAGTGAGTGAGTGTGTGTGTGTGTGTGTGTGTGTGTGTGTGTGTGTGGAGGGGAACAAACGGTGAGATCCGGCTAAAGCTGTAGATGCAAATAATTTTAAGTGTTTTTTTTCCAACCATCTCGAGGTCCCAGGTGGGCGGAGTTTACCACATAGAGACTTCTGTCATTTAACACTGCACAGACTCTATTTACTCAAAGTGCTTACTTGATTCTTTTGGTGGTTTTTTTTTATGCAGTTATTGATCAGGACGACTTCACCTATTAGATGCACTTGATTCCCATTTGCAGATGCTGTTTGGCCGATACCTTTAATTCTTCTGTGTGTGAATGCAGGGAGCCGCCGCGGGTGTTTTTCTAACGCAGGCTTTCTGGACAGTTGCGCTGTGCACAAACTTTAGCCATATTGTAGATTTAAAAAAAAAAGGAACAGGTTTGATCTTATAATAGATCTCTGTACGTCTGCACACTAGAAGGTGAAATTACTTCACGTGAGATGTTTTTCTGCCGCGTGCTTTGCTGAGTAACAGCTTGGTTTTTAATTAAGACGTTCGTTGAAAATGTTTAGCTTCCTCGTGAGAAAAGAAAAACGAATACCTTGAACATATTTGTATGAGAAAAACGCTTCACTTATTTTCATACATTCCAGGACTCATCAGAAACAGGCCGACAGAGTATTTATTTTTTATTAAAAGTCCATTTCTAACCAGTCAGGTGGGGGTCCGGATCAGGTGGAGCCATTGCTGCTTCTTTAAAGTGCGGCACCTCATCATCGCTTTTCTGATTTGCACTATCATCTCACTGTGTTGTGTTTTCCTCTCTGCTCTCACTGACTGGAGAAAGCCAGTAAAAGCCAGACTCCACTTCCCAGAGCTCCACCTCAGATCTGATGTAGACAGTATTACAGCTGTGACCAGGGACCAGGCCAGACAGTCCTGGCTGCCTGTGGGTGAGTTAGCTTTGTGCCTAAGGGTCTATTGCCAAAACGGTTCAGTGCAATACCAGAGATTGACAAGTTGCAAAGTTAAAAAAAGAAAAGTTTTATTTTGGAAAAAGTAAATATTTGAGTACAGCTCATATCCCAAACTACTATTTTTAAACAGCATCCATTCAGTTTTCTCCTACAGAAGATAATGGAGTTCCTGCACCATTGCTTCATTTTATGAAAAGTCTGAAGCACTGAACCTGAGCCGCAGCTCTCCTCCTGTTGTCCCTCCGTTGCCCCACAGCCTGCAGAATCTGTCATGTGCCCCGTAATGTGACATCGCAACGTTTTTATGTTCCGTACTTTATTTCTCGCCAAGCGGTCAGATTTTTAATGGGTTGTTAAACGTGTCCCTGTTTTGAAGTTACTGCTAAAAACTGCCCCGGCCTGAGGTGTCGATCTGAGCCACCAGGACGCCGCTATTCACGCTCATGTCGCTGGACTGAGGGGGTTTTCTCTGACGTGTCTCAGAGGCTATATAAGAGATGACTGGGCAGGGGAGGGGGAGCTGAACATCAACTCTGACCTTTCTTTTTATCCCCTCCTCTGGGCAATCAGAGTTGCTTTAAAATATTCATTACCCTGTTAAACTGCAACACCCTCATATTTCAAACTAACCACAGTTTCACTCTCAAAGTGGGAGCTGGGAAGTTGTTTCTCAATCAGGGATCAGGAGGGAGTTGCCAGAGTTAGGCCACCCAGCCTGTCCTGCGACTGGGAAGTGCTGAATCCTGCATGATATTATTCGTAAAGTCACCCGGAGCCGTACGAGGTGATGCATCACGGCTCCAGTTCAGATTTTTTTAAAAAGTGCATATTCCTCAAGGGAGAAGTCCCCTTATAATTCTTTTGAATCTTAATCAATTGGAGCCAAAAAAAAACTCTTCCTGCTCTTCCAAAAATTTCAGACAGCCCCCCCCTCAACCCTGTAACTTTTATATGGTCTCTAAGTTGTGTAGAATGTCTTCTCCATGACATCCCTGCCTAATTCAGTGTTCTTTATTCTGCTGCTTGCTTCCACTGATCCAACACTGAAATCTAAAAAAGCAAGTTACTGTCAAGAACACTCGTCATCTTATTTTATTTTCCGCCTTTACTTGAACACACATTCCGTAGCTGAACTACCCCAGACTGTAATAGGGACAACGTTGGAAATGGAAAAGAGTAATGAAATGTACAGTGTACTTTAAATGCACAATATAAATTCAGTCTCCTCCTTTTTTTTTCTTAATCTTCCTGCAGGCGAATGCTGATTTGAATCATTTACATTCCTGTTTTGCTTTGCATTAAAAGGGAGTATCCGGACAACACTTCTTCTCCGTGTTAATGATTTGTTCAACGTCCTCACACCAACACTAACTAATGGACTGTATACTGAGCTCACTTCTACTAACTTGGATGCTGTTGTTGGTAGTTTTATTAACTGCAAATCTAAAGATGTCAAACTACAACTTTGTGTGTGTGTGTGTGTGTGTGTGTGTGTGTGTGTGTGTGTGTAGTCCTCCTGAGAAGTGTTTTGAAACTTTGCTGAGAGCACTGTCTGCATCCTGTGTGTCGTCACTAGGGGGCAGGTTTGGATCACAGCTCTGTGTGAACCACATGTCTTGATGGCAAATCACAAACTAATTTGTGTAACATATAGAGGAGCCCTTGTTTAATAACATGACTACAAGCATCACATATGAGAGCCGTCGTCTAGACATTAGCACTAAATGATAACCTGCAGGTATTACAGCTGTCACACTCCACCTCTGTAATTTAGGTCTTAAAGAAAATCCCTCCTTTAAGTGTGTGGCTCAGCCCTGCGGACGCTGCGAGCTAAGGCACTTTTTCTTTTACGGGGGAAAAAAGGAAACTCCTGAGGCAAATCTTCAGCTTTTATAGTGCAGCAGATAAAACTGTGAGTCATTGGTCATGTTAAACAGGCAGCGGAGCTCATGATATTGCAACCTGTTATGTGATGAATGTGCTTTGTCAATATCCAGGGAGCCGTGCAAAGGAAAAACCTGAAACAGTCCTGAATAAATATAGCGTGAGAGGGAGGCTTCATCCTGACTTCATGAGTGCAGTGGTGGAAGTAGGGACGCACCGTGTTCTTGGGACAGACACACCAAATTCCAACCCTGGACTCTAACAGATTTGCTTCACCAGCTAAAGAAGCATCTTTCTCCTCATCGTCACGTGGCTCAGTGCAGGAAGTGCACGGCTCCCCGGTGTGTCACACGTGTCCAAATCTGCTCCCTCAGCACGGCGGCGGCAGCTGTGGAGTCTTTGTGTGTCTGAACGAACCCATTTAATGACAACATGGGTTTGTGATGCCAGAAGAACAATGTCATTAAATATTCTCCAGACTGTCTCCAAACAACAGTGGCCGTGGTTAATGCCACGGGGCTCCCACTGCAGCAGCCAGAGACCAACCACTCGGGTTGAAGCATTTCACGTTCATTATTAAATGCTCACAAAAACATAAGGGTGTATCCCACCTCTTCCCCGATGCCTGCGGGGTTTCCCTGCAGCCCTCAAGGGGCGAACAGACGCGTGGTCTCGTCCTTCCACTGCTGCTCATCAAGGAAATGGACATTTAAAAGAGAAGCACTCTAACTTTTAGTAGATATGAAATCTAGTTCTGTCTAAATTATTAACGCTGTGCAGCCTGTGACTCACGACATGTGACGGAATCTTTCTGTGTGCATAAATCCTTTTGCTATTATGAGAACAAACATGTTTGTGGTGCAGCTGATGACTGAGTGACGGGGTATAAGCTGTACATGTACGTCCTGGTAAGATGAACATTGTATGAGAAAGTATTTTATTTCTAATTATGTGAATCATATGTAACAAGCAAGATCCAACCATCATTCCCACTAGCTTGTTACCGGTCCCAAATTTAAATTGGTTTTAATACATAAAAATAAAAAACGTGCTTGCAACAAACCAGACCTGCAAAATTGTTCAAAAAATATCATTTTCTGTCCCAGATTTTCCTCCACACAAGCATTACAGCCACAAAGCTCGGCCCGAAGGGTGAGCCGGGGTCATCGTCTGTTCACTGGCCTGAAGAAAGACCATCCTCTGAGACAGAGCAGCTGTGTCTGGACGCCGAATCCTCTGAAGCACGTTGCCCTCAGAGGTCACCGTGCCTCTGTGCAGCATCTGCGCTTGCATGTGACCGCGACAGCCAAATCCTCTCACACTTCAACGGCACGCAAACACTGTGGGCTCCGATGTCGAATAAAAACCTTCATCAGCTGCTTTTACATAACTGTAAAAGAGGCCATCATGCCGCCATGACCCCACGCTCCTCCCGTCTGAACTCAATCTGGATGCACTTAAAACATTTTCACTGAATGGGGATGAATTTAGCTCATGTTCCTGGAGCTAGAACAAAGCCTTTCAGACAGAGACTGAAATGAGGAGCTGCAGCGATGGACAGTATGACGAAATGATGTGTTATCTGAACATCACAATATATCAAACTTTTCAAGTAGAAACAGGTTAAACTGTTTTTAGCTGTTTCCTTATGAGGGGCTTGCAGGAGGAATTCCAGAGCTACACTGGTCTTGTAACCCTGGAATATAGTCATCTCTCTCTCTCTCTCTTTAATTATTATTCATGGTTAAATGTTAATGTTGAGGTGTGGTCCACAGTTTGAGATCTACCCTCTGGTTACTTGATCTGAAGCGTCTGAATAAGAAATGCTCCGAATCCTCATTTAACTTGGTCAAACGGCCCCAAACAATCTCCCCCACGCCATGACCATTGTTTGTTTGGGTGAGTGTTGTTCTCTGCGTTCTGCTCAGCTCATGCGGAGTGTGGAGGAAGTCAACAGACAATCTCGATGACGATGACCTCGGTGTGATGGGGATGTTTAATTTCCCCTCTGGAGCGTTGGTCTCGCTGGTGTGCATCATTTCCGGCAGCACGTGAACGCAGCACAGAGGCAGCGCTGCTCCGGCCGGGCTCCAGTCAGAGAGAGCTCTCCGCCGGGCAGCACATGGAGGAGACCCCGCTCCGCTAGTTCCACCCTGGAAATACGCTCCGTGACTCCGGAGGAGCGAGAGACTTCAGCCTCGAGTGGGGGAGTGAGTGGCTCTGATCGGGAGACAGCGGTTCTGCCCCCCCCCCACCTCCGTTGGAACATTAACGGCCGCCTGTGATCGGCGTCGTCCCGGGGGGAGCCTCTTTTTGTTCGGGGTTAACGCACAGCTAACACCCGCTGGCGCCTTTTACCTCCAGCCCGGACAGTGACTGAGAAAATGTCCCCGGACGCTCTGTGCCGGACGGGCGCGAGTCTGCTGGGCTAAGCCGCGATGAGGAGAGAGTTTACCAGCGGTGGAGCTCCAGACGGGGACAGCGAAAGCTAAGCTCGGGTGCCCGGAGACCGCAGCCTGCGCCGCTGAAGCACAGGTACCTCACCGGGGCTCTGCCCGCGCGTCCTGGGTGTTTTGCCCGCTGTTCCTTCACTCGGCTCGGCCAGAGCTGGAGAGTTTATCGGCCAGACTGTGTGAATTGTCCGCGAGCATGTGTGTGTGTGTGTAAGCGTGTTTGTATTGTGTGCATGTGTGCGCGCGCGCGAGTGGTATTTACCAAAGCGAGGGTACATCTCCTCAGCTAGTCAGTGCTAATCCCCCCGTAGTGAGAGCATTACCTGCAGAATCCCATTGAAAAATAGGGCAATTTAACCCTGCCGGGTATCCCATCAATGCTGGATGTCTCGCGTCCAACTACAACCCAACACAGCCGGGGAACTCTTCTCGTTCCTGGGAGTTTAATGGAGACACGACCCATTCACACGCCGCATTCAGCTGAAACCCGCACTGAGTCACGGAAGGTTGTTCTCGTTGTCTTTTCGGCCATCGAGGGAGTAGCACGTTAAAGTGCTCCATCTTCGAATGGAGTTTGGTTTGTGGTGACGAAAAACGCACACGTGCGGGTCTAAAGGCTGATGTGATGATGAGGTATTGTCTATGTTTAAGTCTCACATCATCATCTGTAGCTTCTCTGAAACACGTGTCAGCTGTTTCACCAGGGACAGATATCATCTCAACAACAGCTGGGCCAAACGGGGAAACCACTGGCGAACCAGTCTCAACTAATGACTGCTAGATTACAAGAACGCACTTTCACGCCAATTATTCTCAATTCAGGTTGAGACAAAGATGGAGGAGAGCTGTAAACAGATGTTCCAAAAGTTGCATCAGATCCCCAGAAATGAGTTGTTTCTCTAACAGGCCTGTATCCAGAAATATGCAAAGCAAGGTGGATAGAGTAACTGAGTATCCACTGGAGCCATTTATACTTTTATTGGCTCTGATGAGAAACGTAAACCATCCACGAGAGAAAGCAGTAACAAGCCAGCGTGGACAACTCCACAGATATGTGGTGTGAGGGCCAGACCCGCAGATAAAAAGTCATATTTCTGCAGTGTTAATCAGGAGTGAGGTGTGGTCCTCAGTGGGAGGCCGACCCTCTGCCTCACGCTACTTGATCTGCAGCAGCAGTGCTTTTCAGTTGCCTCACTTCTCTGCACTAGACGATGATCTGAATCAGAAATGCTCCGAGGCCTTTAATCCTCATTTAACTTGGCAAACTGGCTGCAAACGGGCTTATACACGCCATGCATATGCAAATGGATGAACTCTGAGCACCTCCAGCGAAGCATGTGGGCAGGGCCTTGCTCAGCGGCACTTTGAGCAGCAGCTTCTCCACTGTTTTCCAGTCACCTTATGCAACATTTTGCAGACAGCATCACCAGTGGTTGAGCGACGTGCCTCTGAGGGCGATCACGTTGCTGCTGGAGCTGTTTACAAGTCACGGTTCGTTTAGGGGCTCGGTCAGGGTCATGGTTCATGGTGCTGCATGACTTGGTGGAAACAAGCGCTAACAGCTCATCTGCATTTGAACAATTGAACTAGCATTCCCTGCATGTTAGTGCCTTATTTCAGTGTGCCCCCCCCCCCCTTCTCTAGCTCCTTCCAGGGAGAAATAACTCTGCACCTGCTTGTTCGTAACTGCTCCATTAAAGGGCTTCATCATTATACACTTGTTTACGCCGCCTGTCATTTTGCTCGAGGATATACACCCACATAAGTGATGCTGTAAATATCCCATTTCAATCTGAAGGAGTGATTTAAAAATGGAGCCGTGTGCCGACTAATCTTTTCTCCAGCAGCTGGAATAAGATTCCGTAATGAAATCCGATGCGCCGCTGTGGAGACCTTTGGCCCAATACAACATTGTGCCTATGAGATGAGTCTGTGATGACTGTGTGAACTACACTCGTTGTCAGTTATACGCAAAGTTAAGTTTTGGTTGTGAGACTTGCATCCACTTCTTTTCATTCCTGTTAAAGTTTCTGAATAATGAGTTTTGACTCTGATTTAAGCCGTCAGTCATTCATCCACATAGAGGCTGTAATTGCAGTTGTGATAAGAACTGTGCTCTTTGTTGAGCATTAAAGTCAAATGTCTCATTTTCATCGTTGTGTTTTCTAGTTTTACTGCTGAATAGATCAAATAAAGATTCTATTAAGCCCAAAGTACTCATCAAATCACACATGGCCATTTTTTACATGCTTTTTTTCAGCATATTTTCCATGTTTAATCCAAGTCCATTTTCTGGAGGGGAGGAGACCTCCGATCTGTTGTGGCCACTGATGATGACACAAACTAACGTCGTTTTCAAAACACGGGTAAAAACATCACGGGGGGAAGGTACTAGATGGGAGCAAAGGAGCCAAACCAGTGCCGCTGTTGCAAGTTTGGACGGAGCAGCCACAGCTGAAAAAACAAGTCGCTCTGTGCTGCAACAGATAAGACTGAACCCATTTCAGATTTACTGCCATGGTAACTTCAGGATTAGCCATATCTCAACAGATAGAGGGGACAAGTATTTGTAGTTGTAAATCTTGAAGACTGCAGCACATTTGTCACACGAGCTGAGCTGCTGCATTGGAGTCTGAGCTCAGGTTCAGAAACAAACCGAACGCGTGGTACGAGCACAACACGCCGCTAAGAGTGAGGAGACGAAGAGCAGGAGAGAAGCAGCGCGTGGTGAACGCCACGGTCCGATCATACCTCACGCCACGTCAGCTGTTTGGAAAATGGAAGTGGTTGGATTGCAGTGAAATGTAGTCCAGACATTCGCTGTGTGGAATTCAGTGTGTCTTCGTTAATGCTGGCAGGTTATTTTCTGGGCTAATGGTTGTGTCTGCTAAACAAACAAATAAACACAATTCACAAAGTTGAGAAGTAGAAGGTGAACAAAGGAACTATTGGCAATTTGATTGATTATCAAAGTACTCGCTGAACCAGTTGTTCAGCTCTCGCTGCGGCATCAGCTTTAGATGATGTTTAGTATTGATTAGCAGATGCTAGCGTGCTATCTGGCTAAGCTAAGACTCTGATCTCTGTTAGCATTTGTGCGACGTGTGGTTCAAGCTGGCTGCCGAACTGTTGCATTGATTATGAGCTCATGTGTAGATCGCTTCCTTCGCCCGAGGAGGAGCTTCATTTCTGATGTCTTTTTGTTTGTGTTGTTGCACCAGGACACGCGCGTTTTCATATTTTTGCAGTTCGTTAGTAAGAAAGGGCGGGCCCGGTTATGATGAGATAAAAATCTAATGATGTAATCTGAAGTTAGTCACGGAAAAAGAGCGTGTGGACACACGGCAGCCTGAGGACTGTGTCGCAGGGACCTGAGAAACAGGATGTTTCGCAAATCTCATTCTGCCTCGGCATGCAACATGTACGCGTCAGACACTCCCATTAGAACAGTCAGATGTCTCAAGCTGAGCTAAGCAACTGTAACTGGAGTTCTTCCTTCAGTTTAGCCATGATGTGATCCAGAGTCATCAGGGTCGGGGTCAGGGTCCCAGTACTTGTCTGCTTTCATCTTTGTTTTGCAACGTGGACGCTGAATGTGTGCAGCGTGAGTGAATGGCATCCAGTCAGTTCTTGTGGTAGAGCGTGGTCTTGGTTTGTGCCCTGTCTGTAGATGCTATGTCCAGTAATTACAGCAGAGATACAGTGATGAAAATGAACCAGGTTTTCCCAAAGAAAAAGTGCGATGAATAGAGTTGCTTGTCTAAAAGAGCCCGTATGCGCGAGTTTGAAAGACGGTGATAATGAATTCTCAAGTGTGCATTTAAATGACTGACCATTCTCTTTCCCCCGTTACGCAACCAACTGCTTTCTTTTGTTTTCCTGTTGTGTACATGAACCCTCCTGCACTCTCAAAGGTCTCCTTGTTTGTCTCCGTTCTCGGCGGCCATGCACAAAGCCAGACGTGACCTCCGACCCGGAGACTTGGATACTGACGCATTGTGCGGGGGTGAGCGTCCATTGTGAGGCCCTTCTGCGTGGTCATTAATTATGCATAATGCATAGGCTGCCATCCTCGGGCCCGGTCCCATAGAGCCGCTCACTCTCCGTTCTTAGTGTGAAAAAGCGTCTCGCTCCGAGCTCGGTGCAGCGGCAGGCCCCTGAGGATGCCGTGACATTCCCAAAGGAGATTCCAATCCCCCATAAACAATCCTGGCATTGACATCGCTGCTTATTAGCGAGTTGCCAGGGTATTCTCACAATGGCCTATCAGAGGATAATGAGATCAGATTGACAAAACGGGAGTTCTCATTCAGGACTTTGTTGGCAGCAAGTTGTCTGGAACTACTTGGAGGGCTTTAAAGGAGCCGTGTAGCTGGGAGTGTAGCTCGCCGCCTCTCCAAAAGTTTGTGGTTTCAACAGAATGCCGTGACAAGGTCCCAAAAGTATCTAGTTAGCACTGGAAGCTGTCAGAGCCACTTGAGACACCTGAGTTTTGCCTCTGATGGTTTTTTTGGTCGGTATTCTCACCTGCAGTCGTTTGAGTAACGTGATGATGAAACTGTGTCGCTTTGCATTTGTCTTGCATCATTCTCCAGCCATCACATTTGTGGCCTTTGTTAAAACAAAGGGGGGGGGGGGGGACAGTGCAACATGATCCGACCAGTCCATTTGGAGGGACAGATTTGTGTGTTTGAAGAAAACTCTAGAGAATCATCGTTCCTGTTTCTGAGTAATGCACCAGGAATGTGCACGTGCTCTGAGCTGGCGAACGCAGCACATTGCTGGATGACATAGTTTTTTTTTTTTTTTTTTTTATTGGCTGGAAAACTAAAACCAGAGTCAACAATTTTTACCGCGTGACGCTGCGTACTTCTGGACGACCACGCTTGATGCTGTGTCAGTCTGAACGTGGATCAACAGATCCTCACGGGGATAAGATGGCCTCCAGCATGTTTTCAAGAACTGCACCCAGAACAAGAAGAAGAAGAAGAAGTGTGCCAAAGATGCTGTAATTCCAGTATATTTGTAATCACATAAAATCGTATCACAATTATGTTACTCCTCATTGATATGCATGCTCTTGTTCCATGAGTCTGTCATTTAGTCTCAGCCCAGTCGCACAGAGCGGAGACGTGTTGACAGCTCGTTAATGCTAAGCCCAATAAAAACTTTTACAGGCGTGTTAGAAACCAAACCCTTGAAACCGGAGGCCCCAAAAATGTGTGAAAGTTGCGCCCCATGTCAGCAACAGCCTCCAACTGCACGCAGTCCGGCGACGTCGGGGAGCGAGTGGTGCCGTCACCGCTGCATCTCGCCTGTCAGAGAGGAGGCGCTCCCTTTGCGTCAGACAGTATCTAAAGAATGATAAATAATTCATTCAGTGTTGAAGCATATAAATGCAAAACAGGAGCAACTGAAGTTCAGTGTTACAGGTTCGATTTTAACGAAGCCTTTGTTTCTTTTTCTCTCATTTAATAAATACATAGATTTTCATTGCGACTAGGAGAAAGGTAAGAGTCAAACAGCTCCTGAGTTAAACTTTAACCTGTGTTTGGTTTATGTACCTAGACACGGTGGCCTGGTCATAAGACTGAAATACTGAAATACTTCTCCTCAACTTAAGGGAATTTTTGTTTCTTCCATTTTTGTCAGATTGAAATCTAGACCACGTGCACCAAGGTGATTTCGTTGACAGTTTACCCCCAGAGTCCTTGTCATGTCACGTATCCGGCCGGGCCTGGATTTAGTTCTTCTTGTTTTGTTCCCTCCGTAGCCTGATTTCTCTTTTTCCAGGACAAGCTCTTGAGCTCCAGGACGCTCTAAAGCCTCAGGGGCGGCGTCAGACACCAAAGGCCCAGTGAGGCAAAACCTCCCCTAAAGCAGAGTTGTCTAGTGGGTCACGATTGTGTGTTCACTGAGAGCGTTAGTTTGCCACCCTTTTTTCAACCCCCCCCCCCTCGTCTTCTTTCCTCATTCCACTAATTAGGTTGAAGGGTGTCATGTTGTCTGGGTGCATTAAGGTCAAATTCAACTCTCGTGTTGTAACAAGACGCCTGTCAGTGTTTTATTGGTAAAAGCTACAGCCCTCCCCCTCAGTCACTGTCGGAAACACGTCGAGTGCAGTAAACAATAGACATGATTATCTCTTAACCCTTTTCACCAATACCTCCGTGACAACGAGGAGGTAGGACGTATTATTTATTGAGTTTAAAACTAAAACTGTCAATCATAAGCTAAATTAAACATGGCGTATTTCTCCATAATTATCACTATTAACTGATGTTTGGGACTTCACTCATTCACTTTTTGCCATGTTGTCTTTATTACTGCTTTTAGCTGCTGGCCTGTCTTTGAATTGTAAACACGCCTCAGCTGTTATTTACACTTTATTTTCCTTCTTTCCTCGTCGCCATATAAAGCTCTTCACTTTGTGGGTTAGGGTTATGTCTTCAAATCTGGAGTCCTGGGCTGTTTTCAACGTGTTGAAAGTGTTGTCGGAACTCGTCAGCCTGTCACAAGGTCGCGTCGCTGCCACGTGTTGTCAGTGCTGGCCTCACATTAGATGAGACCTGTGCCACATAAGACTGTCACTAAAAGTATCACGTTTGAGAGTAACACACTGCACAATTACTGCGTTGTTTCTCCTGGGACACGAGGTTCTTGTGGTGATTCGTAATAAAGGGAATCAACTGGATTAGAAATTGATACCGGCTTCAAAGTGCTGGGGTCAGCGTTAATGGGAATGAACTGGCTGTAGGTAAACTGAGCAGAGGGTCTCGACAGAAGATGTCTGAATATCCTTTCAGTTCGATTGAGAATAGTTGGCTGGGAAAGCTATGATCAGTGCACATCCAGGGTTTTTCCTCACATCATAAAACTTGGCCACTGCGCCACTAATTCATCAAATATTCTTTTTGATTGGAAAGATATTACAAGTCCAAGTTGATCGCACTTTACTAGTGACGCTCCATGGGCTGTGTGAGGTTTGATCTTTTTAAATCTGGTTTCTAAAGTATGAGAAAATGTCTTATCAAGGAAACTGATGGCATTTACATGCGTCTGAACAGAAATGGGACACTTGAAAAAGGGAGGGAATAATTAGCTTGTAATCGTAGTCATTCTCAGGGAGGACTGACAGCGAGAGAGGAAACAGCTACAGTAACTCAGGCAGCGGGTGAGTGGTTGCACTTAATTAAAATTAGGGACCTGCCTGCAGAACTTTCTGGTAGAAAGCCAAACTGTCATATTGTCAGAGTCCACATCCTCTCACTAAGCGTTGTATTAGTGGAGTTTCCTTCCCTGCCTTCACTGCGATTAGTCTCAAAAATGTGAAGGACATAGTGCTCCCTTCATCTGAGCACACTTGATAACGTCTGAGTGGGCGGAGACACAAGCTGTGTTTTCCTGTGAAATAGTAAAATGATGGTGAAATAGAGGTGGTCAGTCACGGACCGTGATCAGTTTGTCAAAGGCATGAGTACACGATGGCAACAAATGTGTCGTCGGGGGGAAACAGATGATTCTGAGCACAAAGCAGTAGTGCTGTTGTCGTTTTTGCCCTTTTCTGAGTGACTACAGGGGGAATGGTATCCCCTGCCCCGCCCCTGTAGTTTTACAGCTTAAATGAAGCAGGCTGAAGGCTGCAGAGAGCTGCAGACTCAGGCGTGGATCCTTTGTGAGATCAACCGCACTACAAGGCTTTCACGTCGCGCTGAACAAGTCCAAATTGTTATCATAGTTTCACCGTTAATAAAAAAAACTTGCTGCAGGGCGTTTTCATTAGTGAGCGGCACAGGAACTCAGCCGGGGGTTCACTCTCCAGCCCTGACGCACAGAGCTGTTGAGTTGGATATAAAGCACCGGGATCTGATACCGAACACCGTCCCTTGGCAGGCAGACTTTGTATTCCTCTTACAAAGGTGATTTGAATGAACAAGGTCACTCTCCTGACATCCAGTCTCCCGAGGCCGAAGACAGGAGACGGAGGAGGAGGAGGAGGAGGCATCAGATGACGGGCATAAGGAGGCAGATAAATACACAATGTGGAAAAAGTAGTAAAGGAGCCGTCACACACACAAATACTTGCTTTGCCTCGACTTCGTCCTGGGACAGCTAACCGCCACCTGGTGGATGGGGTGGACATGTGGACATCCATGTGGGATTCTGGCCAAATGACCAACTCTGAAATTCCATTCTATAATTACTTTGTGTAGCAGATTAATCAGTAGAGGATTTGAGAGAGGGAACCGGCAGATTGCAAGCTGCCCTTCCAGTTCAGTTTTTTATATTCTATAACTGTCTGTCCTTTGCATTTAGCAGATTTTGAAGTCCTCGGTGCGGCAAGGTCGCGGCGCTTGTCCCCAGCTGAAGAGAAACAACAAAAGGTGCCGATGTCGCTCAGGGATGCTGAACAGACTGCCTGGTCATGGCCTAATTCCTGTAAAGCTCCAAATTACCTTCTGAATATGCACGGCTGAAGGAATTAGGGTCATCGTCGCTTCTCAGGCCGATCAATATCATGCTGGTTTGGTTTGCATGTGCAGCAACACGGGAAACATTCAGAGCAAGGCTGCAGAGCTCCTTTGTGTTGAAGGTAGCTGGAATAAGTTCCTCTTCGGAGCACCACTGCACGGTCCGTCACTGCCAGCACCAGTAATAACATCCGTAAATATATAAAGTCTGGGCAGGAAATTTGAAGAGGCAACGACTCCACTAATCTTGCACATGAGTTTGACCTTTGCTATCACAGGAAGGGGCCACCTGTGCAGCATGTGAAGCAGGTGCATGATGTTTTCTGTGAATCTGAAAAAAGGAAAAAAAAAAAAAGTAGATGTTCCCATCCCATTAAATCCAAACAGGGGCTGAACGCATATGAAGTGGAGGAAATGAGGGAAAGTGGAGGTCAGCTCCTTTTTAATGAGACATCCTCCAGTGTGCTCTTAAAGCACGGAGTTGGAATGGCACCACTTGGGATGAAAATACAATTTTCTGTTTTTATCGCCATTAAGTGTTATCACTGATTCGAGCACGAGCTTATTAGAATTTGGCGATCAAAGTTCGATCTGAAAACCTCCTCGAGGTGTTTGTTCAGCGGGCTTCTTGCAGACCTGATGAATCTTGGCCAGCTCCCACCATGTCCTGGGGACATGCTTATTAAATGTGCAGTGTTTTGTTAAGTCTAGACACTATTGAGCTGCAATAGATTGGCCTCTGTTGCATTAATTAAAAAGGACCTTAAAAAATCTTTTAAGTCTCTTGTAAATTTCCCCCGACTTAATGAAAGGAGCGTAATTGCAGAGTCACTGCTTGGAAAAGCTCAATTACATTTGTATGTGGACAGTCTCTGACAGGACACGTTAAATGGGAGAATGTGCCGTCTTTTTAAAGTCACGAAGAATCGTAAACAAACAGACAGATCACCATAATAAATCACACCTCTGGCTCCATGAGGTCTTGCATGTTTCACGCTCGTCTCTATTTTGGCAATGTTACTAGTCAAGAATAGCAAGTCACAATTCATGCAGTCGCACACTTAGTCGTGCACGTCTTTTGATAATTATGCTGTTTAAAGCTTTTTGCAGCTGAGGATTTTTTCATTGTTTTCACAAGGTCGAGGTTTTGGGTGGCGACGCTCAGCACATGGGACATTTGGAACGAGGTCGCGATGTTATCAAACGTAGCATTTCCTGAAATGCTTTACTTGGGCACAGATGCAGGGGTTCTTCCTCGGCGGTGGCCGTCATGAAGCACCTTCACGTGACGATAGGGCTAACATATCCTCCGTCTCATCTAGCTGTAATATGGAAACGAGTCATTTGCCGTGACAAGTTGAGATTGACTGAGCTACTCTGTATGATGGTTATTGTTGATGTCTTGAGTGAATCTGTGCGTGTGATTAATGGACTGAAAGTGTACCTGGCATGCTGGATTCAATGGTTTCTGGTGTTCAAGTCTGAATCGCTTTACCGAGAGAGAGAGAAGCGCTGGTGAACCACCCCAGCCTCATTAATCAGAGCGGGAGGGAAGGTAATGAAGACAAGATATGCAGGGAAGCGTTCAGCCGCTGGTTTGTGTGGCACGTCTGCTTGTTGCAAACAGCATCAGGGATAATTGACGGGAGAGATGCCACGCTTGGTCAGAGGATTAGTCTCAGCTGAACCCACCACAGCATCTTTGAAGGAGATTCCGGTGAAAGGATCCCTGATAAATCACTTATGTACCAGTGTTTGTTGCAGTGAGTCAGCACGCCATGCTGGAGGCAGGATGTTGGTGACCCACCTCAGCAACGCACCTCCACTCAGGAAGAATTATTCTACAGTTGGCCACGGCGCAGATGCTCTGCAGAGGCCATTAAAAACGCAAATATAAACTCCCTGGCTGACTGAGGTTAGCACTCTTCTGTCACTGTCTTATTTGTTTTCAGAGTGCCAAGTAATTAGAATGTACAGCTGCTGCCAAATCAACATTGCAATTCAAATAATAGTTTCCAGTAAAGCTGTGGAGTGGATGTAGGATGATAAGTCTGCCCAAATAATTGAAAGTGCAGCTTCAAACATGCAGCTCTGCTATGTTTTTACTGTTCCACTTCATCAGGCATACAAGCATTAAGCAACCTAGTAAAAAAACAAAACAGAATGTGTGGTTTCCCCCCTCATTTAGACGTAGTTGAACTGTGTATACACCTCGTGATCCTGAGCCCAGAGTGCGTTCATGCTGTAACGCACCAAACTCCATTCATCAGACACTTTGAGTAATATATATACATGTAATTTATTTTCTTCTTCGGTTTTGAACCTTGTCGACCTGAGTCCAGCATCTTGAACTGCTGTCTGTGGCTGTCATTCAGCTGGACACCATGAAATTGAACACCTGAACCCATTATCCGGTCGTTTCCCATAGTTTGCCTTTGACGTAATAGAATAAGCAGCAGGGGATTCTCCAAGTCTGACCCACTCGCAACGACAGGCACATCTCCATCGGGCGGGGGGGTCTGCATCCTGACACACACCGTCTCACGTGCAGCACGCCTGGGTAGTTTTAGGAGCTATTGGAAGTACAGGGCACTTCTATTTAAAGTCAGCATTAGCCATCACAATGATTCCAAAGCTGTTAAGGGGAGAGAAATACTTACGTCATGTTACGTAATGTTACCTGTGAACAGGTACGTTCCTCATTCGACTGAACACAAGGTCAAGCAGTAACTGGGACACGCAGGGATCAAATGCTTGACGTAATTACAATGTATGGACTGTATTTGAGAGAGAAGCCCGTTTAAATAAAAAAAAAAAATGTTCCAAGAGGATTGGTCCAGAATGATCCAAAAATGGAACAGCACTGTGGAAATCCTCTTAGCCGTGCTGATGGACAATCTGCATCTTTCACTGACGTTCACCATGTCGCAGAATGACAAATCCCACAACAGGGTAGATTTGCACATTAGTGTGATGAGTGTGACCACATGAAGAATGTTTTATCCAGAAATACTCTATTTTAATTTTAAACACCGCTCACAGCAAACAGGATCTGACTGGTTATCCCACTTGTGTCAGCGTATTTCACATCGAGTGTTGCTCTTTGGTTTCCCTCACGTGAGTCAGACAGACAATTATCATCTTATAAAGTGGTGGTGTGTCACCAGGGCCTCTCCTTGGTCACACACCTTTTAGTCATCTATAGACGATAGCGGCTCAGTTCAGACTTTTTAACACTTATTTTAAGGAGTTAAGGTGTGTGTGTAAGGTGTTGTTGACATTTTTATTCTTTCTTTCTCCAACCTTTTTAATTCATATCCTGTTAGTTATTTGTTTTAAGATGAATAAAGTTTTGCTGTTGGCTACTCCTTTTTCCAAGCACATGACTCACAGCTGAGGTGTCATGTGCCTGAGAGGAGCAGAAACAGTGGAGACAGGTAGACAGGAGTGTACAGGGTATGTCAGTCACATTTGAAATGTTAGGGAATTCATTTCCTGAGCCCTGTGGTGTTTTTTTTCCCACTACTTCAGCATTTCCTTGTGTACAGTGAATACAATAGCACTTCCTTGGAATAGTACAATGGATTCAGACGTGACATGACAACGTTTAAACATTATTAAAAGACTCTTATTCTATTGAGCATTAGCCTGCATCTGCCGGGGTTTCACACGGTCGACTTAAACCAGTTTCACATCACAACTACTGCGCTTAGCTTTTTCTGTACTTGTCTACTTGTGACCGCTCTCAGCTTTTGGCGCGTTACTGCCTCTGTGACTGATCTGCAGTGTGGGCTCGACTTAGACTTGCGCTTTCTCTCCCTTTATGCTTCGTTACATTCTCACCCGCAGGTACCAAAATTGGGCACGTTAAACTTTATGCGAATCGGTACTTAACGGTGCCAAATTTGTGATCCACTGTGGCTACCGTAATTTTAAAGCCTAACAACCAACCAGCCAGCCTAGCTCTGTTTGTCAGATGATATGAATGTTAAAAAGACCCAAGATAACCAAATCATGACCCATGTCTATTTACTTGCTGTCATTGCTGCTTCTCCGAGTAGCTCATTTTTCAACATGGTAATTTAGATCCACATCTCACCTTCAATTGCGTTATCGTCTCCTCTAATTCACTGAGTGTGTCGCCCCGTGGGGCGCTGTTGTGAGTGTGTACCTTATCAGATTTTTGCCTGCTAATTATCAAGACAAGTTTTAGTGCTCGGCTCTCCTCAAGAGCTTTTAAATCAGCTCCAAGGTCGTCCATCTCTTGTCTCTGCTTTGCCTGTTTAGTGCATTCGCTTGTGTTCACTTGAATGCATGTTTCTGAGGCCAAATGACTCATTTCTCATTTTCTCTGGGTTGGTAAGGGTTTTAGGGTTAGGGTGGGTTGAAGGATACGCAGCACATAGAAATTATATTTTAATGAACTCGTCCTCACTCTCAAGTGTATGACTCATACTAATGTAGCCATCATTATGATGGGGTTAGCCTCTGTTTGTCTCCAGCCAGGTTGCAAATATGAGTATATTATTTACAGTTTGACTGAATCCACCTACTGTACCTTGTTGGTATTTTGATCCTCCTTCCTTCTAAACTCATATAAATGCATCAAGTTATTCTTCATATTCAGACCGAGACACACACACAGTCATGGAAAGTAGTCAATTAAAAGAGTGATGCATCACAGCGGTGCCGTGTATTTCCCTATTCCGGGGGAAGATTGGCCTCAGTTTGTATGAATAAAGCATATTCCACTCTGGTTGATCTCAGCAGCTCTATTCTCCCAGCGTAGCTGCCTCTCTTTCCTCCTCAATAATGAAAAGTGTTTCAGTCTGCTTCCTATACACAAGTACTGACGTCAAGTGGTTTAACCGCACACGCTGCCAGCAGCCTCACATGTTCTGCTGCCTGTGAGATTAGCTCCCCTGATGCTAACCCAAATGTCTCGTTCATCAGTCCCTCTGCTTCATCTCCAGAGACCCAACCGCATGCGCCAGATTCTGTGGCTAACAGGGCTTTCTAATCATCGCACAAAGAAAACTGACAGTTGAGTTTTCAGAGCGAATCCTCCGGAAACTCTTCACAAACATCCTTACTTTGTATTGTCTGGTCTGAAAGTTTGGAAGGAGGGTTCATGTGAGACCTGTAGATCTTGTCTCGGCTTCAAATCTGGGAGGCTGACAGTCTCTGGCCTCTCATGGGTCACTAGATCTGTGCCGTCATCTGCCAATTTGCAGGAACGCTCGACTGACACCAGCGATTGGGGAAATCCAATTTGCTCCAAGTTCCTTTGCTTAATGCAGTGGAGCGGTAAACGTCTCAGTGCCCACGTTGCCTCCGTTGGAATCGAGACAATTGCTCTGGTTGTGGTCTTTCTCAACCTTTGCCTGTTTGATTCAGTCGAGCTCAGCAGGGGAGGCAGTGCTGCAAAGCCAGGAGTCACTCACCGTGAATAGCTGCTGTCGCTGTCGATGCTTCTGAAAGCCAAGCCTTGCTAATGTGATTGGACGGATGTGATCACAGGCTAAAAGTTGGGAACAGTGTATGTCGTGGCACCCCTACCACACACACACACACACACACACACACTGCTACCACAGTGGATTTGCAATGAAATAATTGAAATAACTTTCAGCTTTAATTTGAGGCTATTTGAATCAAAATTGGAGGGAGGCTTTGGGCATTGAAGCTATTTTCATACCCAGACTCCTTTTAAGGGACCTAAAATAATTGGACAAATAAATCCAAGCATAAATAACATTTTCATTCTTAATAGTTTGTTGATTGCCTGCAGTCTGGAAAGCATGGACATCCCCAAACACCGGACGTCCTCCTTTGTGATGTGTTGCCTGGCCTTGACTGCAGCCGTCCTCAGGTGTTGTTTGTGAGCAGGTTTCTCTGCCTGCTTTTATATCTCAAGCAAGTGCAATAGCTGCTCGATGGAATTGGGATCAGGTGATTGATCTGCTGATTTGGCCACTCCAAATGTTTCTGCTATCGCTCTGATGGATGTTTTCTTTTCTCACAGTCTGGTTCATTCAGGGCTCCTTTGGCCGCATGTTGTGGAGTCACAGCACCAGCTACCAAAGGAAAATGCCACACCTGAAAATCAACTCCAGGCCTTTTATCTGCTTAACTCATGATGAAGACTGCAGTGCTGATGAAGCACAGTACATTGACAGTACATTGGTAAATGAGGAGTGTTGACTGCAGGAGACATACTGCTTTATATTTGATAAGCCAGTTGTTCACATTGCTAATAGCTGCGGTGTTTAGGCAGCATACGAACATATTGTTTTGAAAATTAAATCCTCATTTAAACTGAATGGACATTAAGTCCATAGCAGGACTGTCAGCAGTGATGGAAAAACATGGCAGCAAACAGCACATTTTAAATTAGACGTAATTAACGTTGCTGGGCACAATCGTGGCCTCATCTACCGTCTGAAGCTCTTTTCTTTTTAAATGCCTTATTTTACTTTAAATGAGAAAATTACGTTTGTTTGATTCAAGCATACCCTCCAGTTCACTGCTATAATTAATAATAAACATTGCTGCTATACTATTGAATTGTGCTTTTTTTTAATAGACTGCTTAACTTGAATTCAAATAGCGTTGTTTGTCCAGTTAGTTGAATTTTAGTAATAAATAAACGCTGGGGAGGCTCATTTCCTGACCCAGACCTTTGTTTGCTCGTCTTCAGTGATCCTACCTCTCTGATGAGATTGAAGCAGATTTGCACCGACGATTAACTTTTGATTTTTAATCTTCTGTAAGCTGAAGCTCTTTCTTCTGTCAAGGTCGGCCATTTCATGGGTTTTCTGCTGCATCAGGTATTTGTGGGAAGCTCAGCCTGCTTAGTCTTGTCTGCCCTGTGTGACACACACACACACACACACACACTCCCTGGTTTAACTAACACACACGTCATTCCTCTCTGCTCAGAAATAACCAGATATGTTATTTCACACCAACAGCATATAGGTATAGGAGCTGGTACACAAATACACACACTTGAAGTGTGTGTGTGTGTGTGTGTGTGTGGTTGATTTAAGAGCAAGAGTTTACAGTGGCCCAGGACATGAGATGAATTTCAACACGGGCTGTGCCTGTGTCCACAACTCTCCCAGCCTTACAGCTTATAGCACACACACACACACACAGCAGTCGATATCACCATGTGCTGTCATTGTCTGGTCAATATTGTGTTGGTTTAAATCGATGAACTCTTGTACTGAGCTCATACGGAGCCACAGAAGTTGATAATCTTTCCATCCCGACTCTGGGACAGCTGGGATGTCTGGATATCCTTTCGCTGCAGACAATCTCAGGTCGAAAGGAGGCGACGCATTCGTTTCTAATTAGTCCAGAGCCGGGATTAATCACTCATGATTCATTCCATTGCCTTGTTATTTTTGGAGCAGGGATCCCTGAATGACTTTGACCTCAGTTTGTCTCAACGATGTAACCTTTGCATTTGAGAGGAATTCACGGCAAATATCAGAATATTCAGAGAAGATGAACTGCATTCACCGTATTGTGATGAAAGCCCTCAGGTCTGTGTCTGTCGTTACCCATGATGCTTTCCCGACTAAGTTTCACGCCTAAGAAAGCTCCGGGGAGGATGTATGTGGGTAAGTTCTCCTCAGAGGTAGATCCAGCTGCATCAGTGAGGCCTGTGAGGATCCTGTCCTCCCACGCTTTCTCCTCCTGCGCCGCACTCCCACCTTCCCTCCGTCTCTCTGCTCTTTGCGTCATCCTCCTGGGATTACAGCTCGTAGCCATCAGCCGCCTCAGAAAACGGGCTCCACTCACTCGCCTCTCCTCCACTGCTTTATTGGGTCGTTGCCACCGTGTTGCTGTCATCAATTTTCGTCTGCTCACAACGTGGCGTTAGGATTTCATTGTCCTGCCGTGGGTCGCATTTCAGCAATAACTCCCAGGAGGGCGTTCTCTGCTGTGATTACTGGGACATGAGGGATTCACCGGGGTGGGCATGGGCATCTTAAACTTTGATCAAAGTAGTTTTTAAAAACCAAAACCAATGTACATATGCTGGGAAAACTACAGAAACATGAAGTGCCTACTAGTTAGCAGATACTAAATTATACCACAGTGTAAGAATACTGGCCATGATTGCATTTTGAATCTAAGAGCTGAAATGAGTTGATTCAACACAAACAGATTGACTGATATTTGATTTATTTACATTTTACAGACTAATTAGTTGAACAGTCAAGATGAAGCAGGTTAATCAATAATGAAAATAACAATTACTTTGAGCCCTGAAGCACTTCTGCAGTACATGCTGATGCAAATGCAGACCAAATCCTCCAAAAAAAACCCAAGCTCTCTGTTTGAACCCACACTGGATCAACAGAGTAGCTCCATGCGGATGAGCCAGAGAGCTGTGTTAAACGCTCCAAATATGTTTTGATCTTTGGGCTTCATGGGTTTTGGTTTTTAAAGGGAGAGGAATTAGTCAGTAATGAATAAGTTATGCTTGGACACAGGGATTAGAAATGTTCTTATTGGGGTTAGGTAGAACTTGTCTACAGTGGAATATGGACTTTTTCAGCTGGGTTTTCTTGAATGAAAAGTTTAATCTACTAATTCCTCAAATGTCTGGCTCTATCTGTGGAAAGCACTTCTCAAACTTATCAGCTTCACACATGGCATTTTTATATTCACTTTCCAGGTTGGTGCAATTTAGACACGCTGTGCTGTCAGTAATAATATGAAATTGAATAAACGGGTCACCGGTGCTCTGAAGCAGCCAGCGGGGGCAGGGCACTTTGTTAACATTCAGTCTGTGGACAGAGTTGAAAAATGTTTTCTACGTCCTTGGATAAAATACAGCAGTGGTTTTGTAACGGGGTCAAAAACTTCACCAGATAATTTGAGTGTTTCTGGTTCACCTTATCAGCCTGAGACAAACATTTCCAGGACTCTGATTCTGATCTCCATCACGGCAACAGCAATCACAGAGTCATGTCCTCATTGGAAAGTTCTGAAATTTGTGTCAGTTGAAATGAGCTGACATAGACTGACTTGATGAAACTATGACAACGATAAAATCTACATCACGGATAAACCAGGTAGGACGAACACAAAAGTGCTCGTTCTGCACCAAAATATTCCACCCAACCTCCAGCACGCTCACAATAAGAAAGGAGGAGGGTATTAAAATAGAGGTATTGAGATGGTTTGAGGAGGAGAGAGACCTCAGAGAGCAGAGTGTTGGTGTTTGACTGTTGACTCACACTGGAATGTGTGTGCCAGAATCTCCATGTGTTCACACTGAAGTGAAATCCTGCCTTGCAAAGCTCCATCAGCATGACTTATTTGATCTACAGAGTACTACCCACACACAATTAATGATTTTTTCTCTCTCTCTCCCCCTCCCCTCACCCCATTCTCCCATTCTTGTCCCATTCATTCTTCCCGCTACATTTCTTTTTTTTCAGTCTTGTCTAATCTCTCATTATTCCCCTCTCTTCCTTGTCATCCTCCCTCTCGCTTCTATATGTGATTTGTTTTACCTCGCTCGTCTCTCTCCCTCCTGATCTACCTCTTCACACTGTCCCTCCCCCTCCCTCTCTGCTTCTCTGGCAGGCTGCTCATTGCAGTGAGTCAGTATCATGGAGGCAGGCAGCGGGGCTGCCGCAGCTGTGGGGAGTGCAGCACTGGGTCTGCTGGGAGCCGCAGCCACGTCCAGCCATGACATCTTGGACAGGTAAGCCCGGTGCGCACCCCGACGAATGGACCGCCCCAAATGTTTACGAGCCGAGTGAGGAGGGGAGTAGTGTGTGTGTGTGTGCGTGTTTGGAAAGACGGACCACACCTTAGGTTGTGGTTTGATAAGCGTATTAGTTCTTAGTTATACCAGGGGCATGGAGAGTATATGAGTTTGTGTGTGTGTGTGTTTGCAGTGCTACACTGAATGCCAGCCTTCTTATGCTGTCTTTGCATGTGTGTGTGTGTGTGTGTCTCTTTCCCCCTTTCATTACTCTCACTGTATGTGAAGTCTCTGCTCCGCTCTTGACAGTTGAAGAATCTGTTTTGGGGTTGCCTCCGTGTCAGTGTAGCGTGTCTGTGTTTATGTGTATTTGTGCGTGTGCCTGAAGTGTGTGTTGATGATAGAAAGTGTGTGTGTGTGTGTGTGTGGGGGGGGGGTGTTACTTGGCTTCCTCCATGCCTCAAGGAGAAATGACACCAGGGAATGCGCATGCAGAGGAGGAGGGGGAGGCATCGCTAGACGTGCCTGAGCTATAGCCGAGCCGATAGGGTGAGTTTGCACAGTCACCGGCCCACCCCCTACTTAACCCCCACCCACACCCCATCAACCCATAGCAACTAGGTGACTGCCATCACTGGCTGTCACTGCTGGAAACCCCTCATTCAGATTTCCCCTGCCCACGGAGCCCCGCGGCTCCCGGCTCCGACGACCACTACCTCCAGCCAGTTACGTCATTGCTGTACAGCCGTACACCCACATGCCCACGCGCTGTCGTCACATGCATGCACCGAAGAGACGCACACACACACGCCCACGCACCCTCGAGCATATGCATTCACAGAAGCACGTGCACCGTGCTGTATCTAGCACACATGCACGGCTCACAGGGATGTTTTAGGGAAAACAGGCGAGAAACGCACACACAACAAGCACTTCCTCTTCGTTTTTCACCTGTGCACGTCAAGCTCTGTCATCAGCGAGCAGGTGTTTGCGATATCGCTCATCTCTGCCAGTGAAGTCTAAGCGATCTCAACACGTCCCGGGGATCTCCTTTAACACATTGCAGTACAATCACGGATGGAAACGAAGGCTGTGACTCATTTGCTTGTCATTTCCTCACTATTTCTGTGAGTCACCACTCACTGGCGAGGACACGTTTTCACCAGCCTCCGCCGAGATACGCCAAAAGGATCCATGTGCATCTCCACCTGTTCACGCGCCATCCACGCAGGTAGCCAGTGGCTCCTCTCCCCTGCGTAACAGCCTCAGCAGAATGATGCTGCTTTTTTCCCCCACCGCTGGATTAGTGGTGAGAGTGGGGGGGGGCAGGACACGTGTACGGCTGCCTATATTTTGGCAAATGTTTTTTGGTGGGGGGTTATGTTTAAGGCCCCCCCCACTCCCTCACTCGCCTCCCCTCCAGTCGTGAACTGGGTCTAAATCCTGCGCCGGGGTTACCATGGCAGCAGCAGCTTAGCATATATTAGACAGCAGTCCAGCATTACTGTTGAAAATGAGTGAGTGGTAAAAAGAAGAGAAGAGTGTAAAACGGACAATAAAGGAGGAAGAGAAAGAAAAGAAGGAGAAAATCTCCCTTCTGCTAAATTGCGATCGACCGATGATGTCATGTACAGTAAACACACCAGGATGTGTGTATTCTCAGTCCCTTGCCCATTGCAGTGGAGTATTTCTTTAATCAGAGCGGACGTAGACGTTGGCATAGACGGGACTAATCAATTATAAGTTGTCCAGTGCGTTGTGGTGGGAGAGAGGAGAGGAGCAGCAGCCAGGACTGAGGACAGCAGAGAGGACATCGGCCCCCAGGAAGTGGCTGAGACGGAATGAGAATGCTGTAAAAGAGTGTAGGTTGTGTCTCACTGTTCCATTAAGACAGATGAATAGACGAGAGCAGAGTGTCCTCTTCAGGAGGAGGCCCACGCCAGCATATAAACTCCCATGAACATAGAGCTAAGTAGATCACGGAGCTCCTAATTTTAGGTTTGCATAGGCAGCGACGGGCGGTGCGATCACTTACCTGTACAGGCTGCTGGTTTACTGATGCACTGCTTCTAGCTACGCTGACGGTGACGTTTATGGTTTTGAGGTGACTGCATTGATGTTTAAAAACACTTGTCACTTTACACTGTGCTTCATCAAACCATTAAGATTTCTGTGTAATTCATTACGTTTAAAAACGACGGTAACAAACCAAGTCACTATGGCTAGTGGCCACTGAGTCGTGCCTCAACCCTTTTCAGACCTGACCTCTGGAGAACTGGTCACTGACGTCTCCTCGCCTTTCATCCATTCCCAACGCAGCGGGAGGCTCTCTGCACAAAAACAGTCTCAACAGAATCAATTCCTCCGCGTCATTCAGGCAAGAGGCGCAGCAGCGGCAGACAGCGTCGGGGCGTGATGCGAACAACGTGTGATTACGTTTACTGCACCTTGACACTGTTGCCGTGTCCTTATCACCACACACTAGTGTCTTTATAACACCACGTTTTTACCTGTCTGTCGCAACAGAGTCCCGCCCCCTCCCACACACACACACACACACTCTCGCTCTCTCACGTATGGTGTGTCCCCTGCTGTGTTCACACATCGACTTTCCCAGACTTTGTACTGGAAGGCCAGGTGGATGTCACCTGTCTGAGAGCAGCTGCAGTGACGTCATCAGGTTTGCGTTGAAAACAAGGCCGAGTTTGGAAGATTGTGGTGTTGATCCGGGAGGACCAGTATCCATTAGAGCTTGATTCATGCTCCATCTGTGATGCCTTTATTTTTAACCATTCTAACTCTCGCTAGTCCCTCGGTGGCTGTGCAATAATACCAAATCACTGGGGAACGGATTCACACGGAATCACTTAGTTGACAGATTAAAAGTCGCCACAGGATCTACACAGAGCAGCGTAATTTAATTTGGGCCGATGACAGTTGCTTGTTTCTCACTTGCCGTGGAGGTGTAGAATCCTCTCTGTAGTGCTCTTGCTGTTCATTGTCACTCTGAGCATTTTAAGTATCACTGACGGATCATTTATGGATGATAAATCGTTCCATAGAATGAGTTGCCACGCACTGCTTTCTCAGAACCTCTAATGAGTTCATAAAATGTATGCGGCCTCTTAAAGGGGATGTTTGCTCAGACCACGGCTGCAAGTTCTGACCGCTGGCTTCCATCCACAGAATCAAGAGTATGCCGGGTCCATGTCATCGCGTGTAGATTCTTCCTTGACATCATTTATACATTGTCCAGGTAGCAAAAGAGGTTAATGGTTTTCTCAACACACTCAAACCACAACCGTGCAACACGACCACTCCCTCTTGGGTAAATGTTCCTTGTTGGATTTTGCCTGGTCAGTTTGTCTCAGTTCAGAATTCCAAAGTTCTGTATCAAGGCCACTCTCCTCGATGTTTCGTTGTGTTGCCCTCATATTGTTCTTATCTGCCTCCGTGTGGGCGAAGACAAAACACCATCTGAATGATGGAGAGAGAGAGACATCTGTTGGGTAATAACATCATAATATGTAACGATAGACATGTTAAATCAGAACTTGTCAATAATATTTGCATCCCGGTGAACTGGCCAAAGGTTTGCTCATCACATAGCATATGATGTGTTTTAATAGTGGTCTGCTAAATATATGTATAATACACCATGGTAATGAGGAACAAAACATGTTCAGCTTTTACGTTCGTTTTTTTACTTTCAATGACAAGATCTGCAATTTTTTGTCCAGCAGTGGTGACAAAGTGTGTAAAGCTGCTCTTCCACCTCTCCCCTGCATGCCTCATAAAGCTGAGACAACACATTCTACCCAGAGTCAATCATTTTCACTTGCTTGCAGGTTTTGTCCCGGTTTCAAACTGCCATCATTTCATTCAGTGTAAAATACGAAGCCTCATTTCCGTGTCCCTGCTTCTTTTTAGGTTCTTATCTTATAGGGTCCCGAGCAAAAAGGCAAATGAAGGCGCATGTTGCAGGGTTTTAGGACACATTACCATGAGGCCTGTGTGGCTTTGGTTGCTTATGCTGCAGTTTGGAAGTGCCGACTTTGGCTTTCTGTCTGCCGGGAGGGGGAGGGTGGTAACAATACCCTTTTTTTTAAATGTTGAAAAAGGGAAAGTGCTTGATTTGTTTCCTGTCTCCATCAGAACAGATCATCAATAAAAACACTCCTCATCAGTCTACATAACTCAAGACAAATAAGCAGAGAGGATGCCTCTCACTATAATTTGGGGAGTCTGAGTCCACAGAGTCTGGATGTTTTTGCAAGTCATTTAATTTTCTTATATATATTTTTTTAATAAACTCACACAGTGCACATTATAATCCTGTGTGCATGAAACGGCCACTTTGCTTGGCCTGTGGTAAATGTGGTTGCAATTCATCTCTGAAAGTATAAAAGTGTCACCTGAAGTAATTGCGACTGGCAGATTCAAGTCGTGCTGCAGGTTTACTGGATGTGGAGAATCATTTGTTGATTGAGTTGAAGTGAATGAGCCGGAGTTATTGACAAATAAAGCACCGGTTGCCATTTTATTTTATTCAAACATGTATTTATAAATGTTGAACACGTTGCATCTCCAAATCACACTGACATCCATTTGCATCCCCCCCCCCCCCGTGGAGAGCTATTAGGTGGCTTGCATATCATTTTCTCTCATAATCAGTGCCTTACAACAACCATGCTGCTGCTCGGTGCGTGGCTACTAATGCAGATATCCATTACATCCATGCCTCTGTGCGCTTAGTGGAAATATACGTGACTCTCAGTGTCCTGGTGTAGGACGGCATCAATTCATTTGGTCACTGGCGTACGTATCCAAATGGAAACTTAGATGGACAATGGCCTCCCCGTCTTGTCTGATGTCCCGTATGGGGGACAGATAAACTGCCTCGGAGGGCTAGGCGCTAAATTGCTGGCTGACTGGAGGGGGTGAGATCCTCTGCATTGCTCCCTCTCTCTATTCATTACTGCTTGATGCTTTCCCAAAGTCTACTCGTGTGCAGTAGATTTGACTTTTAATTGTGTTCACGACAGTAAGCTTGGATAAGTGTATCTTGATGCCATTTCAGCCTGTTTACGCTTTAGGGGAACGGTAGGGCTGAATGGTTTGATGACATTATGTTTTCCTGACCTGTGAGCATTATTACAGTCGTCTGGTACTGGCTCGGGTTCATTTGACTTTATACATATTATTACCCTTATTATGAATTCACTGTTAAGGTCGTGATGTTACACAAACTCACGGTTTGATGTGTACCTCAGCTTTGAAGTCTCTGTTGGGTACATTTATATATATTTTTTTAATTCAGAAAAAAATACTTGTCATTGACTACATCGAAGGTTTGGTGACCTGTCGATACTAACACCGTCTCCCACTGTGGAGGACACTCTCACGCTGGGGACAGGTTTATCCTTTCATGCACTGCCATGCCACTCGGAGCTGGGTGTGAATGGAACGTGTTTGTTTCACTGCTTATTCCAATGGCAGTGGACATGACTGTGGTGTCGCCATGTCCCATAGCGTGTTCCCATGTTCGCACGCTCAAATGATGAGGGAGGGTCTTCACACACGCGCACTGTGTCTGTTGTCCCCAGTGCATTTGAGAACCATATGCGCACAAATAACTTTTGCACGTGGTCTCATTCAGTTTTTCACACCTGCGTCCAAACGGAGAGTAGACACGAGCACAAGGGTTGTGTTAGAGATGCCAGGTTACACAGGGCTAACAAGTCCACCTGCCTTTCACCTTTCCTCTGTCTTGCTCATATCCCTGCAAAGGGAGACGTTGACGGGTCAGGCAGTGGGAGTCCAGAGGAGTCTCTGCTCTTTGTATCAAGGGCTTGAAAAGTCTTAGAATGCACTGCATTTGTTTTTCCCAAAGAAAGGCCTGAGAAGGCAGAAACCTTGAACTCGTGCTTCCCTGCTGTTGTTTTCTGCCGGACAGCCTTTCCCTGACATTGATTGGAAAAAAACAAGCTTCAATCTAAGAAAATTCCTGAGAAATCCTTAGAAATTCAGCCACGACATCAGCCAGAGTCTTCAAGTAGGAACTAAAACTGTATCAAGCAGGGATGTGGTAGCGTCTTTAGTGAGGATGCAAAGCAGTTGGTGGTTGGTTTCGTGCTATTCTTTTCTACCTGATAAATAGTCTAGCACCTTGTGAATAAACGATTTACTAAATATAACACTGTGAACAGAACTAATTGATTCTCCTAGAGCACACTGCTCCTCTTCCTCAGCTCCCAGTCACCACAGACCACATATCTCTTTCATCAGTGCCATAATATTCACGTGTGGGTATTCTTGGCAGTTCTAAAGGTGGCACGTCTCCACGTGTGTTCCGTCCAGTGCAGACAACATGCTATGCTCTTATAAACATTCACCACAGCCACCCAAGCTGGCAGATCGCGTTGCCTTCGTCTGGAGCTTTTATCCGTGTCTGCTCTCTTGAATGGATCTGTGCTCTTTATCGGGTTTAAATGGACTGACTCTGTTTCCCACATACGATGATTTATAACGGGGAAGAAAATCCTTTTTGCTCTCAGTTTGGGCTTATTCTGTGTCTGCTGCTGTCGTTGCTAACTGATCCGTCAACAGGAACACAAACACATAGGGAAAAGTTCAACTGAATGTACATCAGAACTGGTAACAGTTCTTGAAGAAAGATGCTGATTGAAATGCATCTACAGTGACTGTCTGTGTTATTCGAGCCTCTTGGTGTCTATTCAGATGCTTTAGCTCGAGAAATAAAACTTCAGTCAGCAGTGTTTTCAAATGTCAACGTGTTGTAGAGGCATACAAAGGACCGGCATTACTACGGTGTCACTTTTTGAAGCTAAAAGGCAACAGTTAGGACCCACAGCCTGTGTCTTGTGATGGAGCCTGCAGAAAACTGGTTGTTTGAATTCTTGAAATGCTAAATATTATTTATTATTTACCTTTTTCCTTTGTCCGCTCGTGTGTTCGGAAAGTCTCTGCTTTTTGTTCTGTTGGTTGGTCAAAGGGAGGGAGACGGCAGATGCTGTGACATCTATCCTATTAAATATTTTCTAGAGATTAGAGAGGGTCTATTACAGAAAAAGTGCTGATAAATTGATCATCAATAATATATGAATGTCGGCGCCCTGCATATGTCTGCACAACCTGGTAATTATGTTAGCTTAGACTATCAGTATTAAAGAAGAAGAGAATCCCCAATTCTTTAGCAAATTACCTTTGTTTGAACATTAGCGCTCAGTTTCATGATAATATACCCTGGCTTGTTTTCATCAGACCAGCAGGCCTGCATGAGTGTGACAGTGGTTTATCTCAGCCTCGCTCAGAGCTGCTAGTGTGTGTGAGGAAGAAAGACCTGTGCTAAACTGCCTGTGACAACTGTGTAGAAATATTGAAATATATGGAGCATATCACCCACAGGATTTCTGTTTGGGGTTGGGCACACGTTGAGTCAGACGTTCAGCGACGAGGACGCCTGATAGCAGGGGCAGGAGGATGAATGCGCCGAGACATTTTCTATATTTCAAAGCAAACCTGGAGCTGTTGGTGCTAAAAGGCAGCTAAATTGAGAGGTTGTTGGAAAAACAGTCAAGAGTGAGACATTCACACCACAGTAAATAGGCCCCCTCTCTCTCTCTCGTCTGGTTCTGAAGGACGGGGGGAGCAGGATGGGTTGCCGTGCTCGCAGTGCTGCTGGGCGCTCGGAGCAGGTGCTGCAAGGGGCAGCTCCTTTCTCCTGTTGTGCCTCTCCACCCAGGAATGCTGGGAATGCTGGACAGCTCAGCACTTGTGAACAGGGAAAGTGACACTCGGCGAGTGAAATGCGCCGCTGAAGCCTGGCCTTTACGCAGTGTGTCTGAAAGTGGTTCGCACTGACAGCCGTTGACGAGCCTTCCCTGCAGAGTGGTGCTTAAAGCATGTCATCAGGGCGGCAGCGGTGAAGGGGTGTCAGTCAGCCTCTTCTCGTCCCAGCATGCCTGTTTTGAAGGTTCCTTCTTTCTTATGTATTTGCACAAACAACATCTTCAAATAATGCAAACAGAAATATTTAATTTGAACAATTAATGTAACGTAAATGGGGGCATTTCAAGTGGAATTTGAATATCAGAGATTACATAGTGTGGAGGCTGAAGCAGCTTCCTGTTGGCTTTAAAGCTGATTACCCCAGAAACCCAGTCAGTCCTCCTGCCCCTCCATTGGCTTAGTGAGTAGCTAATGACTGAATTAAAAGTTTCAGTCCTTGCATATTGAAGTATAATGACTAACATGAAATTGTTAAGATGAGTGAAAGTGGCATCATTTGACTGTGGGCTGCATGAGAGGTTGTGTGAGATGGATAGAGATCAGGGAGTGCAGAGAAGTGACTTCACTTCCCGTCGTCTAATTATCTCAGAGCAGAGACGCTGGTTCCGAGCTCGCTGGGTGCCATCGTAGATGCTCCAGACCGTTTCATCTCCCACAAAAACAAAGCTCTGGTGTGTCTGCTCTACTTTAGTAGACTCGCTGCCGAATTCCGGATGCACAGTGCATGTGCATCACTCGTCACTTTGAGAAATGCTGCTGTGTAAATCTGTTTCATTTCCATCCCCACTCTCTTCTCCTCTCAGCCTCGATGGAAACAAGGGCAGCCTTTGAAGTCGTTGAGCTGACTGTATATAGGCAGACATCTCATCAACTTTAAGTCTGTCTGCAACGGCAGCGCCAGCCCTAAATTTATCTTCATCATATTATCCAATGCCTGCGCTCGGTGACATTCCCTTTGTTGTTCTGTGGATGCTCAACTCATTCAAAACGTCCTGAGTTGGGCCCTGCAGCTACTGGTTGTTCAATGTTTTAACTGGTTGAGCATCAGTATCCTCCCAAGCTACCGCACACATTAAGCAGAACACTGCTACTTCAGAGCTTTGTCTTTCAGTGTGGAGCTACAACTAAATATTATTGTCCTCATCATCAATTCATCTTCATATATTTTCTTAATGAATCAACAAATGGGGAACATAATTAACTTTGATTTCACAAGTGTAGAAAATTACTCCTCATCCTCTTTCATCTAGTTTTTTTTCTTACACTGGAGTATGAATAAATACACTATGAAAATTGCAGGCATTATTTAAATTTGTTGATTCTCTGTATTTGAAATATTTTGTTTTTTCATCTTCCCTGAAATAAATCTGGCACAAATTAGGAACCAAAGATCGACTTTCCTCCTGAATATTTTGATAACTGTCTAATTGTCTTGTTGACTCTTGTATTTGTGTAAAAACATCAACAACATGCAGTTTTCCAACATCATTTTCCTCTTTTTTTCTCTTTTTTCAGTAATCAAAGATGAAACAAGTTAAGCTGCAGGCCTTCAGCCTCAACGTTAAATATCAGCTGAGTTAAATGATTTCAAGTTTAGCTCTAAGTGGATTTGTGTGTTTGTGCTGCAGGGGCCTGAGGCCTGGACGTCACCCGGAGGAGGACGACATTGTGCCTGAACTGGCCCACATCCATCCCAGAGAGAGACCTGACTGGGAGGAGACCATCAGTGCCATGGTGAGAGACATAGACACACACAAAGCGGTGCAAGGGTATGAGATGGTCATTGTTCTGAACACATAGGGAGCAGTCATCTCATCCAGTTCTCATCACAGGTCAAATGAAATGAGGGTCAGATCTTCTGATAACGCCACACTGATCAGCTCGTTTACTGACTGTCACTTGCTTATCTGGTTTGACCCCAGAGGATCGATCAGCTGTGTCTTGTTCTCCTGTTGAAGCTCCGTCTGCTCTGCTCCTGAAACACTATCACACATTCATGATTAATGGCGTCCTGAAGCTACTCCACGTCATCTACCTGCCAGCTGTGCACGCTCGTGTCATCCAGCCCACCCCTCCATTCAACAAATGGCATCATTCATTATTTCCCTTCCTTCCATCATTGGCGTGGGTCTCTCTTATTGCATCAACAGCACGTTGAAAATGAGGCCGTCTCCATGGTAACGCGCAGAGCCACCCGTGGTCGGCGCGTGGTTGGAGCCCTATCGCAAGTGCTTACTTCAATCGGGCAGTGGAGAGAGAAAGAGAAACAACAATCTCAGCAGTCTAATGAATATTGATGACAGAGGCGGAGCATTTAATACTGCACGTCTGCTTTTCTTTGTTTAATATTTGATACAAGAGGGACTCTACGCTGGAGTAGCATGCATTATGAATGCTATGATGTGGTCTCAAGAGGTGAAAGCTTTCACACCAACACCTTGTTGCACTGTGCAGGAGAAAACCAAAATGAGGCGAGGGGTATTCAGCTCTAAATTCTCCACACTTGGACCTTTACTGAACTCACTGGATGCTCTACACAGTCAGTCATGAGGGATTCAAAGTCAAATCCCCCACTCGACTTCATTACACTGATGCCTCACTCACCAAATGACAAACGTCGTGATTGTGAAATGCCGACCTGCCCGTGTAAGGTTTAATCACGACGAATGTCTCCTGCACTCCGCTCATCAGGTGAAGGATGACGGATGGTTTTACATTGAGCAGTCAGTGAAGTTAACAAGGCGTGGATTTGAATGTGCACCATAGTTCAAAGTCTGTTGGTTATTTGAATAAAGTGGCAGAGCAAACAGCAGAGATGTATTTGTATGCATCGCTATAATGTTTGTGTGTGTGTATTTTGTGTTTGTGCATTGTAGGCAAGAAGTGCTGAGATCCCCGAGCTGCGGGCCGAGCCCCTCATGCGCTCGAGCAGCAGCAGCACGGCCAGCATGAAGGTCAAGAATGTCAAGAAGTGAGTAGAGAGACACACACACCTGCCTGTGCCAGTCTGATCCACCTCTCTCCTCCCTCTGTTCATCTCTATTTATTCCTCCTTCCTTTCCTTGGCTCTATTTCTGTGTCTTCCTCCTCCTCCTCCTCCTCTCACTCCCTCTGTTTACGCTGCTCTCTCCTCCCTGTACTAGTCATACACACTCCAAGGTGTCGCTGTGCTCGGAGGATGAAGTGCTAACCAAACTGAGTGTGTGTGCGTTATGTTTCCAGACTTTGCTTTACCAAGGGCCACTTCCCGAAACTGGCAGAGTGCGCTCACTTCCACTATGAAAACGTGGACTTCGGCACGATTCAGGTAAAGATGAAGCTTCTCTTCCTCATTAAAGTTGGAACTTATCACATGAGGATAAGTGGCCCCCGGGGTGTGTTCACGTGTACGTGCGTTCCAAAGTGTCCTGTCAGGCATGGTGCAGACAGGGCTTTGAATTTTATTTACCACTCTGGAGTTATCCGCCCTTTGGTGGTGAGTGAGAAGCTGGAAGATGAATTTCATACAGACAGAAATATGACTCACGCAGATTCCTTTGTGCTCTTGCTATGGTTGGAAATGATTTGCATTTGTTCGATATCCTCGTGTCCCCATCGGCTAAAGCGTGACCTCATTTGTTTCAGCTTTACACGTCTCTGAATGGGTCAGAGACACCCAGCGCTGGTCTGACTGGTCTGACTGCCTCTGTGTGTGTGGCTGCTGCTGCAGCCTGGCCTTCACAGCCACAAACCTCACTCAAGCCTCATCCCTCGTTTTATTGAATCTTTGAAAACATCAACATACCTGGGAACTTGAAGATAGGTTTTTACTTATTAACAATCCCCTCATCAGAGGCTCTAATCACGAAGCAAAACCATAAAAAGAATAATCTCAAATCAATGCCTTAATAATTGGGAATAAAACAAAGCAAATGAACGTGTCTAATATTTCATTTAGGGTCACTATCACCACCCTGCTGGGATATATCTATAGGCATACTTAGAAATACAATCTACTGCATGTGAGATGCCTAGTTCCCCTGATATTTCCTTTATTTACAAGTGTATTTTCCTGATTTGTGTTAAATGCTCAGATATTCCCTGAGGAGGACGGCCCTGCTCACCACCACCACTCAAAGTACCCTCAAGTACTGAGCACCTCTTGAATTCTGTAGCTAACATATGTGTCTAGCCTATAGATTCAGAGAACGCTGGTAGGCTGTGCCAGTTTGTTCCTGTTCTCTGATGGAGAGATGGAGTCATTTGTGGTGATGTATGGGAAAAAAGGCCGGGGGGGTCAAAGCTGTAGCTGTGTCCCTCAGCCATCTGAAAACATCACTGTCTTCTGTGGAGTTAAAGTTTAGAAACATGAAGGTCGTGTCATCAGGGTCATCTCGGTCTGAGCCAGAGAGCTATAGCATTTATCAGAACAGCCTCTTTACCACCTGAAGCCATGTGTTTTGAAGGAAAGGAGGATTTGATGAAACACACTTCTGACTTGCACAGCCATGCCTTTTTCTAGGGTCTAATATTGTGACCAGTGCTGCTTCAGTCTTGGTCAGTACTTACTGTAATCTGTCTCTGGTGATTCCACCGGCCTCTCCAGTCGGATAGAGGTACAGCAGGTTTACAATTCCAAGTGTTGTTGTCTCTAGCGTGGCATCATAATAGCGAAGCAATAATAAAATCCCTTTGTAAAATTCAGCTGAGAACAAGAGGGTGTAGAGAGCGTCACAGACACATTGTCCATGTGAATCGCTACAGTGCATCATGGGATCCCTTTCCCTGACTTTGTCATTATCGTGAGAAACCAGTAGAGGTCAGCATTCAGCTGCGTTCATCGTGTGTGAACAGCTTTCATCCGCTTCACCTGCAGGATAGTCGTGGCTCTATCAGGTTACTGCACTTAGTTAAATGTCCATTGACTGCACGCATAACAGAAACTCCTGAGCAATAGGCGCCGTGTGCAGCCCTTCGTCCCAGCTGGGTGTTCTGCTGCCACGGGGCAGCTTCACTGTCTCAGCCTTTGTGGGTTTATTTGTTGCTTTACAGCAGACCTGCCTTTGTTTGTCTTGGTTTCTTCTGTTTGGTTTTAGTATTCATCGCAGCTCCTGCCTCAGCTTGGACAGAAACCCACACTTCCTTGGTTTATTAAAGGAATCATTATTCTGTATTTGTTCCCCGTCTGTCAATATAATTGACGCGTCGTCCCGGCTCAGCCAAACATCCTTGCTTGTTTAATGAATTGGTCACAAGAGTATTCTTATTTTATTTGGTTCAAATGTTTCCATGTGAATACTGGATGAACTAATGAATAAAAGAGGTCAGAGTTTCGACCAATTCAAGTTTTAGATTCATCGCTGTGGTTAATAGACTGATGCGTCTGACAAGTGAATACATTTGTTTTTTGCGATGCGTTTTTCATCCGTGTGACGTTCAGATAGTTCCTAGAGATATGCACACACTCACTATGAAATGTCACCTGTGACCCTCATTGCACTCAGCTCTGGCAGAGTGTGTGGGCAGCTACTGGACTGAGACGAGGTGAGGACTTGAGATCAGATCAGGTCTTCTGCTGGTAGACAAATTATTCAATTTCCATAATAAAATCTCTTGCCAAAGGAGAAGTTGAGTCAGGCAGGGTTTTGTTGTGGAAACATTTGGATCTCCTCGTCTCAGACTGTCTGCGTCGAGAGCAGCACTCGTGTGGCAGCTTTGTCTCATAACGCATCATGTTGGACTGGAACTGCCGAGTTCTTTTGGCAAAGGCTGTTTCTTTGTCAGCTCTTTCGTTCTTTGACGCCAACATGACCTGAAGTCATTTTCATAACTTTGCTTTTGATGATTCATCATTATTTAGCGTTTCACATGTTCCAAATAGCAGAAAACGACGTCGACTAAATTGGGATTTTTTTGCTTTCTTTGTCATTTGAATGAACGTCCTAAGTGTTGCTGAGGAACAAGCCGACTCTGACGGTGCAGTGCGAGCCTGTCTGCCTTCCTTTTAGCTTAGCCTGCTACCGGCTGTGCTATCGATCGATTGTGTCGACCAACCAGGCAGCCCTTCCAGAGCTGGAGGTCATCATACATCAGCAACACACAGAACAGAGAATCATTCATAGACATTTCAAAACATAAGCTTCTTTTGAAACAGCTCTGTGCTCAGCAAGATTGGTTATGGAAGCTTTGATTCATTTTGGTTCAATACTATTGGTCAGGCCAGTTGAGTGTCAGAACATTTGCAGGGGTGCTGCGAACGCTGATGGATTTCATAACGTGTCATTGCTGGGGGACGTTTCTGAACGAGATAATTGTTCCTTTTTGTTCATATTCGTTGACCGTCACAGATATGTTTAAGACGTTTAAAAAGTCAATTGCTGGTCATAAAAATAGCCGAGGTCCACTCGGGCCGAGAGCAGACAAGCATGTCTCACTCTGCAGACGTGTTTCACACACGTCTTTGTCTGCGTCGTGTAAATGATGTCAGAGGGCCGATGTGATGTGATGGAACTGCTGCATCTGGCAACGTATAATCTAGTGGTTCATTGTAATGTCTATGTTAGCAGTTAGGGAACTGGTTGACCCCTGTGCACATGCTGTTTAGATTGAGCTGTAGCCGCACAGTTTGTTGTTGAAATGACTCGACTGTTGTCTTTAACAAGCATGTGTGTCTAATAAAGGAGCCACTCTCTCGGAACGCCGCTTATTCTTCCTCTTTATCGGGACTGTTTTGTTCAGAGCGTGTCCTGCGTTTGCTGTTATGCACAAGGCGACCTCACGTCCTCCAGCTTCCGTCTTTTCCACTGCGTTCCCCACAGCCCTGATACAGTCTGCAGCCAGACATCAGGAAAAGAACTTCATTGACTTCTGCTCCCCCTCTCCCTCGGTACCAACGGGCCCTGCTCCTCCAGATGGTTTATCTGCAACCTGCCATTTTGTCCCATCTTGTCGCACATGGACCACTCCGTGGTTGAAGCTGCATGACATTCTACTATTAATGGAGAGTCCAAAGCCACATGCGCTGGCGCTGTCATCGTTCTCTGCGTTGTATAATGAAAACATTGCTTCTAGTTGGCTCATTGCTCTGCAGAATGATGTGAGTGCAGGAGATCTCAGTTCAGCATGGGGACAAAGGTGAAGCATGATGCAGCTTGCAACATAGATGATGTGCACACCTTGCGGTGACGTGCACTCCTCTGTTTCCACAGTGGAACTAATCATTGGCACGTGACTGTGGGGTGAGGGTTTTATTGCTGTGAGGCCTCGTCACAAAGCGCAGATGTTGGATGTGAAGCCGTGGGCTAAGCTAAGCTAGACATGATGAAGGCATGTTGAATGTTCCGTTCAAATTTGAAATGAACACTTATTTCCATATTCATACAGTAAATGCAAGTAAGTAGAATATGTCAATGAGGTAACTGAAATTGGTGATCCACTAGATTTGATCCCTCGTTTGAACCAATTTCGCGTGAGTCGGATTTTGAGTTTAATACCAGTTTTCTATCGACGCCCAGACTTCAAATCTCCCTGCTCATATAAGTGAGTGAACTAAAAGGTTTTCGCCTCCTGCGGCGCAGCTCAGCGTCTCACCATCACCCGCCGTGTGTTTGTTTTCAGGGCTTGGTGTATTTGCTGTAGTCTTGTAAAGTCCCAGCCAGAGAGACAGGCCCTTCAACACTAATGCTTTTCCTCTTCCTCATCCACACAGCCAGAGGTCGTGCATTCACTGAGAACACGTGATGCACCAAAGATGGTAGAAATAAGATTAAAGAGAAAACAGGCAATATTTTTACAGCATGATGCAAAAGCGTTTTGGATGTTGGGTGTTTGGGGAAATAAATTCCTAATGAACTCAGGAGTGTGATGAGTAGCTCGATGTTTGTAGAGGAGACGGAGACAAAGGCAGAGGGGGGGCGGTGAGGGAGCGTCTGCTCTCTCATCTCAACGACCCCTCATGCAGTTACAGAGGGTGGCTGAGTGACAGCACCCGTCTGAATGTGTGAGCGTGAGGCCATGCGCGTGTCATGCACACTGACACCGCTCTCTGGCGTCCAGACGGCCAGGTCAGTGTGTGCTGCTGCACGGCTGATGTGTCTCAGCTGTTTCCTCCTCCAGACCTCAGTCTCATCCATCCTCCATCATTCCTCTGCCTGCGTCCACACTCACAAAGGACCAGGAGAGGATGCATAGAGAGGAATTTCCTCCCCCCTAGTGGGACCCAATCCATCAACTGCAGCGCTACCCTGAAGACAGGAGCGGGCAGCACACACCCAGCCAGGACAGGCTGTCCTTTAAAGGCACAGGGCCGACTAACGGCCGCATCCAGAGAGCATTGGCGACAATGAGCAGCATCATTACATAAGGAGCTTGCTCTTAGGCTTTGGGTTGGTTTCAGCTGCACTCTCTGATGTGGATGTGGACGAAGCAAGCAGACTCTGAGCACTGAGCCGTGCCATGCGAAGAGATGATGTCAAACCCTCCATCACATGTTCATTCAGAGGACCTCTCCACTCCTTGTGAGTGGAGGATGATGTAACGCTTACACTCATTGCCCTTGTTGGAGGAAACAAAAGACCAGCCACACACACACACAGCCTCTCTCTTTGTCTCTCGTGGTCGTGTTCAGACTATTGGACGGTCTGGTTAGACACGTGAAGTCAGCTGTTGTGATTCGAGGGAAGCGCGTCGTGATTAAATCATATCTCAGCTCTGACTTGAATGTTGTAATTGTCTCACGTTATTAGTTCAAGATGTTGCATTTGGACAAAATTATAGAGAAACTGCAAGCAGCAGAGTATGGGACTTTAAATCCAAGATGATGTACAAATAAAGAAAACTCTGTGTCATGCTTTGGTGGTAAAATGAAGTCGGTTTTCCTCATAGTGCACCTCATTGTGCACGTAACCCTCATGCTAGCTGTTGTAGCTCGTCCACAGAAAGCAAGTGTCTGGGTCCATGTCTCCAAGATCCCACATGTCAAAAATAACTTTAAAAAAATATATGAGCCATAGAATAATTAAAGTAACCTCCAACTAATATGAGAAGATCCGGCTTGGCAGAGCTATCAGAGGAGGTCCAGCCCAGCGTTAACTGCCCATCGAGCCGTGTAGAACACATGCACGTGTGTACAAAGGTACGCTCACATTACTACAGAGATTCTCACCTTCCCCTTCACGGTTTTCATTTGTCTGCTCCGCAGTAAAGGTGTCGCTGGCCCCGTCATGTTTCATATAAACTCTTGCCGTTGTCTAGACTTTATTTATTTCCGTTTCCTCCTTCACACTCAACAAAGTGTCCTGTCCTCTCCTGCCTGACCTGGGAGGCCTCCAGGGGAGGAAATGCCTGGATGTGGGAACATTTTAACTGCTGCTGTGCTGCTGGAATACTGAAGAAGCAGCTCATCCTTTCTCTGGCTGCGTCAAAATGAAGTTGGAACAGAGAATGCAAAGTTGTTAAATGTCTTTGAGGGCGTTGAACCCAGTCCCGTGTCATCACTGTGAATGGGTGAATGTGAGCTGCTTTTTAATGCCCTCCTGAGAGGCTGTTCAATTAGAAAAGTCCACTTACAGTTTACCATTGTTGCTCATAGGTGCACGATAGGTTTGAAAAAGGGAGCTATTTTTTAATCTCATTTGGTCTGGAGACTGTGTGGACGGAACGACACCAGAGCAAAATGAGAAGAGGATCAAGGGGAGTAGGACCTAGAACTAACAGCAAGGTGGACTAATGTCAGTGGACAGAATGGCCTGAATTAGCAGGATCCAGATATTGACATTATTCACTCTGCGGTAAGGTGGAAAATCCATTTTTAGCCCCACTCTGCGCTGTGTCGTGTGACTGTTAGCCCGCGCAGGTCACTGCTCATGAATTCATGCTCGTGTGTGTTTGTGTACAGAGAATGTGTGAATGCTTGTACACAACAGTAAGGAAATCTGCCTCATAATGGGATTTGCTTGGTCGGGATCTCATCCTCTTACAGCGATCTCTCTCTCGCTCTGTTCAAATCCCTTTGCCCTCCTCGGTGCCTCAGTATTTTCATTTTTGTAGCTTTGGTAATGATTTTAGACGTTTCCCAGTTAGACTTCTTACTCCAGCTCTGAGACACTGTAAAGCCCTCCAGGCAGCTCTGTGCCTCAGCCCCTCCAGTCAACAGTCTGATAAAAAAAAGATGCCTCTGTGTGGAAATAATATCATGGGAGAAGTGTTGTTATTTTCAATCCCATCACTGTTTGATGTTCTTCATCCTTCTATCCTCATATTTCCGATAACAACACATTAATGAGGTGCTTTACCTGATGCAGAGTCTATTTTCAACCGGTGCTATTTCACCAGACTCCCCATGAGGAGCAGAACCATTCCACTACTAATCCACACGTCAGACCTCATTTTATGTCAGTTGGAAAACACACTTCACCTAAACTTAGTATAATAGTCATTTTGTAATCTGCATGTGGCAAAGTGGTTAAGCATAGTTGCTGTTGCCGTGTGCAACAGCAACGTTTTCTTCTTGACTCCCATTCACAGGTTGAGTCCTGTGCTTCTTCAACAAAAACCCAGAATACAGTCAGTTAATTAAGGGAGTACTCTAATAGTATTTCTGCCAGAGCTTGTGATATTTGTGCAGAAGTAGAAATGTGGAGCATTTGTAGCTCTGTTGTGGCTACGGTTTGCGTGAAGTCAGCCGGCGTTCGTGTGCTCTTGTACGCTGAGAAAAGAGAGACTCATGGGAAATGTATTGAGGACACAGGAGCACTGTGAAGCAGCAGTGATGCCTTTAAAAGCTTGGCCCACTTAAACACTCTTTAAAACTAACCACAAAATGTCCGGTGCTGGGTCGTCAGGACTAGCACGTGGTTAGTAAAATCAACAATCGGCAAAATTAAATGTGCTTTTACTCCACTTGTGAATACAAGGACTGTAGTAGTCTTATATTGCAGTAGAAGAGTGAGTAATGAGATTATTTATACATGCACTATTTGATGTGTGAATGTGATCAAAGCTCACTGGGAATAATTCAAGAAATGTGTGAGTCCTCTCATAGATACTCGTAAAGAATTTAATATAATAATAATATAAAAGCAGTAGCATTGAAACACACCTGAGTGCACAGCTTTGTGTGGGAAATCCTAAAGTGAGGGAGGAAAAAAATGATCTTATACAAGACAGCAAACAAATATCATCGTCTAAATCTGGGCACTGGGTGAGGAGACTTTATCTCCCGCAGCCTTTGTGTTGTGGCTGTAATATTTCATCTTGGTGATCGGATCCTGGCCGGCGCGGCTGGAGTTCCTCGACAACGTCTGACCTCTGCGCCTGTCGCCTGTGATGAATCAGAGCTGAATGAAGTGGGTCATCTATGGATTATCATTTCATATTCATAAGCAGACTTACGGTAGAGAGCTCGGGCAGAGGAAGATCTCTCTCTTGAACTCTCGTGAACTTTAGCCTGAGTGGCGTCACGCTGCAGTTGTTGGTGGTTTCAGGTGAGAAGAGCTTGTGAAGGCAGCGACAATGAAGGTAAATAAATGCGCGTTTTGGAATCGTCAATTTCATTTTTTCTTTTTCAAACCCAAGCACGCTCACACACACTTTGCGTGCAGCCTCGTTTTCTAGCTCTGCAGGGTTCATGCGCTCAGTGAGGATTTGCTCTCGTTGACCCGTCTCACGTGTGGATGGCCCGTTTCTCGTGTTTTGCTGGAACCTGAGAGCACGGTGATTAGCCGAGGTTAAGGGAGTATTTTTGGTCACTCTATTTCTACTTTGGAGGTGTGGTAGAATGTAAGCTACCACGCTGCATGGTCATTTGCTGTGGGGTGAATATTTAAATGCAGGGTTTGGTTGCCTGGGACTGGAGGAGCTTCATCGGCTTCTGACATATATTGAGGTTTAATGCCTGACTGTCTTTGAATCTGGAAAAAATCCTGTTTACCATACAAGTGCTGCACATTTCCTAAATTCAGTGTTTTTTTTTTTTTATTACTGCATGAGAGGACAGCACATAGAAGTCTGCACAGGCAAGTGCACCCCCACCCCTTTTTTCTCTATTGCCTCTTGCCCTCTCCTCTGCTCTCTCTCTCTTTCTCTTTCTCTTGCTCGCTCGCTCCCTCCCTCCCTCCCTCCATCCCTGCTCTTTGTCCCAGGAACGTACCAACCAGAGAGGGAATGGAGGAGGAGAGAAGGGGGAGGGGTGATCCAGCATGTCAGACTGGGGGGGGAGAATAGCATGTGGCTGAGGGACAGAGGAATCAGACAGAGGTCGGCAGGAGAAAAAAACACGGGAAGAAAACGGCTTTATTTTCCTTTTTTTTCCTCCGGTTGTGTCCTTCCATTCTTTCCTCCTGCCCAACAGATTGGCTGTTAAAGTTTTTTCGTGAGTGGCAGCCATCAGAGGAAGGGAGCTAACACCAGAAAGAGGGCGAGAGAATGTGGATCATGGCAGCATGGTGATGATGGAAGAAGGTGCAGAATGGAGACTGAACCTATCCCACTGAGGAATCGACCAAACTACCGCCACCAGCTCTCAGGCTCCAACATTTCTGCTCCTGCTGCTGCTAGTGCTGCCTCCCCCCGCGTCTGAATCCCACACGGGGAGAGCTTACGCTGCACGTGAAAGAAAGTGGAGAACTGACATTTACGTCCCACTGAGGGGAATTGTGTTCGGGACACGCGAAACAGGAGCCTGCGACACGGGATGTACATTCTCACACTGGCACTGAGAAATAGAGACTGGGGACAGGTGCTTGGGAGTTGAGGAGGGGCAAACGCTGTGAACATGAAGCCCCGCGGCACGACGGGAAGGAAGGAAGTGTAGCTAAAACAAGGGGACGTGGGAGAACCAGAGTTAAACTGCTGTGAGTACGATTTGTTTTTCTGATCCAGTTCTGTCCTCTGATTGTTTCGCCTCCTGCAGGACAACGCTTGTGTCCAAGACATGGTTGGATGAATTTGTCTTCTGCAGGAAGCTTTGTTCGAACACTGACCTGTTCTCCTTGGAAGGTGATAGAGAAGAAGAAAGGAAGACCACCTATAGCGATGGATTTGTTTCTGCTATGACCATAGAACACGGAGATCATAGAGAAAGTTGATTACCAATGATGTTCTAGTGGCGATAGTGGCGTGGGATATTACTCTTCTGTTAGTGAAATCAGTTTGGACCAGCCCAGTCTTGACCAGGAACCCATTTGGCGTTTAGTTTTGTTGCAGACGACGTTATTTTAGCTCTCAGTTGGTGCAGGTCTGGCAGGATTGCTTTCACCTTTGCTGCTGAGCTCTACTGAGGCTACGGGGACAGCATGTGCTGCTGCGGCGCAGGTTGGATGGAAATCAAATTATAATGTTGCGTGTGTTGCAGAAAAGAAAGGATCTGGTAGAATGGTGGGTGACCAGTGGAACAGGCCACTCATTTGGGTGGAGAGGATTTGGTCGGGCTCTGGATCTCCCCGTAAGTTGTAATTTGGATAAAAGTAGAAGCACTGGCTGAAATGAGTGTTTTGTTGCTTTGAGCAGGCATTGTTTTCTGTGTTTACTGTTCTCCTTCAAAAGTACTCATTTAAAAATACTTACAATATAAAATGATTTGGAACAGTTTTATTATTTATCTGGGTGCCAACCTGCAGTGCACATACTCATTGGCTTATTTATGAAATTATGGTTTGTTTAGAATTCTACACATATAAATAATATTTAATAATATAATATACATATAAAACATACACATTCATAAAGTGTGGTTCAGCATTTTGCCCAGGGACCCCCCCCCCCAACATGAGTTCACAATAGCTCTTTTATGCTGAGGTTTACGGAACATCTTTATCACATTTATACATTCACATATGCAAAGTTATTCTCAGTGGTTTCATGTTGATTTTTGCCCTACCAGTAACTTCCATTTCAGCCGGTGAAAGAAAAGAAAAAAGAATGCTGTCAAAATTCTGAGGTTCAGAATGTGAAAT